>LUCM01003224.1:0-10364 GCA_008360955.1 Fasciolopsis buskii | reverse complement strand
TGACCGTGCGCCGGACACCCAACCTGAAAAACACCATTAGGATTTGAACGCAGGAGGTGTGATCCCCCAGCCTAGCTGCACCTGCACACCGCTGCAGCCGAGCCGCCCGCCCGATATGCGCCGGTCAAAACGGTGGATCTGACCGCGTCCCACGCCCACGGGTCTCAACGTCGCCAAGAATCTTCGCCAGACGTGGTTGAAGATGAGTGTCTGACCTCGGGTTCTTTTCGTCCGCTGGTGCGTGCATGATGTCAACCACGGCGTTTGATTTTCATTGTTCTTACGGTGCACAGCACTCCGTGCAACCGTACCCATCACATTCAAAACATAGATGAGTAATCTCCTTCAGGTATTCCTTGTATGGGAAAGAGCCATGGAGCAGATAGGCTAAGATGAGCGCGGAATCGAGTCTGTAACCGCCGAAGAATGGAAAGGAAGAGAGAAGAAAAATGGTAAGCAGATGGAGGTTGGGGAACCCGCAGCTGCTGCTCACCTAGCCGGATGTCGAACGGCATTGTGTCCGCGGGATATCCAATGAGTGCTCCGCCGGGATACCCGTTGTTTTTGAGAGCATGGATTCTGTGTGTTGATTTGATTTTTGTCTGAATGCTCATGCACGCTTTGTAAACGAACAGTGGAGTTTTTCTTCCTTGTTCTTTTGTTTTCATCAGCTCCTTGCTTTCCTATTCCTTTTTCCTTTCATGTTTTCTGCTTCCAATTCAAAATGTTCTAATTCTCTCCCTTTCTTTTGCCTTTTAGCAGCAACGTTTTGGTCCGTTAGTCATCTTTTTTGAATGTTCTCCTTTCCTTAGGTTTTTTCTTATGAGTGCGAAGTATTCCGCCGTTTTCTTTCTTTCTATCACATTTTGGCACCCGGTTTTTGATACCTTGTTCCGCTTTCTATTTTTTTATCCTCGAATTCTCTTACTCATCCGTGGTTATCTTTCCTTTGGCTGTCGCTGTCTCCTTCCTTCTTTCGTTGTTACCTCTCTTTTAAGTTTTTGTTCTTTTTCTGTATTTTCTTTTCCCTCGTAGTGCGAGGTTGTGCGCTTGCCAAAGCCCTGCGCTTTAAATGAGATGACTGACTGATGGTAATGTCGTGGAAGTTATAGAAACCGTGTCGTCCGAGCGGATCGCTTCGAATGAGAGTGGTGCCCCCGCCGGTCTGTTTTTACTACGGGCGGCCGTCCACCGTTGCCAAGAGAACGCTGAAAACAGTACGCATGGAAGCCGGTGAGGTAGATTCTTTGAATCGGGCGCGCAACGAGTGAATCACTATCAGGAAGAGAGTACTTTGGACGCTTTATTTTTATCGTCTGTTGTTGCACCATCCGATTTGCACATATCCTTGATCCATAACTTGGCAGTAGACACCTGGGCGAGCCCTCTATAGAAGTTCCTGGGGCCTGAATGATCCAGTTTCAGGAAGTGTCTCTGGTAACTAGGAACGTCTTAAATAACTTGAATGTCATATATAGCTTTCATGTAGATACAATCACCGTGATACTATGGAAAATTTGACAGCTATAGCAATCGCATGCGGCTGTTGTTTCCTTGAGGTTTTGAGTGTACATGTCAGCAGGTTTAGCTCGCATTTTAGATTATCATAAGTGACTGGCCCACGAATGGGTGCATTTCTTCAGTCAAAATTCTTTCTAATGCTGCGCAATAATGGTCGTAACAGGATGGGATGGTCTATGAATTTGGATCGGGTGGAATTAGTTAGGTTTTAGACGGTGGTTCACTCTGCTGGCACCAGCGTTTTCCTACACACCAAATTCCATGTCATGACTCCGAGTTTTCCCAGTCCCAGAAGTACCGACAATTTGAGCTGATCGATAGAACGCCTCTCGTTGGTAAAGTCCCGGTCAAGTGTCGGGGGGTAAACCTTTCTCTCCATCAGTGGGCTGCTTCATGTGCTCACGCCAACCCGGTTTAATCAACTTGTTGAAGAAGACACAGGAGATAGATTTTGGATCTTCCGAGTGTGCCAGATGGTGAAGGCGCACGGCATGCAAGCAAAATTCGCCCATAATGAGCAGGAGTTGGTGATCTAGCATATCCGCAATTTTGAATCCTGCTGGTGTTCGTTTTATCCGGAGGGTTTGGGGGCCAGATGGTCGGCCACTCAGAACACCTTTTTGTTATGTATTTGCATGGATGAATAAATTTTTATGAAACCTGCTTCAGGATACGGCAATGCGACGAATTTCTGGTATGCAGTGCACATCCTCCACCTATGTCCGGCCAGGTCGGCCACCGGGATTTCCAATCTAAGGGTACTCAGCTCTGCACCCGAGATGCCTAGATGCGCCCCGGTCTCGGTAATGGTTATAATGACCGTCGCCGAAAACGGTGTGGCAACCATAATCGGCCACCGTCTTTTAAAAAACATGCACTATCCTCCTCACCCTTACTTTGTACCAATTCTTCTCTCCGAGCAAATGATTCTGGAACGTAGAAATCACCTTGTTTCTGAAGAACCCAAAACGGTGTCCCCCAGACGAAATAAGGTCAACATCTTGGATTCTTTCTTTATCATTCCTCATCTTTATCTCTATTTTAGAAAATTCAGACCTCATACTATCTCCACGAACATGAAGTCCTAAGTGGTTTCTTCTCTTCCCATAGTGACCGCTTCCATCTACCATGCCTGCTGACCCCGACCATTTCTTGTCTTCGAAAGGCATGGCCTCCTAGAGTGGACCATAATCCAGAACTTTCACGCTAAATTTAGTCAATCCCTGGTGCATCTATCTTTGTAGCTCCATCATTACTATTACCAGCAGCAGTTGCTTCCTGTCCGTCCTACCAAATATTGGTTCATTCTTTTTACTCAAAGCGTAGACGATCCACACACTACATTAGCCAGCCCATCTATTTAAAAAAAATATATAAAAGAAAATCCGGATTGCTCAGCCACCGTCCATATATGTTGAATTGCAATATGAGTTATAGTAGCTTCGTTTTCTGAGCTGCTCGTAAGATTGACCGCTTCTTAATCCGCAGCTGGGAGCTTGATCAGACCGCCGTCCGTCTTTCTTCTCTCTCTTCCGGGCCTTATAGTTCTGTTTGGATGGAAACACTTACCCATGCTCCGGAGGTTATCAAATCCTGGAAAGACAATGTCTCCCCTATCCTACCATACTTGAATTCCTTTCTCCTTAATACGAATAAATCGGCGTTACCACAATGTTGCGGAGCGTGATCACATCTAGTGCTTTGGACGGCGCACATCGGGCGGGCAGCTTGGCTGCAGAAGTGTGCGGGTACCGATTACACCGATTGGCCGATTAGGTTGGCCGATTACACCCCCTAGGTTCACCACCAAACGGATATTTTCAGGTTGGGTGGCCAGCACTCGGTCAGCCCGGACTCAATAGCACTGTTGTGGTAAACAGTGGTAAACGTAGCTCCTGCGTTCACGTGCGCCATTTTGTACTGGCTTTCTCTTGTTCCTTGCCAAAATTCTTCTGCCAAAACCATACAAAACGGACTCACGTAGGACAGTATTTTTACTGGCATATGACATTAACTGACGTTCAAAATGCAGCTTTACATTCAAAAACAGTTGAGGACCCTTATTTTTCATCAACCTCTATTCTAGTCTGCGGAATTTGGCAATAGACCGACGCTGTTGGCAACATTTCGCCACACGAGTTTACCAGACTTTGCATCTTTTGATTCCGGCTTTTCTTCTTTTCCAACCCCACCTTTATCTCTGGAGCAACCTGAATTCATGAACTCGAAATTCCTCAAAACAAACCTCGTGTATTGGTCTTACGATTGCGAAATTTCCATCCCGCCGCTTTCCTTGCTCAGCGGACTGTACTTTCAGATTTTTCACGTTTTATACTGCCTCATATGATATCCAGTCTGGTTTTCCCTCATTTTCATTCTGTGGTCACATCCATATAGATCCTCATCTCCACCATAAACCTCTCTTGATTTTCGAGGACCCCGGCCAACTGGTGGCAACAGCCGTTGCCCTCCAGCCGTATTTTGCCCCCGCAATACGCGCCTTTGATGCATTGGAACACAGTATTACTCGCGGTGCAGGACAGTTAATCAGCCACAGGAACACCTTTGTAAATCAATATCTAGCTTTGATTTAAAACTCGAAACCTTGTGTTCAGCAAATCACATCGCCTGTTATGATCTTGTGAGCAAAAATATATTGCATTTTGTGTTTGGTTTCTGTTTTCCTTCTCTGCACAGTGCCTTCTTTGCACAGTTTTGATCTTGCCTTGCGCATGCTTCTCGCAAATCGAGAAATATACATTATTATTATTATTATTATTGTCATTATTTCACACTGGGTTCCCAGGATTCGATGCTAAGGGTGCTTAAGGAGTAGGCTCTGGCTTTTGATGTAGATGCAGCAGCATGCTTCATCTCCCGTGGCGTCTTTGCACTTGGGCTGCTTGTGAATTGCGTGAACTGGTAGATGGCCAGGCGGCTGGGAGAATGGTCGTCTAGTACTTTGGCCGTGGCAATCTACTGATTTCACAGACCATCAGCCCTTGGACATATTTTTGAAGCTATGTATTTTTACTCTATATCCTGCAAAACGTCATTCTGTTGGTCTTCATTTCGTGACTCTGGTATCTCATGTGCAATAATGCCGCGGTCCCAGAACTACTTTTTCAAGCAAACCGGTCCTTTTCTGCTTGTAACTGATACCCTGTTATAGACGCACAGCAAGGTGTCCGTGTCAGGGGCCTCTGGCTCATCAATCGCGGGATTTGTCGAGACTGGACACAGCTACTGAATTGGCGCCAGGGTCAGTGTGGCCCTTGTATAGGGGTGTTGCGCGGGGCTTTTGCCGCTCCCGGCTGTATTTAAGTGTCGGTCGGGCATTTTGACGGTCAGTATCCTGGACGCCCAGTAAAGGATGGCCTATAGCACAAATATATGACAACTTCTCAGAAAGTGCTTTCTGCGTCAAAATTCGGTAAAACACTTCCGTGAAAACGAAACACACTGCATCTGGCGCATTCGTCTCTAAGCAAGAGAGTAGTTTTGTTTTTCTTCGCGCAAGTTAAACACTCACTGTTTAGGGCTTTCGTAAATCACTTTTTTAATAATATACAGGGAATTTGGATTTCATTCATTCGAGTCCTTGTGGTCGTATATTTTAGGCTTGTTTGTGCTTGCAAAGTGATTAAATTTATGACTCACTGTCGCAAAATTCTCCGACAAGTTGTGCCTCGGATTTGAGATTTAGCTTTGGATAGGCGCTGCTGAAGCATATGTTAGGCAGCCATAAGTATCACCAGAAAAGGGTTAAGGATTTTGGTCCTAACTACTGATTAGTTAGATATGATAGACTTGTTACGTGAGGCGTTTTCTGCTGTCTACCTCTGCGCCGTTTCTTCACGAGTATATTTTTCCACTTTTTGATTGCCTTTTTGGGCTGACTATCGTTGGCTACGCGTTTGTAGCGTGGGCTTAATCAGAATGCTTATTAAAGTTTTACCGACGCTTCCATCTCTATTGGATGAATATATTTCCCAGATAAGTCTGTGACACTGCACAGAAATTTATTCTTGTAATCCCATTTGTAGTCCTGGGTTTATTTGCCTAAACTAATTCTCGAGAATTTCAGGATCATCGGCAGCGTCAGTCGTTCAGGATGGGTCACTGGAGATAAATGTTGTATGTTTCTTGACTTCCGAGAGGCATGCTCGGGAATAAATAAGATTTGTACAACGACGGCGCTGCAAAAACATGGGAAACAAAAATCAGACGTGTTTTTGCCTCCTTGATTAGGCTAGGCATGGTGTTCCCAGTTTTATATCAGAGGTAATTCTTCGCCAAGACTTTCTGGGCCTTATCTTCAGTTTTCCCCTGAGAGTCATTCCATGTTTAAATGCATCCAAGGTACATATTGCGAGGTAAAATTTGGCTGAAAAGCAATGTCGGACTGAGTTGTGTGATGGGAAGAAAACGAGTTCGGGTAAGAACTGCAATCAGTGCATAAATACATTCACCATGAATGACACATTTTGTCCTAATATGATGTCGTAGGTTTTCGTGTTCTACGGTAGTAGGGGTCTAGAAGTTGGGGATTTGCGCGACATTCCAGTAGTATTACTAACTGTTTTGACCAATGAAAATAATGGTGTAAATTTCTCGATTTTTGAGAAGCATGCGCAGGGCAAGATCAGATTTTTACAGGGGTGATGCAGTGGAAATGCGAATAAGTGAAGTGATAATTTGTAAGGGGATGAGCCCAACCGTGGGTTATTCGGGAATTGTACTGAAAAGTAGAAGCAGATGCTGCAAAGCAATGCAAAGCGCACAAGCATGCCAGTCAGAAACCAAAGCTGAAAAACGAGGTTCACGGGTGAAAAATAGTTTCCTGAGGCTTTTTGTCAGCAGCGGGACATGTGTCACATCTCGTTTCTGTGCGCAGAATGTGCGTACCGGTTGCGCAAACCATAATCGGAGGTCAATGGCGGATGTCGAGATATGGCCAGAGTCCCCAAACGTCATGAGCATTGCATAGTGGACAGAACAGATGAGCTGAGGAGAAAAGGAGCAGTGGTAATACGGTTATTTGATGAAATTAGCAAAAACCAGGCGGAACGCTTTGCAATGCAGATAGGAGACTCGCGTTTAACAACAAAAAACTGCTGATAAAATGCTGAAGAAGGTAGAGAAATACTATGGAAACTGCCTCAAACTATCTGGGGGGCATTTTATGAAGCACTTGACATAGAGAATATAGAACTCTTAAAACTACTGACCGTATTTATATGCTGCTGGATGTAAGACGGACTACGAGAGAAACTTCGTGTAAAAATATTTCTTAGATACACCAGCCAGGAATGTCCTGTATGCTGCTACTTTTGTCGTTGTTGCTTTTGATCTTAGTCAGCAGTACGGGTAGGGAATTCGAGGAGGTGCGCGAGCCGTTCCAGGGGCGGCGGTGACCGTGTTTTTGCCCAATAATAAAACTCTATCGGATTTGCCGTACCTAAGGCGCTCGGCGGCTTAGTTTCGGTTGAACGGACCAGCACTCGAGCACCAGATTTGGCTAGCAACGCCCTAGCAGCAATCAGAAATAGCACATTTGGAGTTGCCCCTACGAATACGGAACCGGTAACGGCGCGTACAGCCCTGTCGGGGGATCTGGAAAACAAAAGAGAGAAGTGGTTTGGCTTGGGTGCAAGCCTGGGGTTATGGTGCTTGTTGAACCGTAGACAGTTTACCTGCAACGCTGTGCTTCTATCGCGTACAATGTGGCAACCAAACCTGAGTTATAATAACAAATTTACGGGTGGCTGCTGTTTTGGGGCTATCAAGAACGGCCTTTTCAGGGTCGCCAAGCCAGTAAAGAGGATAAGATGAAATGAAATGGGTGGAGTACACAGGGTGGGGATGTTTAAATTAACGAATTGTTATGGAAGCACTGATCCATCACAGTATGGTGACGTTTTTTCAACCCACATTAGAAGCGGCTCAATCGTTAGTCACTTATGCCAGCGGTAACGAGGGTACATCCACTACAGGGGTGAGGGGAATCCAAAGAGTGTATTAGCATGGACAAGCAAGAAGTGAAGCTGAGGTCCTATAATTCCAGATGGTGATTTTGGTAATAATTTGGTCATGAACCAGAATTCTAACCCATGTTCGTGAGCTTCGTCTAGTCCAATGTTAGCTTGTACCAAGTTAATTATGAGCGGAAAATCTAGTAACCTTGCCAGTTGGGCTTTGAACTGGATACCACTGCAGAGCAATCAACTGTAAGTAATCTTGCACTGCTCGACAGTGCAGCCAGGAGTAGGTTTAATGGGTAGTATCTACTACGAGGTGGATCCGGTGGACTAACGGGATCATGTATTACGCCTGTAGTAGAATGAATACTATCATGACAATGAGTGAAAAGGACTTTAAGTTTTACCTTGACTAGAAGGATCCAGAGTGGTTCAAGACCAAGGAGCTCGCGTCTGGCCTTCAAATTTAAGCTATATGAAGGACCTAGAGGATTTCTAGTGAACGCCTACTGAATATTCTGGTCTACGATTCGATCAACCTTACGTATGCGTGAAGATAATCAGATAATATTCCAGGTAGAGCCTAGCGTGGGACTTGGAGGGGATCAGGTTGTAACCTCGGGTGCACAATGCCCTTAAGATCATTGTAGCCGTTAGTTTAGCCACGGCGGTTTGGTGGTGGGCTTGCTCAGGGAAACTGAAAGAGCATGAGTATTGGAGCCCTGAGTCTTCACTTGTGTGCGGTACAGAAATGGGCATGTCTATTATGGAGAGGGAGATAGGGGGCACTGCATTAATATGTTATTACAGAACTGTTGTAAGTAGAAAACTTCACAGGCCACTTGGAACACCAGTTGTTAAGGGACTTTAGGTCTTCACTGAATAGTGAAAGCGTGGAGTTAAATGAACCGGCTTCAAAGGAGTAGACTATTGGATGTCACGGGCAAAAGTATTGGTGTGCCACGACGACTAACTTTAAAAATAATAATGTGTAGCAAGAATAGGAGAAGACCAACGACGCTCCACGGAATATCCCCACTGGCCATAACATGGGGATTGGAAAAACAACCGCTAATATTGATTACCTGTTGGTATGGGAAAAGTAAAATGATAGTCAAGATAAAAGAGGATTTCTTGTTCCATAAATTCTAATTTGGGCCAGGAGCCGGGAGTGGGAAAAGCGGTGAAATGCTTTTAATGTGTCTAAAAATATTATGAGCATCGACCGGCGGGATCAGCACTTCGGTTATCTAGGCAAAGGCGTCAAACTGATGGGTGCCCCCCAGGAAGCCGTGTTGGGAAGGGTTGATAAGATTTTGATTATTAAGGAAGTTAACCAACTGTTTTTTAACATTTTCCAAAAGTCTTGATAGAACTGGGGTTGGGTCAAAAGGGAGAATTTTTCGGGGTCATGCATAAGACCCGTTTTGTGGTGTGCAACGATAAAGAAATTTTCCACTGTGACAGAAAAGTAGCGGTAAACATGAAGTGTAAGAACGGATTGAGGACTAGCACAGGAAGGTCTGGACCAGCCGTATGAAATAGGACTGGGTAGATGCTATCATGCCCCGGGCTGTGGGATAGCTTTATACATTTCATCCCCGTCGTAGTGCCAGCAACGAGGAATGCAATGGAGGATAATCTAAACCATGCCAGTGTGTGGTGTATTTCACTGTGGTAGATTGTCAATAATGAGTAGAATAGAAAAATGCATTGGATGCCTCCACAATGTCTACAAGAATTTCTTCAGCAGCCTGTAGCGCAGGCAAGGCTGGTGGGTCAGACTATAAGCATTGGGTACGGTAGACTGGACCAGAGACAGTGGAAGGCGTTCGAGTTAACTTAACAACGTTCTTAGCATTCGCAATGCGTTTGCGAGCTTTTTTTTGTTTCGGTGTCAAATAGTGCCCTGTTGAAGCGAGATTTCTTGCAGTAGTGTCATTGGTTGGGTAAATGAAGCTGATTATTGGGGGATGGCAAGTCTTCGATCTGTTGGCTTTAATCTCTATGTCCTTTAGTCTTTTTGAGACATCCAGAGTATTTCACCAGAATTACTATGTGGGTGCATAAGCGGGACTGAGCATGTGTCAGTGGGGACCAGAGATTTGACAGCTTTTTGAGCACAGCGCTGCGGCTCTGACATTGATTTGGTTCAGCTAGCAAAGGTATAGTATGAGCTGTCGAAGTTTAAGTATGATCGGAAGTGCTACGATATACTATATAAGTTTAACAACTTCCAAACAGATAAGCGGATGGTGTCAAGAATTGCGGTAGTCGCATAGTTAAGTAGGAAGGAAGATTAGCAAAGTTGCTCTCAAAAACAAATTTGGGGGCGGATTGAATAAATGATATACATCAGAATTGCATTTAAAATAGATCCAGGCTGGGGTTGAAAATGTGACAGTTATGGTTGGAAATGAATACTGGGGAAATGGTCATTGAAAGATGAAGTGAAAGTTTGATGCTAAGACAAATTCAATGAAATTATACTGCTAGGAATAAGGATTTTATTCCGCTAAAGAAGCTAAGATAACGGCCTGATCTGACAAAAAATAGAACTCAAAGCATGGGAAGTGTTTGACATTATTGAGTAAAAAATGAGACTTATGAGAGGAGAAACACAGGGCGGTGAGGGTCGCAGTTTCATTCGTATTTGGGGTGAACGAGTGCGTAAAACATACCTAAGAATGTACAGCCGCTTACCGCAGGCGATGCTATTGTCACAGACTAACCATCAAGAGCATTAGAAATCGTCGACTGGTAAGGGAAAAGGCAGGGAGGCGGTTAGGTCATTTGCGTTTGTCCACAATTTGCCCAGCCGGTACCGGACGGACACCGGTTGCCTCCCTGGGTATTTTCCGC
>LUCM01003223.1:3477-106599 GCA_008360955.1 Fasciolopsis buskii | reverse complement strand
CGAATAACATTGAGCAAAATTTTCATTACACTTTGTCAAATAGCACGATGTACAGGCTACTTTGACAACCCAAATGCCGAGGTTTCTTCATGCAAGAGGTTGGGGTAAAGGGGAGAATTAACAGAAGTAGAATGCCTACTTTCATTTATTGTCACAGTATTGCATTGTACTGTATGGACGTTTGCGTACGCTAAACGTCGCAATTTAGACAAAAAACGTGAAAAACAAGAAAAAAAGGCGCACTAATCACCTTTGGAAAATGAAATAAAACCCATCAAAAATTGATCTGAGCACATTATGATAGGGTGCTCAGCAATTCGGATGAAAACAACAAATACGGGCTGTATCCAAGATGCGTGCTAAATACGGGACAGTGGAGTTCCTATATATATATATATTTATATAATATTATATAATATATATATATAATATATATATATATTATATTATATATACTTATTGCATGATCGAAAAGCCGGATCGTGTAGAATATGAAGAGAGGGACTTTGACAAGATCGTTGGTGCAGAGATCCTGTTATCTGAAAGCAATTTTGTGGAGCAATATATTCTTCACATGAAATGATAACGCTGCTGATCAAACATAGAAGTAAGAAAATAATTCAAGTTTAGTGTGGCTACGAAGGCACCTCGGCTAATAATGATAATCCCGCGAAGAATTTTAAAGTTCCTTTATTAAGACACCTTGAAAAAACTACGGAAGAATAGCAAAGAGGGATTAAAAAAACATTGGTATACACATCGGGAGATGGTGCTTTGTTTCACCTTGTAGTGCCAAAGCTTCCTGATTTGAACATGAACAAACTGTCAGAGGTTCTTTACACAAGTAAGAAAATGCGAGGTTATCTCCACTTCAGAATTTATCAATATATAACCCCTAGATATTTCACAAGAATCAACTGTGGTAAAGAGTTTTTGTGTTGTGGAGGACGTTTCGGATGGGTAGGTTCCGACGAAGGAGAGAGAGCACAGACAATTTGAAACGTTTAGACTGTGTTGAATAATTTAAACCAACTCGTACGGAAAAATCGTAAACAAAAGATAGCTTCTTGGAAAAAACCTTGAAAATCATCGTTGGTCGAAACTGCTTAAGAGAGTGCAACCATCATCAGCAATAACTTAACACAGACCCACATGGGTAGCTAGTTGATAAGTCGCTGCTGTAAGTAGAGAAGAGGTACGGTGAAAGAACAGCACTTTGAAGCACGCCTGCGGAGTATCTAGCCAATGGTTTTGAAGTTTTGGCGCCCATTCATGTACGCTGAGCTTGGTCAGCAAAGTAGACAGACAGTCATGCTAATAAAGGTCTGGGACTACCAAATGGTTTCAGTTTGTGAAGCAGAAGAGACCGTGGGAACTGGGTCAAATGCCAACGAATAATTTAGAAAGGCGCAACGCACAGATTTCATTGATGCATTTAAGGACTTACAGATGTGGTGAATGTGGGAGGAGACAGCGTTCAATTTGGACCTGCTAGGTTTACAGGCAAACTGAAGTGGGTCGTCAGGAGAGTGCATAGTAGAACGCAGGCGATTAAGCAAAGCACGCTCTGTCAGTTTAGGACTAGAAAACGTTAAGGTGACGTGGCGAAAGCGTTCTGCTAAAGCAGTAGAACTGTTAGATTTTGAGATGAAACTAATACGTGACGGGTCTCCTAACTAGCAACGAATAGAAGAGGAGATCTCGATCATAAAGTTGTAAATCAAGAGGTAAAAATACATCCGTCCAGTGTCACAAGCAACCAATGCCTTTAAAAGAGCTGAGGACAGACTGTCAGGACCCAAATCCCTGTGGTCAATTCTAGTGATGCGGAGAAGGTCGATCACCTCTTCTCTAAAAAAATTTGTAACTGTCGTATCATCACCCTGTCCAAATATGGCTGGAACATAAGTGGAAAAATGGATGAAAGCATGATTTACGCTGTCGACATCCGCAAAAGTTTTGTATGTTTCTTCTGCTTCCCACACAACAGTCGAATGCCTTGCCATAGGAATCGAGTTGCTTATACTTGAATGCTAGGAGTTGGTGGAGAATGTTATCGTCCCAGCGTTGGATTTCCGCTTTAGTTAGGTTGAAGATATACCGCACAACGAGTTACTCGCGGGCTTTGTACAAAGTCGCTCCTTCGCATCTTCTTCAAGAGCATCTCAGTATATCTGGGCTGGAAAGTCGGCCATTTGAGAACGATTAGGATTTCTCGAGCCGGCAGCAGATTATCAAAATTGCGTTGGTCATTCTCTGTGAAAGTTTTGAAATTGTCATTGAGCAGTGTTCTTTCAAAAGAGAAACAGGTAGATGCGAGTGAAAGGGACCGTCTGAAGAAAGAAGAATAAAGTTGTTGTGTGAAAAATTACGGAGCAAAGTTGGATTTGATCGATGTTTCGCCCTAAAGGAATGGAAAACTGACCTAAGAATATTATCTACTTGCCTTAACAGAAGCCAGCAACAATGTTCTTGCCTTAACTGGCTAAATTGGAGCCACGCAGTTTCAGGGAAAAGAAACAAGAGCGGTTGGTATATCAACTCTTTACCCTCTATTTAAATGGAACCGCACTCCTCCCCGTGGGAAGCAACACCGCCCACGAGATCCTGTCCCCAATCAAACCACTACGCGTCAGTGAGGCTTGCACCTGCATAATTGAAATCACCTCACAATAATATCAAGATTTATCCTCAGATGAAAACAATAAATGCTAGAAAAGGGTCGAAGAAAGTTGTGGCGTTTTGTTGCGAGGTAAATCGGGACAAATATATAATTCTTTTGACTTGTACTTACTGATGGCCAGAACTGGCGGAGTTGAGCACTGGCTGGGTAGGTTGCCCAAAGACAGTCCAAATTTACTTCCTTGAGTCGCGTAAGAATAACTTTCCGATGTTCCAGACCAGAAGAAGCTTATGCATATTGCCACACCGCCTCCAGGTCTTCTTCTTGTTCCGAAACTCTGTCCTGCCGATGGAATCTGAAGCTGTCTATCGACACGATGAATCAGGATATCCAGGTTCAGCCAGGATTCTTATATGCAGATGACACAAGTGTGAACATAGATCGGTGATTGAAGTGTGAGGGACAGATCCGACCTTTTCGTAAACAGAGGATGGATGTTGGTACTCAACAAAGGCGGAATGGGCATCTTGGCCGGAGGGGTGCATTTAAGGGCCGCCTGTAGCCAACAAGAGTGACCCTTCTAAATGGATTAGATCTTTGGGATACAAAAGTGCGTGATTCTAGTGCATGTTTGGCAAAACATACAAGGTATTAAAACAGCAATCCATTCGCGGTCATTCGTAGCAGCGAAAGGAGATCGTAATGGAACCAAAACTCCCGCAAGAAAACGACGAAGTAACAATGACAGAATTGTAGTGCAGCAAGTCAAGTCTGCAGCGCGCGTGGCATTCTGATGCATTGCAGACTCAATGCCTTAAATGAACAGGTTTGAACTTTGGTTCTAACGTTAGTCTCTGGCATTATGATGGCTTTGCATCCTCACCTGAATCAACGCCTGTAGCTGTTGTTCAGTGTGTATGTATTAGGGGTCGACATTGCAGATGGAGGTTGAAAGAATAGGATATTGCCGTTATGGCTTCATCATTTACATGAAGTTCTCAGCTTGATTATTACTGACCTTGTTATCGCAGATTAGAAAACCTGACTTATGTTTTTGAATAACGGTAAGCATTCTTCACTATCTACTAACTGCAAATTCAGCCCACGCAATGGCATTACACCACCTCAATCGAGTGAGTTTCAAACGCACACGACAGCCATGACTCCTCAACAATGCTGGCATTTTGCTGTTCACAAAGCGCCGGTTTCTGCAAACTGGAGACGCACGCGTCAGTCGGAGCTCCCAGATACGATTACCGTGGACAACGTGATGCACTGCCATCTGCAGAACAATTTGCAGCCCGTTCGGTGGTCTTTCGGAGTCCTGTTAGCTTCAGACGACTGGACGGAACTTACTGACGATACCGACAGTCAGAGTACAACAGTGCTACTCAGGGGCGGAGCAAACTGGAACAAGAGTGCTGTCAGTAATCGACCCCCACTGTTAGGTCACTTATCTGCAGGTAGCTTAAGTACAACGACGTCTGTTTGCTGAATTGGTTAAAAATTGTGTGCATGAAATTAGACGGTTTGGTAAGTTGCGGAACTCAGCCGTTGAACGAGTCTGCTGACGTATGACGGCTTCAAATCCACTTCCAACTATCTCCGGGTCACCATAGCGGAATCTCTTTCATCCTGGTTGCTGTTGCGAATTTTCTGTCCTTCGGGGTCAATCAATCCAGCTGGTCACAAAACGTCCAAGTACTTAGCATGTAGCCTTTTCTCTACTTGGCTTTAGACAGGCTGTCTGGTGAGAATGTAAACAGGCGGCGTGTTGGACACGGAAGTAAAAAGTAAAATTATCGTTCGATCTGTGTGATGCCCATCCGTAAAAGGATAGTCAGGCGGTCAATATAGCTACTTTTAAACCGGAGAATAACTTTTTTACTTGGTAGCCGAAGTTGCCAGTGAACCCTTTCTGAAAATGATTGACGCTGTCGTTTCGCTATTAAAAGAAATGAAATAATACAAGGGCAGTATCACGCGAAAACAGCTGAGCATGTTCACACGGGAATAGTTCAAGTTGTGATTTATTCACGAGGACGCTTTTTGGTGAACAGTTTGTTTACCAGATGCTTTCAGCAGCACATTTGTTCCAAGCAGTTCCCATCATCTTCGTAGATTAACAGGATTGCATTTTTCTGTTGGCCGGCTTTTTATCAACTACTTTTGATTAACTACGATGTCAGCGACGAACGATCCTTTCCATGATTCATTTCCACCAAATCGATGTTCTTAGGCTTAACAAGCCCAGTGGATGAGCTGCGAACATTCAATCAGAAGTCGAAGTAAAATATGCGTGATTTTGTGCCCCTAGTTTGTAAGAACAGGTGTTATCGATTCTATCGCTGAAGTAGAAGAAAACCAAAACATTCAACAAGACAAGTATTTATTTAGTAAAACCAGCCCTGATCTGATACCACAGGACCTAATTTTATCTAAGATAGAGCGTAACCATAGGGAAACAGCATGAAAGACTAACGAGTATACAGAAAAGGAGAACCACTCACCTGGCGTAACTGTCCTAAGGGTAGGACACTGCGAAGAAATTGACAAATTAACTGGCATACGTTCTCTTCCTTTCCTGTGGGCTCCGTATGATCAGGAGGCAGAAGTCGAATGTACTGCCCATAGTCCGCATAGACGGTTATCCTGAAGAAATGATGCGGGACATAATGACGTCATTGTTCGAGTGAAATCCACTTGAATTTTCGTCATTAATTTTAGGGTAGGTCTGCTTGAATTCTGACAAGAAATTTATTTGGACGTAGATCTGTTTGCAGGAATAAATAATTTCTATCAGTAGGCATGTTCCAGAGAAGGTCATTAATTTGCAAATACCTTTGTTTCGCCAAACTATGGGATGTTAATGTCACATTTGAAAGAGATGTTTAGTACATTACCCTCCTCCATTGAGGCTGATAAAGTAAGCAACCCATTACTTTCATCTTTTATCTTTTACTGCCTTTATTAATGAAATAGCAATGTACAACATCTCGCAGGAAGGGGGCCGCAGCCAACAGAGGGATGTCAAGTGGGGACGTTGACTGGCGATGGAAGGATTCCAACACGCGACCATCAGGTCCAAACGACATGACCCTAACCGCCTGGCCACTGCCGACCGCAATATCAGTAAAATCGGGGACCAGTGAAATCACTGGATTCAAATTTCCCTCAAAACCCTAGTCACCTTGTGGAAATGGTGGGGATTTTGACTAGGTCGTATTCAGGCTGCATAGTATGACATTTTCCGAGGTTTTTAGGTACTGCATAAGTGGATCCAGCCAGGAGCTCGTCAATACCCACTGATTAAGCTTTGCATCAAAACTACTGCAAATTCTACTGAGTCGGACAGTTAAAGTTGAAGGACTCACTTGACAGTCAAAGGTTGTTTCATTCAAAAGTCATCGATCGGAATAAAACAAAAATTTTATGGGGAATACCCGATTACTACCTATTAGCCCATAACATGTCGTAGGAAGGTGCGCTGAAAATCTCTGAGAGCCGAAGCAAATCTGACAGATGACAAGAATACGTATTAATTTAACAAAAAGTTTGTCTCTTAAAATGTCTAAGCAAAGAAGCGTTACGCTGTAGGCGTTGCTTACCTCTGAAACACTTCATGCCGGTTTCTAGTGACGAGCACAAACCTGTCGTGGAATCACTTGCTCTTGACATAGACTGAATAGAGTTTATTCTAAAAATCTCAGTTTTTAACTGTTATTTTTACTGCGATTAAGTAAACAAAACTAGGTTTTGAATCTTTGCACAGTCAAATAACATTGTGCCAACAGTTGCACTAAGGCCATTGTTTACCGAGGGACGAATAAACATTATCGCATATGGTTGACCAGGAAACGTCAGTTCACACTGGATCTAGTGCCGAATGCAGATTAGGATGACAGAACTGCACAAGCATTGGAAAATTGTCCACGTTTTGGAATGAATGAACGCGCAGCACGCCTACACCTTTCGTCTAAGTGCAGGCTCACTGCGTTAGACATACCTGATCGGATGATCAGAGGTTTAGGGAGTTTGAATTAGATATTCGCGGTATCATTCGCTGATCATATTTAGTAGCCTGAAACATCCATGGAATGTTAACAAGTTTTCTGTGTCCATGTTAATTTGAGATGATCATGATCGCAGAGCTCGTTTTCAGTGATGCTTAGTTATTCAATTAAGTTACAATATATAACGAAAACATTGGCAGATTTTAGAGCCATTAAAAAGAAAGACGGTACTAATCATTTTTCCGGCTGGACATGATATGCAACCATAGTTCGCATGGGTGACACTATCAGGCGATTTTCGCCAAACGTTTTTCGTAGGTAAGCTTCGCGGCCCGTGGGCATCGCAACCAACGATGCAGGCAGAGTTGATAAGGAAAGTCCTAGATTTAGCAGCCACGGCTCGCATCTATTTACCCCCATGGTACTGTGAAACAAAGTAGAAAGTTTGTGACCCGCGACTCAACTTAAAGTGATCTTGAATAACACACTAACTGGTTGGGCACTGGAAAAATAAAGCCAGTCCGCAGCACAACAGATTCATAGCGAACAGCGCACAAAGGGTCTCATATCCAAAATCACTTCGTAGCCCAGACACAACTTCATTCTCTCGATTCACTCTTCACCTGTCAGGTGATCCGGTTTTGAGCAGTCATGGTCAATCTGGTGTTAGGATCCCCCCTGGGAATAAGAGCCGAGCGTGCACTGCACTGTTAGACTGGATCCTAGTCAACAGTCGATTGTGTGCAGCTAGGTTGAACAGTTATGCACATGCCAGTAACAATCAAATGAAGCGTCGTTGTTCGTTAGTAGTGTTTACGTATAAGCTCACCGACTGGAGCTCCCCTGAAGACAAAGAAGAGTTTTACTGGAACTTGTCCCGATTACAAGGACATGTGCATTCGACGGATGTTGTCTTCATTGCCGGGAATTTCATTGCCCAACTGGGGTAGTCAGTGGAGTCAGAACGGCAAAATCAGTCGACAACGGTGATCGTCCTATTCAAATTTGGTCTGACAATGGGCTAATTCTGGCGAACAACGTCCTCCACCATGAAAAGCGACATCGGCTCACCTGGCGCACTCCCTCGCCTCCACAGCGGTGGACTCAAATCAACCATCTGTCTACAAATCGATCACCGGTGCCGCGGATCAATCGAAAATAGTCCATCATTCTGGTTCATGCTCGTGCACTCAGATCATGCTTTGGTATGTGCTCGCTTTTGTTTGAGCCTAGCCTGTGGTCACATGCGTAAATCCTTGAGATGTCGGCTGACCAACAGCAGGAAAAATGACCGTGGAGAGTCGTCGGTAGGGAAGTGTAGTTTGGACCGCGGTGGGCGGTAATATTAACAATCTTTCAATTCTGACACTGAAGCCGCGCGCAAGCAAGGTAGTCCAAAAGTCCTGTCGCTCACCAATTCACCGTAAGTAGCGCCGGCCAGTGCATTGGGGAGAACACCTTAGGGAGCAGTTTCGTTTCCTACATTCCTACTAGTGAGCCAATGCAGGTGAATACCAACCCTCTATTCAAAATCGGAGTTACAAGATACAGAGATCTGCTGAAAAGGAACGGAGCATCTGGACCACATGGACCGTTTCTGTGCTTCTTCAACAGCAATGACAATGTGCTAATTCCACAGTTAAGAAACCACTAGGGATCAATCAAAGCTAAAGAACCAACTCTTGAGAGCTGATTTGAATTGACGATTACACCAAGTTGCAAGAAAGATGATAGGTTGCCACCTGAAAAACACTGGGGAATTAGTTCGGTAAGCGTCGCATCCAGACTGCTCGCAACCACCATTTTCTGCTGGTTTCCGTCTCGGTAGGCGTTCTGTTGCCCAAATCTTAACCGTGATTTGGATCTTTGAAAATTGGCGCATGTTTCGTAGACCCGCGATTTCTATCTTTCTAGATTTGAGAGTGGCGTTTAACTCAGTCGATCGTGCAACTCTGTGGCGCTGCCTCTTCTCGAAGGGTGTGGCAGAGAGAATTCTTTCACCCATCAAATTTTCGCATGCGAAACGAAGAATCCGAATTCGTGCTTACAACGATCTTTCACCTGAGTTAACCATAAAAAGTGGTGTTCATCAGGGGTTCATGTTTCACCTTTTCTTTCAATTTTTGAATTTATGTGATTATGGATTCAGTTCAGTATTCACAATGCTGTTTGTGGCCAGTGTTAATGAATGCTACCCCTTGGTCACTGGGTGTTAATTCAATTGAGTCTGAAAGTAAGTGCATTCCTGTTTGGAATACGATTTGTACGCAGCCGAACCTGAACTTGTTTGGGCAAGAATTACAGGGAGTAAGTAGTTTTATTTAATAGGCTTCTTGTGTCTCACCTGGTGGTTATATATCTGATGAAGTGTCCCCGTACACGCCGAATGCTCTCTTGGATTTCATCAGTCTGCGGTATCTGCAGCTTCCTCATGAAATCCAGTTATCGGTCAAATGTAGAATTTTAAGGTCGGGCTTGCTGTACGCCTCAGATTCATGGCCTTGAGTTCAGATTGTGCGTAAAGATTCTCCATTTATGATTACCGTTTTCTTTTTAGTATTGATAGGATATTGGGGGAAACCTTTCCAGTAACTCAGAGTCTGGGCTTATGGTACTATGATTCTGCGGTTCAGTATTTAGAAGTGACACCCCATGCAAATATATCGAGGTGATTGGTACGTTTTCCGCATGCCATGGGAAAAGCTGCCTCTTTGTAATCTGTTCCGCGAAGCAGACAATGAGTAGAAGTGGCCAGTGAATGGCATGACAAAAAGGTGTGAAAAAGTTACCAAGTGCACTGGCGAAGTTAGATCATCGTATTTGGAACCACGAGATCTCCTCAAGCTGACCGTTTGAGATAGTAGGTGGCTCAGCGGACAGTGACATTTTTGGATTTGAATGAATTTTTCCTCTGGATAGTAGTTATACGGTTTATCTTTCATTATTCCTGGCTCTCTTTCTGTGAATGTGAACCAGGTTTTCCGTTCGCTGTATAATATGCACAGAAGGCAATCTGTTTCATCTGTATGTTCCCACTCTCCGCCTCAAACCATAGTTTAGCGGACGACAACTGACACAATACCAGTATTTATGGATCCTGTTGTCGCTAATCTTTTCCTCAACCTTGTTTTTGTATAACTGTTGTCATCCTCTAAAATGTTTGCAGTATATTGCGATGCAATGACCTATCTGAGAATCATCGAAAAGATCTGTATTCTAAATTGTCTTCTCACCACGTGTTATTTGAGAGTTTCCCGAAGTTCAAGTAAAAATTCGTCATCGTCCAACATTTCGACCTCAGTTTAACCACTGTCAGCAAAACGCATTGGAACTGCAGGAATCTCAACAAAACGGTTCGAAGGGAGATCTGTTCTCCACATTTTAATGGAAACCAATGCATATCTGACCCACGTCGTTTTAACCTCTTTTGAGACGCAATTCAAAGGTATGGATTTCTACGCAGTCCTATCTAGGTTATTTCCACCGACGTTAATGCATCTGCGATTCAAACACCAAGCTCATAAATTGACTTCTTAAAAAACAGACTTACACTCGTCACGATTCCTCACTTTTAACTTGCCATGCCATACAAACTAAAATGTCTGATTCACTGTTATTCGAATAAGGGTAACTCAGCTACTGAAATTCCGTTAAATTCCGGAATTACTTTATGACGAAACCACAATTATGTTTAGGTTTCAATCAATCTAACCAACTTTTTGGTTGCTTGGTCAGAATAAGACTAGGCTGGTCAGATGTTCAGTTAGGGATTTAAAGGAGCTAACGGTAAAATGATGTGCTGTTATAATACTA
Organism: Fasciolopsis buskii; assembly: GCA_008360955.1. Lineage (NCBI taxonomy): Eukaryota > Metazoa > Platyhelminthes > Trematoda > Plagiorchiida > Fasciolidae > Fasciolopsis > Fasciolopsis buskii. The sequence goes on along the minus strand of LUCM01003223.1, from coordinate 96,150 downwards.
CCTCAGGTCATCATCTATCCAAAACAGAAGTAGACATTAAAAAGCAGGGACAGACAACTATAAGAAGCTGAAATATTTCAAGCAGAAGAAATCCACTGATTTCGGTATTTAGTCATACCAACCAGAGTGGAATCTCGTAGACCTCAACCTTCTTAACCTATCTAGAATCAATTATTCTCTGACTCAGTGAACTCTAGGACCTGGTGCTACATGCACAACCTCACATGTAATCAGAAAATTATCTCGCCTTAATGAATCAGCAATAAAAAGGAGCCAGTGCACGAACAACGACAGCCTTTAAGTACCAGTCCGCACCATCAATGTTTCTGAGGCCTACACCGGAACCGACCCTATTGATAAAGTGAAAACTTGACCTTTGAATAATGAGCTGATGTCATGCCGACACCACAGATTGCTCAAATTAATATAAGCTAAACCAGCCTTCAGTAGACGCGATAAGTCTGCATCCGACATAGGATCGCCTCATTAGACGTAACTTACCTACTTCACTCAACTGTTCACTAGAAACGAAGTTTACATTCCGACCAAACCAGCCCTCCAACAACAGTTTGCACCTTGCGGGTGCGAAACACCCGGAACCTGCTGCCTTGTCTTCGAGAGGATCGTGAAATATATCCAAATAGCCGGGGTTGTCACTCACCCAAAGGTTCATGGTCGTTCGCGTCTCCCAAATCAGAAAATTTATTTTCTGAGCAGATACTGTTGGAATTGTTCTCACACAATGAGGTGAATTCCGCAATCCTAAGCATTACAAATTTGGGTGGGTACAATTAAACAGGGCACCATTGACGACCATCAGTTCTCACAATGAACCTGAATGAAAGAGCGTTGTCAGCTCAGGTTAGTAGTATACGACGACTGGATTGTTTGGATGAGATGCAGAGTATACCGATTCCTCAGTGATTTTCAAAAGAGTAGCACACATTTGTTTGCCAATTGGCATGATCACCGATTTACACCGGATTGTAGCTATTTTCTCCCAAGTTCACCCCAGGAGTTTTGTTTGCTCCAGTGCCAAGACTTCGCGACTGTCTTTAAAAAAACTGTAGACGAAAACAAGTGTGGTACAACATCTTTATAGCGTTCACAGAAACCTACCTGGCTGATTACCTCCACTTCCGATTAAGCCTTGCACTTACCGATAGTGTTTAATTTTCGTGTACAAGTGGAATGCACGTCATCATAAGTGCTCTTCTTAAAACACCGATTGTATCAGCTAGAATGAATCTGCGAATCATATGATTCCTTGATCGTTCCACTTACAACCGGCTCTCCTGTGAGCCTAATCTATTAAGTGAACACTGTGAGTGTTGCCGAGAGTTGCTTTCTAAATCATTTACTTCATCTTATCCACCGCTGCCCGCTGCTACTTCCCAGGCTTCTGATCAGCCGGCAGTTCAGGTTTTGTATATTTCATTTTCTCGGACATTCCGGAGACTTACGGCAAGCATCTAACCGAACGGCTAACATCGAAGCTAATCACCACTTTTGAGGCCAACACGACCGGCAGTCATTCGTAATATCTGATACTGCTTATAGGACATCCTCAGCCTGATCCCGGTGTTTGCCCGAACCTTAGGCATTCGATTGTGTCGACAATAAGTTTCCAAGGTCTGACGGAAGCTCACATCTGCAAGCATCGTCTGGAAGCAGCCAGGATGGACGGATAGTTTTCGGACAATGAGACCCAAGACCAGTAGGAAACAGAAGCAAGCTAGGAACAGAACACAGTCTCATTGCATAAGCTTGGAGAAGGGTGATCGTCAACCCACGTCCAACAGTGTGAAGACGAAAGACGGTCCAAGGTGATCGAATCTTGATTTTTGTGGCAAACGTTTGTGCTCATCAAAAACAGACCATGGTTGGAACGAACCTGGATGAGGTGATGGGTCAGGCGCGACACCAACCGAGCCTTCGGTGTGCATTTCTTTTACCCAAGAAGCCAAACTGGGCGTTGTAATCACAGGTAACGGCCGCAGCTGATGTGTACAGAGCCGTCCTATCGGAGTGAACACACACGACTGATGACCGGGGACTAATCCACACTGGGCGCTCGTACTCAAAGCGATCCGTTCACCAAGATGGCCATCTGCACACCAAACCGGGTTAAGGGACATACAAAGAATGAAGCAAGAAACCTAGATGGTATTTAAATTCTTGTGAGTGCATACAAAACTTGGGTCTCGTATGCGTCTTCCGGCGGGGCACCACACATCAGTGATAAAATATTAAGAGCTATTTCACCGTCTGATATTGTGCATTAACACTGGTGATTGATAAGTTAAGTGAACATTTAGGCTTAACCGATGCTTTCAGTTCATTCCTGGCCCTACCATCAGTATTAACGTCAAATAGATCGGTCGAGCCTCCGACATGATCTCTATGACGAAACAGAGGCTGGAAAATCCACCCTAGAAACTACGATGGATTTGTTCGAACTAAAAATACACTTATACAGCTCACAGCAAAGAAAAGTTTCTTTTCTGTTAGCTTTAACCAAAGGGTTTTGATTCATAAGTCTAACCCAGTAGACAATGGGGCGTTCACTTAGCACGTGAAAGTGACCGAGACCTCGGCAAAGAAGCATCTCCAAGTCCCTTGCATAAGTTCTGGTTATCATTCAAACGCAGCTTTCCCGCTGGTTCTTGGATTACCGCGCCGCTGAGGGTTCAGATCTCTGGACTAAGCAAAGTGGGAGGGAATACTACTTCTTTGGCTGGCGGTCACCCAGCTTAGGTGGGTAAATACCTACCGGTGAGACAGAATAGTCTCCCTCACCGTCGAAAGAAACCCGGATACTCCAATTTTAAATTCATTTAGTGGTTTCTAGATCAATAAACTGATTCTCCCCTCCTTGGTTTGTTTTACTGTGCTCTCCGGAGGTCGAGGTACTGACTCGAGTGGTCTTTACCAGGTTGGGACATCTGTAGCCTCGGGATGATATCCAACTACGGATCAAAGGTCGGACTTACACAGCAACAGAAATGATGGTCCTGCAATAAGGACCACTGAGGACAGAAAATGTATGGAAACTTTCTGTGTTCTTACAAAGTTTTCTTCATATCGCTGGTTCAGTAAAATGAGAGAATTTCGTGATCAACTCAGAGGTTATGTTTAAGTTAATGGGCCTTAAGATTCAGTCTTCAGAAGGAACACTGAATCTTCTATCATGTACTTCATTTGTTAATGAAACAATAGTGTACGTCATTTTCAGGAGGGGGCAGCGGCCAACATAAGGCCCTTAATAGAAATATTGACCGTTGGCCACCGCCTGTCAGAAGCGTGGATCCATGCACACCAGAATAGATCAAGGTTATTTGAACATGCGTTGTGTAGGCCTACATAACGCGTGACATGGTGTGCGCCGTAACGGTCGGAAGAAAGATAAAGATAGCCAGTTGACCAAATGGTATAAAGGTATAAAACCTCGACCAGTGGATTGTCTCTATGGGTTGAACCAGAATATCGGGTTTAGGTTCACCGGATCCCGCATTCAAGCATTGGAAACAATAGGAGACAAGGGTGTGAGCTGCAGCATTATCGTTCCTTCATTGGCAACCTTTCCGCTTTCAAGTATTTCTTTATTTTTTTTAATTTCTCAATCAACCTGTCACTATTTCTTGTCTTTTTCTTTTAAGTATCCAGTATTATGAAATAACAACTAAAAATAAGGCATACTGGTGATTAGAATAATCGAAAACCCAAAAATATTTGTGTAAAGACAACTAAAACTGTTTGACAATTTTTTTCTAGGTGTGACGGTGTTCTAGTTATTTAAATTGATTATTAATTATGGAGAAAACCTGGTTGGAAAAGGAGAGGGAAAAGTTTCAGTGCTACTTTTAGTCATTCGCTTTTCAAAAAGGCGACGATTCAGCGATCGCCCTGCACGCCAGAGCAGAGAAGCATAATATGGATTAGAAATCATTGAAATACTCCCAATCGGATTCTGAACCCGCACTGAACGTAAGCTGAGGCTCTGGCGACAAGCGCCCACTCCACATTCGTCCACTGCAACTACAAGACAGATATCTTCAAAATATGAACAGCCCAAACATAGCTGACCATCGAGGACTGAAGTTCACCATTATAGTGTGCGTCAAGACAACCCAAAAGACGTTTAGAAAATGGAGCAAAACGAAATCGCTTAATCTCTCACTCCAACGCAAAAGTGCGCAGACGCTAACACTGCCTGCTTGCAGCCCCGTCTTCGACAATCCACAGTCCAATCTAAGTTGCCTTATCATGTGCAAGATCAACAGTGCCCAGTCGAGATTTGGCCGGATGTCACTCCCGAGGACCTCAGACAATGGAGCCCGGCTGAACTGTGCTCATCACGACAATTCACGGGGCTATTACTGGAGGTTTTCGGCAAAATCGGGATGTAGACGGAGGTAAGATGAGTTGAGCACATCCGAAATTCAGGTGGTGGCGAAAACCCTAAGGGAATGAAATACAAACAGCGGCCATCCGCTCTGTTCCTTCCGGCACTCGGACCGTTCATTTCATTTTCAGGCAAACTTCACTATAAGCCTGAATTTGAACGACAAAACTGAACTGGTCTTGTTGAACATGTCTGATTGCAGTGCGTCAGATACGTGTGAAGAAATCAAACGGTTACATCCTGCGACCGACACCACCCTCTGTGAGGAGACTGAAGAGCAAACTCCTGGAGACGGGTTCCGTTTGCTGTAGGTGTCGTTCAGCAGTCTGCAGACAGGTGGCAAATAAAGTTGGCACAGCAACAATTTATAAGTAGTTCTTCCGGAAGTATTCTGTAACGCCCGTACTTTTACTTGAGTGTGAATTATATACTGTTAATAATGTTTGACTGCAAAACTTACATTAAAAAAGATTACCCACGGTAGTTGAAACGTTGGCACATTACATCTACCAACATGATATCACTCACAATAAAAACCAATACATGGCGCATCGATTTTTCGATACACTCCTTACGCCATTCGGTCCTGATATTTACATACTGATTACCAATCGGATTTCTCCGGTAAAGGAGCTTGCCAACTGGATCAATCACCTGTACTTTCATCTTTTGAAATTTCATCACGGTATTGCACTGAAAAGCAAGGATGGAGATGACTGTGACTTTTTGTGAGTGGCTTGTTAAGTCACTCAAAAAGCAAACGACTTTGTGTGAAGATATCTTTTCAGAAGAAGCTGCATTTCTTATTCGTGTTGGAGTACATGAAAAAGAAATCAAATTTACCGGGTACGAAACAATCCACAAGTTGCATTGCATGAGCAGCATTGTTTCACCTCCAAAGTAATCGATGGTTTGGCAAGCACGATACGACCCTAGCTAGATCATACACCTTTAGCACCGTGAACGGCTCACCATGCGGATTTCATCTCAGTTTCATTTGCAATACTTGTCATCACTTGAAGATGATAAATGCAGCCGTACACACTTTCAACAGGATGGAGCACCCCTAACTTCGCAAAACCTGTTCGGTTGTGATTGGATGAACACTTTCCTCGTCGGTGGACTGGAAAGGGGATCACGCGGTCAGCCAGTTTTCTTGATCTTACCCCGCTAGACTTTTTCTTATGGAGTCGACTGAAAACTATGATGTACCACCGCACACGCGAACACAGGAGGAGCTTGTAGAATACATTCAAATGGCTTCAATATACACACCAATGCGGGATGCCGAGGATACCGTTGAAAGCCTAATCAAAGGAATCCAAAATTGCTTAGACTTTGGTGGGAAGACGGTGGAGCACTTATTTTAAACTCGTGAACTAAGTTCTTCATTAGTATAGTGGAAATGTTCACGTCAATTAATTTTTAACAATCACGTTGATTTGTAGTTGATCTCAGCATCACCGCAGCGTCTGACATGAGAGACAACAACCGTCTCACCCGACGCACAACTCAACGTACACATCCGTACATGCACACACACCCTCATCAAAACCGAACGTCCGTGGCGTGTGAACGTTCTTTCAGTTATCTGACTGTAAAACTTGTCTCGAGGACGGCTACCTATTATAGCCGAGCCGTGGGCGAATTGCTGCATACAAAAATAACGCCATTTTTATCAACAATACACCACTCGAGTTTATAAACACTAGGACCGAACGAAGTAAGGAATGCACCAAGAAATCGATGCGCCACGTATTGGTTTTTATTGTGGATGATATAATGTTAATAACAGCGCTGTTGGTAGATTTAGTGCGCCAACGTTTCCACTACCGTGAGTAATCTCTCTCAAGGCAAGTTTTAAAATCACCTGCCAACAACGCCGTGTTATTAACATTATATCATTCACAATAAAAATATACTATTCACATTGAAAGGACGAAAATTAATTAGCAGCAGTCATGAGCTTCATTGGGAGAGTGCTGAATATGTCAGACACCAATGTGAGTCCTTATCACTTTCCTTTAAAATAAAGTGTTTGATAATACTGTTATACCGCGATTATTTATCTCAACCGTCCTGTTCCACTGAGATGAACTATCCAGTCCTAGTAATTTTGATCCTAGATCAGATGAGGTTCAGATCGCCGAGGTTGAGGTTTAGGATCCGAACGTTTCACCGCCGGTCAAAGTGAGATCGTCAGCAATACGTTGCTGACACGCTAGCCATCGTGAAATTCTCGCTCACTGAAGAGGCACTCAAAATAAACATTGACATCTTAAAGGACATCAAATTCACCACGAAATCAGAAAACGATGAGAAACTAGCATTTTTTTGACGTGCTGGTAAGGAAAAGCACAAAAGACAAGTTGGAAACAACAGCACAGAGCAAAGAAGCGCGTACAGCGCAAATATTAAGTTTTCACAGCAGTCGCTCAAACAGCCACAAGAATTCATGCATCCGAACCTTATTATCAAGGGTCAAAAGTCACTCTAGCTGACCCGAACCTTGAAACAATGACAAAATTACATTTTCAAGATATTCCAGCAGAAAGGATATTCAAGAGATTTCATAAGAAGAACTGTGTTTTGGGGTGAAAAACGGAACTGAACAAGAAAATAGTCATATGAGGATCACTTTACCGCTACTCGAGAACATATACCAGGGAATCACATTAGCTCCTAGGCCATCCAAAACTGAGGAAGCTCATATCGAAACTCGGGACCGTGGAAAGAAAAAAATATTGTTTAACTATGTTCAACGCAGGAATGTGAACCAAAGTACTGAAGTATTTTCTACCAAATATACTCAGAGCCACTACAGACATTTGTTTCACTTGGTCAAAACTGGTCTCATGTCAAAGCTTTCGGCTTTTAATAGGCTAAGCGAATTGTGTAGTTATGAGGCCATATCACTAGTTTCACGCCATCAGACTGCAACTAGGATAAAGAAGAAAATTGTTGCTAATTGCTTTCAAACTGTAGTTTGTTTTTACTACCTGATATAAGCACAACTTCATTTTACACAGACACGGTCAGGTCACTGACTTTATTCTCCTTGCCTACTGAAACATCTTTTTTTCTACGCGATATGACAGTAAAATTCCTGATCTTTGTAGTTATTTCAGTTAATCCATTCATGTCTGTAAAGTGGACGAAAATCCATTCCGTTCCTCATGCTACAAGAACTTTACCCCTCAACAGACATTGATTAGTTTGCGGTCTTTTCAGACCTATCGATCTTGTTGAAATCTGTCATTTGATTCAGAAGAAAACTTTAAGTGTCCTGTTTATGGTTTGTGAACCAGGACATCTAACGTATTCTCTGGCTTTATCGCGGATGCATCAGAAAAGGATCCTGAGGTTATACACAAACATTAGCCTTTGTTCTCCTCTAAAAACTCCCTCCGTCCACCCAACCCACTTGGTTCCTTGTTTTTACTCAATCCAGATACCGCTTATTGGTAGACTGAATTGGTGATGCCATCTAGCCTTCTTATTTGTGCTCCATGTAGTCACACAAAATAGGTTGAGCGATAAGTTTCACTGCGGTAGGATTTATACGTAAATTGCTGCATTTTATGTCCCTATGCCTACATCATTATTTTGTTTAGTTCTATTGCCGTCAATTTCAGCTTGCAAAATGACCGGACAAATTTGCGCGTTAAATGTGGACCCTGCTTATTAACCGATTGGAAAGTGAAAATCGCAATGGTGAATCACCCAGGCATTTCATAGTCGACTGGCCTAAACGACAAGCTCAATAGTTTTCACAGTGGATTTTAATATTTTGTACATGGTTTTATTAAGCTTGTGATGAACGGATGAGAACTGCGTATTCAAAGTGATTTAACTATTGTTCGCAATCTGAGTGAATGACGACACTGATGTTTACGATAATGGGAATAGTGCGCAAAAATTTGGTGCACGATGCGTTGTTCCGGTTCAATTCCGTCTTTGGAAACAATGGATTTCCACCAACGTGCTCTGATTTTGCTCCCCACCTCAAAAGAACTATCTTCTCGAGAGAGTGAAAACGAGAACAATAAGTAGGTAAAGATCGATTATTTCGATTACAACAACGCTACACATTGCCACACTGAGCCACATCACCTGTTTTCTCCAACAATCATTTTGGGATAAAAGGACCCAAACCCAGTAATCTAAATGAACACACAAAGCTAGTCCAATGGGCTTTAAAGCGCTTTTGCTGTTATCGACCGGGAGCCATGACCCATCTTATTATCACCGCTTAACTAGATCAACAGCGCACAACTAGTCACGCTTTTTGTTGGCATGCCCATCACATATACCGATCACTTAAACCCATTCTGATTCCATGTTTTTATTAAACATTGAGCACTGCGGTCCAGTGCGTTAAGTTACTAACAAAATTCCCCAAACAGATTCTACTAATACCACGAACACAACGGCGTTCAAACACCGAAAATCTTCCTGTATCTTCTACTCCCAGCGGCCATGTTCCGGAGCCCTACAACAATACCGCACACATTGCCGCTGTTTATACTCGATCTTAGATCGATAATTGGATGTCACGCGGACGCTACAGAGGCTTCAAATAAGCAAATGCCAATGGAGCCTTCTGCATGCGGGAGGACACTTGATCGGATAAACGACCACCAGAAGAGATACGACTACTCAGTTAACTAAATTTATCTCCCTTGCCCTATTGCATCGAACCAATCCAGCCCTGAAACAGCACTCTGCGCCTTGAAGGGGGGAAGAACATTCCAAGCATATACTATCTTACAGACAATAATTAAGCACGTCCAACTTATTCGGGTATGCACTCAGTAGTACAACATCGTCTGAATATTACAAACCAAATAGGCCCCTGGACGAGTAAAGATCGATGCCACAATTATCATCTGAGGATAGGGCTCTCCCCATGACCTATTTTACACTTGAACTGAAACGGGAGAAGAGGCGAACAACAACTGCTGTTGTGATCTCGGGTCAAGGATTGCTGTAAACAAGTACTTGGCTTTGGCTGTTCAAAAACAGAGATTCAGAAAATGAATTGACTTCCTCTGGCACAACTTTCAGGTAAAAATCGTGGATGCACATAACCTGTGCATGCAATCTGAAAATTTTTACTAAGCGAAAATTTGATCAATACAACCCTGACCATGACAGGAGCTAGCTTGGTTCTCACGAATACACGTCTGCCAAATACTAGGTAATCGGTGGAGGATAATGCCCACGAATAGTTTCGATACGATCCTCACTTAACTGATACCTGTCATTTACGCTTAAGAACCTATCATTTTTCTCGTAAAGCAGCTTAATTATTTTCCCTAAGTCCTTGGAAATCCGTTTTGTTGTCCTGGAATTCTTTCAGGAGCTCAGTTATCTTCGATGTTAGCATTTCGCTATCGTCCTTGAAAAAGGGTGGTGATAGCTCATCTGCTCCAGAAAACTAACCTCTCTGATGACTTCCATTTTGCCTCGGGGACTTACTTATATCGTGATGGCTTTAGTTTCAGTGAAAAACTAAAGATCAACTGTGACCATGGGCCTACTAAACTGATCCATAAAATGTTCTGCCCAATGTTTCAGCCAACAGTCCAAAGAGTGAGCCATTAAGCCATCGGATTCCTTGATTGCCTCATTTATACTCGGCTTTACCATTACTAATCTGCCGGCCAAGGTTGCGTCAGCTTCAATCTTTTCCATTTTCCCACATTTTTCTTTTCACGACCCCTGGTGGTCACTTCTTAACTACTGGTCAGCTGACATCTTAGGGATTTATGGGTCGAATTATGTATGGCATCCAAAGGGACGGTTCAGCCAGTATCCAAGAGAGCAACCGAGGTCGACGATACCCATCACCTCGTCGGTTTACATAGGATGGATACCTTCGCTGAATGTAGAATTTCTTTGATTCGCTCCCAAAATCCTCGCCGGTAATAGGGATATTGTTAAGCCCATAGGCTAGGATCAAACGAACGCGAACACGGACGAAAGCATGATTTCAGTCTACGAGTGTGAACTAGAATAATCGACAATCCTTGAGTGATGTGCCAAACTAGTGACCGGCGAGGATTTGATCGACCTCAGTCCAAACTTGTGGAGCGGGAGTGCGCCGAATGAGCTATTGTCGCATTCTATAGCACGTTCATTTTTGTCAGAAACAGTGTGTCGTCAAGAAAACCTGGATGCGGCGATCACACTTGTTGGCGTTAACGCCACGAACAGAAAATGTGATCCTTGCGTGCCTTCCTGTCCCCGTTGCGTAGCCAATTCAAGCATTAAAATCACCAGCAACGGCCAAAACGTCTGTTAAATTTACAATTCAGAGTCTGTAAAACTCAGCATTTGCCTCAGGAGAGCTGCAGTTAGTGTATACATACACACATACGACCATACTATAATCGGCTGTTGTTAGTATCTATATCATTGTCGAACCGAACACCATCCGGACATAAAAGTTCCATGAGTTCCATCTTAGGCAGTTTCTTGCCTTATCTGGATGAGCTTGTGAAATTTGAAGTTAGCTAAGTGGATTAAGCACTCAGTTGCAGGTGAACAAAAAATGTGGATAAAAATCCGATAGGTGGACACGGTTGAGCACGTCCAGGCAAATTATTGTTTGTGAATTCGGATTAGGGAGCTTGGTTTCCTAAAAGTACTAGCTATATCATCCTAAGCACGGATAATGTTTTTGATCTAGTCATCGGTTTCTAATGAGGAATTTATGTAGACGTAATTACATAGGATTTTCGACAGCGTGAGTAGATCAGGAGCACTTTTCTAGATCGGCTGGCCGAACATCTTAAAGTATGGAGCAAAACATTCCGTGACATCTGTCAAGCTTTCGTGCGACACTTATATGATAGACTATGAACGCTAGTCCTAAAAGAAACCGTTTGTGTTTACGTTACCAAGCAAAGACACAAGTGGCAACGACGGTCGCACCTGATTCAGTTCAATATAAGTGTATTCCATGTTACCAGGTTACTGATTTCGACGATGGTGCGCACGCTTTCTCCACCTAGTTCCAAAAGCCTGCCTACGAGTGAGCGAAAAAATCCCACTGCATGCAATTCTACTTTGTCTTGGTGAATACTGTTCCCGCATAGAATATTTAATGTCCTTTAAATAAATTGATAAATGATTTACTGTGTCAGTTTATATGGGTACCAAGTTTAGTTTGGCGAAACATCGTCAACACAAACAAGTCACCCCAGCCTTACTAGTAACAGAAAGTTCCTAGTCTGAACGATAATAGCGTAGAAAACGCACATTGTGGCTTCATGGTAACAGATGACGTTCTGCAAAACTGAATAAATTTCCAAAGTATACGACTGATTTGGCGGTTATTGTCGTTCTTCAGCTATGTGTACCCGGTATTGTTCTGTCCAACAATCCCTATGCTAGTGCGCTGTGCTCCTTTGTTAGTTTCCCACTAGAATTTCATTTGAACGGTTAGGAGCGTGAATGGATAGCAAGTGGATTTAAGACTGATATGGTGATTCGTCGGAGAATTTTATCGTCGCTCAGACAAAACTAACCGGGTACGTATACCTGAAGAACAATAACTGTTAAACCAGTCGTGTGCTTCCGGGTAAATTTTATTCATCCATCCGTATGGAAGACATACTACTGAGAAGAAAAACCAATAATTTTGGGCCTTAGGTTCCCTTTCGGAAGGTTTGCTTTGCCTGGTCCACAAAAAATCCTCCGGCCAATCACCGTGTGATTCTTAAACCCACTTATCATTCATTCACACTCCCAACGATTCAAATGAGATTCTAGTTTGAATAAATTCCATCAATAAACTTTTTGGCTTGTTGCATTCCAAGTTAGATTTTACAATTCAAGTCGGATCTTGCTGGACTTACATGTTTCGTTTTGTTTCAAACGAGTAGGCAAAAATGGACTTCGTTGGAACTGCCAACAGAATCTCTAAGACGGATTTTGATTTGGATGAATCTCGAACGGGAATGGTTGTCACTACAAACCACTGTTTGCTCAACGTCAATGCAATCGGTCGACTATCCGAATCGGATTCATCGGTTGTTTTGGAAGGTTTCAAATATCGGGAACACAATTGGGTCACACACAATCGGCCATATAAGGTATGCACATCTAATAGATTAACGTAGAATGTATGCCCGAAGTCCGATCCTTGCAGCGACGACACCGTAGGTGCGCGCATACTTGGTGTCGGTGAAGGCTCCTTGGTTGAATTTACCGCATTCCGTGTCTGTGAAGATCCATCGACAGTTTTTTCTCTGAATAGTCTTTTGGCACGCGGCTTCCTTCCTTCATTTGCAGAATTGGGACCAGTGATAATAACGCTTTGTCGAAATTCAGAATCCGTTTGGTGAGAATATTTTCCTGTTACCACTAACTGAATATCTGAGTCGCTGACAGGATGCATTGAGATAGGTGCCGCGGTATTCCGTTTCCGACCAAGTGCCCGAAAAGGAGAAGATTTTCCTGCAGAAGCCAAAGGTCAGAATAGTCACACAACAAAGTGATAACCTGAGATTTGGGCATGAAAGGTGGATTCTGAATGGTAGTCAGCCTAAAATAGCAAATGATAACTATCGGGAACTCATGTTCAATCTGATAAGCTTTTGACCTTGGGGTGCAACAGACTTGGAATCAGAATAGTATGGAAGTTCGTCGTCCTTAGGTTTATACTCACCCTCCTTAGGTGAGTGAACACCCATCTAAATACATCATTATTAATTTGGCTTGTTTGTGAAGCCTAAGCTGTTTAAGATGAGACTGTCGAATCGAAGACAGTAAAGAACGGACTTGGAGTCAGAACCATGGCATCCTCTCTCCGAGTACAAACATGATTCAAACATTTTACCTGTTTACCTTGTATTCATCAGTTAAAAATCACAAGGAAAAGTTTTAAAAATGCATTGGACGACAGCAAATAGCATGGTAATAATACAGAAACTCATGGAATACTGGCCAATGGTAAGGACAATTTAAGTATACGCTGTACTGATTTCACATCCATCAGTTCGATTTAGAATATGGCGCAAACTGTACATCAGACACTTCAAACATTGCAGGACTCAGGCAGTTTTCGGTCCAAATGTAAATGACTGCAGTATATTCCAGTTTTCTGCTTAGGCTCTTAGGGTACCCCGTATTCCCCACCCAACACTGGCGCAATACTATATCCTAAAGGAGTAAAGACGAATGAGCATGTGAAAACACATGTGTAAAATGTACAATAACCTTCGGTTTCAAAAAGAAAACCGTGTGAGCCTAAGGTCACGAGAATACTCCAATCGGAATAATTGTTTGAATTCTTCACTGTACAAACGGACTATCGCTTTTTGACACCTGACGTTTAAGTGCGGATGCTCTTACCAGTAAGATACTTTGTAGGCTGATGTTCTCATATTTCACTTCATCTGGGAGTGAGAACTTTTGAGTCTGCAGTGTGTAAGCGTTATGACCATTACGCATGTCTAATTTATCATACTCAGTCTGTTCCGGCATTTCATACTAACATTTTGTAAACTTGCTTGGTAATAATCATAACTCTAAGTACACAAGCGCACTAAAATAAATATTTAAACCTTTACGACCTGGGAAAAGGTGACTCCGCCATCTACATTAAAAATCAAGAAATATGTTTTGACTCATTGGCGGTTAAGATTCTGCCCCGTTTTCTTAAAATACAGCTAATGCACCGCTACGTACAAAGGACAACAAAACGTGATCGTGCATCTACAAATCTGAACGATATCCCGAAAGGTCACAACACTAGAGACGCTTATAATAATCAAATGAGAAAAATATCCATTTATCAATCATTTAAATACTAAGTATCTGATTCAATTCTTTTAATGAGAAACTTGATTGTCCAGAAACATCTGCGACACGTTTTTCCTGCCCGACATTAAGTCAAAAATTATGGTAATAATAACAGCGAGCATGTCAAACATTTCGGACATCGCTTGTCCAGTTCAATCACATCATAAAACGCACGTTAATTGTCACTTCGAAAATCTTTGAAAGCAGGTTGCCTTGACAGTGTCCCTAAATAAACAAAGGCTACGACAGCACTGATCACCTGAGTCAAACCACATTTTTTCCTTCGTTTGCTATTTCCTTATTAATTTTGCAATGTTATACTGTACGTATTCTTTTGGTTACCTGGAGATCGAAGATCACCTAGTAGTTTCTCGTAGGTGCTTAGTAGACACAACTGGCGGTAAAGCAGACAAACTTTTCAAACATTCATGCAGCACATGAGTGCGACACATCCGGATTTTTGAGTCCTTTCACGTGCAAGTCATCAAAAACGGTCCGTCCAATAAGCAAGTGTCCATTTGTCCTACTAAATGCATTTGAATTCCAGTAAACGGAGAATTAAGCGTGTTTAAGGAAGGATATGAATCTCATGAAATCCGATCTATCACTGACATGGGAAATGACACCATCGTCCCCAACCTGTATTTTTTAAAAGGAAGTCCAAGGATTTTCTTGTAAAAGGTATTTTTAGCACAGTGAAAGCATTGTACACATAGTCATTAAGTGATCCACCAAACATCTAGTTCGATCTCCGATCCCGTTTCACCCGATCCTCAGTAAATTGCATGAATCCGAAAAAAATGCAGCTTCGAAATTTCAGAAAAAGCAGCAATTTGCTTAAGTTGGTATGAACAATGTGGTGCGCCAAGAACGGATTAGCAACAAGTGACAATGTTTATATTCACATTTTTCTAACGTCGAACAATCCTGATACACGCATTACCATCTTCGTCACTTTATTTATTTGTGAGCGCTTTAGCGACAACTGGTTTTATCCACGTAGTACTAAGAGAATACGCTGATTTCGTCTCTCCATTTGACATCATCCGCCGGGTTATATGATTTTTCATGTCTATTAAAGTTCACATTTAGAGTCTGCCAAATATCACTGTTGCGTTTTTACGGTGGCATTTGCTTTATCTCATTGTTTAGGTAATGTCAACAGGAAGGAGGTAAATGCAGGACAAAATGTTGAATAAGTTTGGATAAGTCACTTTCATGTCAAATTCACACAATGATTGAGTTAGTCTCCCTTTCCAATGGACACTATTCCTCCAGGAAGCCATAACAACAAATTTTAATTCCTGATTTCGCTGTGAACACGAATGCCAGGCAATGGTGCTTTTATCGGTTCAATTCAATTGCTTATTCATTGAGCACGCAGCTTTTCACACGACTCACACGAGGGTAGCAAATCACATGATTAGATCAGGAATCACACTCCTGAACAAATTTTGTGTCGCAAGAGACTGTCGCCTGGAACTGGTTACTTTATTCTTAACCGTAGTTAATAAACAACCACTGAACCAATTAAATGATTGCTGATGGCTAATGATCTGTAAGAAGGACTATGGCATTTATATAAATCAATGTCTCAAGCACCTACTGATATCGCATGCCGTGAAATTCGAGTTACACGTACTGTAATTCAAACATATTTCTGCACTATATCATTTCTGAGGCAAAAGATCTGTGACACCCAGAGTATTATTCATTCCAATCAGAGAAGACTAATTAGCAGTTTCAGTGTAATCTACTTCACCCATCCTTTCAAAGCGCTTAGTTACCAAATGCCACCCAGAAATGGAACTAAAACATAACACTGATCCACTTCAACTAAGACACGGATGGTCCAATGAGCTGCATATATGTTCGTGAAAATCGAGCAGCAAATCACGAATATACTCCTTGAAGACTCCTGAATTATTTCATGTTATTTACCAAGAAAAAAATTAGCTCAGAAGAGAAATTCGCCTGGTCCTGTGAATAGTGTTTAATAATTTCATGTCTATTATCTTGGCGGCCTTGAGATAGTCACTTCTTCAAACAATGATCGACAAAGCTATCACAAAGGAAAAATTCACTGACACTTACGCAAGTTAACAATAGACTGTTTGCTAAGTATGGTGAAAGCCTGAAAAGAATTCTAAAGCCTACTAGACGTTTTGCTACCGGAAACAACGGAAAACGATTCGTTCGCGAAACCAATCAAAAATTTCAAAATAGACTGACATAGGACTCAATCAAGGAAGCCCAAGTTCATGCTCTATGTTAGTGAATAAATGGCCTTCATCGCCAGCAATAATCGTGACACATATTGCCGTAAGAAGCATTAGTTCTAAATCGGCTTGAATATCAATCCAGTACCTAAATATTACCGGAAACTTAGTCGGTTATTACACTGTTTTACCGGAAGAGAATATAATCATTCGAATGACCTAGAAAGCGGTCCGGTTGTTTGGTGTGATGCAAGTAAACATTCAAGAAAAAAGAAGATTTGTTGGCAGATTTGACTTCGCCGGCTGTCAGTTTGCAGAAAGTTCAGTATGGTGAAGACCTCGTGCCCACCTAGCTTTAGCGGGTAACCACTGAAATTTGAGCGAAATGTTCGAAAATCCTTCGGTGCGGTCTCGTTGCTCAGCCGATAGAGTACATGCAGTACAATGCATGGGTTGCATCCATGCGCTGGTTTAGCGCACCTCCTCGCCTCCCTCGAGGTCGAGGGTTTCTCAGAATTGTCCCAATTCTGCATTCATCAAACATTCTAGGGGAAACTGTTAAAGCCCGTTATTGAGCTAAAAGGGGAACTACAAACGAGACCAATTTGTTATCAGGCGCAGCAATGTTTGATAACCGTAACGGGCATAGCTACGACATTTCCAGCTTTTCAAATTTAGTCAGGATGTACAGCGATATTATCACAAAAAAGACGTTTCAGAGAAAAACAAATTCAAAAACATCATTTTTGGTTCAAATATTCGCTTTCACACTTCTCCCGTCAAAATTATTGCACTTCAGTTGTCAAGTGGCCAGATCAAGACAGCGGGAAGGTTAGTGGGTGTTGTTCCTGGCTTGAGAAGATTAAGGGTCCCGTCTGTGGTTCACATTGGTCGACAGCGGTGGATCAGTTTGCTGATCACTTTTAGGCTAAGCAGTGACTTCCAGATCAACATTTGTTTACCCCATTTTGATGCTGCTCACTGTTTTGATCCAGTTTGATCAAATCGGATGCATTTTAGTACACATGGTTTCACACTAAAGGGTACCTACAAGGCTAAATAAATGGACTTCATTCATATCACACTTATGGACAAATTTCGCGTCATTGCTAGATGTCCATTTAGCTTCACAGCAGATAATCTGCAGTACTTGTTGCTGGTATATTTTCTGTATCATGCTATAAAACTTATAAAATCATATTTGACCCAGAAAGGTTTTCAAAAAACAGTAATTTATGGGGCAACTGTTAGCCCGAAGGCTGTTGAGCAAATGCATAAACGGGACTGCACTTTAAGAGATGTTTCCGAGAGTCAGTTACATAAACTAGGATAATGAACACTTGGAAGAGAATGAGCAGTGTAAAGCTAATGAATTGGTCATTTAACATTGTGCTTAGGCATAGACCTGTGCAATTATTTGCAGCCTTATATCACAGATTACCTAGTCGTTCATAGAATGTGGAAAGTACAAAGCTACGGTCTAATTATATGGGGTGGATTTATGACAAAGTGGCAGTAGAATTCCTGCTAAGTGAAAAATTGCTTCAAAACTTACACAAACAGAAATCTCACTTGACAAAAACGGAAAGTGTTGGGTGCCCAGTGGCCTTTTGTGTCCAGCTAGTATTACCATGCGAAATGTTTCGCCGCTTTGGTTGCCTTGGTGTTATTTGGTTTATTCATTGGAGGTTTATTTTAGCCCATTTTTCAAAACCAAATCTATAACTAATCAGACCGCATGAAACTGGAGACGTGTAACTGCCCCATATTGTTCACCCTTTCTGGACGGCCAGATGGATCCGGAATTCGAGTCATTAGTTGGGAACCCATCAAATTACCAACTAGAGGGCGACGGATATGCACGACGCATGATTCCAAAAGAACCGGATAAGGTGACCGTATAGCACTGCCTGGAGGTTTTCGAAAGGTGTAACAGCTGATATGTTATGCTGCATGCAGCACCAATGTATAAGTAAATTGTGTAGTTTACGAAATAAAGCGAACCTATTGGTCCCAAGTTGTCCCAAATGAGAACTGGCTTCGTCAGCTAAAGCTTACCTACCTTTATTGCGTTCTTTGGACATTATACATAATCCTGGATTGTGCACAGTGGTCCTGGGTCTTTATAAAAGTGTTCTGAGTGTGAGAACGAGTGTACAATATCCGCAACTTATGCCAGCTGGTAACCGATGGAGATTAATGATAACAAACATCACATCAATTACTTTATTTAACGCACTGTAGAAGGAACCACGGTTAATTATAAACTGGAAACCGGAAATCCTTGTTTTTGTTAGAATCCATTCTAGAGAGATCAGTGTCTAGATTCCGCATTCAAAAGGTGCTGACCGCAGTCAACAAGAGGATAGTATGGTACAGATGGCGTACGGTTACATAAGTAATGCTATCTGTTTCATATAACAGGAATATGGCAAATTATTCGTTTTTTTCTCTATGCAATGCTACTCAGTAGAAAATTTCACTAATAGCAACTAAGAAGGACTGCATAGTTGATGAGACTGAAAAAAGGTAAGTCACTTAGATCGACCAGTAATTTGCCAGTTATCAGTGTATTCACTAAGCCAAACCAAAGTATGTCAAACTCAGTCCATTAGCCGTGCCTACTCTACAGAGGTTTCGGTGAGCATTTTTGGTAAAGACCCACTATTCCTTGAAATGACATACGTGTTACACTGAACACGTTATTTTCGAGGCAAAGTGCTCGCCCAGCGAACCTATGATTAAAACCGTACAAAGACTGCGGTATAACCAAAACTGGATTAGAAGACGGATAGGTCCCAAGAGTAAATTCTGAATCTATAAAACCTAGGCTTTGCGGTTCCATTACTCGAAATGCTTTACTAGATTTCTTAAAGATTTCATCCCGAATAATCTAGAAAGTCGTTGTTACCGCGTGATCAATGCTACAATATTCAGAAAAATGAAGTACCAACAGTGAAAAAAATCTCATCAGCGGGATTTATTATCAATGCCAGATGAAATCGGTCAAATGTTGGTCTAAATGAAGTGGTCAACTGATTAATCTTCGAATAATTGAAGCCTATTCATTGAAGTCTAATTTTCTTCTCCATCTCACTTACTAATGCATCAGATATAAAACATTCTGCAGAAAATGAGCAGTAAAATTTTACATTAAAATTTGAAAAGCCACGTAGCAAAATAATCGGATTTCTGGTGGGCCTTCTCCAATAGAACCAATTTCCTAAGTTGAGTGCTTCAAAGTTGAAGAGGTAAAATGTAATATTCAGGTGCTAATTTAAATGGGCTTTTACATCCAAGCTCAGTTTGTGAAGTCAATAACACTGCGCCAACGCACTCCGAATTTTGTTGCTAATTCATAATCACAAATGACGATGGGAAAAAATCAAGAGAGCACGAAAAAGACAATATGAACAATTGTAGGAGAACTTTGAGTGCAAGAATGCCGCTAATTGTGGGATTGAGCAGTATCACGTGAATTCTTCAGTCGACGCGTACATTTCAACCCAGTGATACAACTCAATCTTCTAGTTTATTGGTCGGGGTTTTCGCGCCTTTTCGTCACGCCATGGGCCGGAAAACTTGACCCACTTCCACTCGTCACTCGCCTCTGAGAAAATTGAATAGCAAAGTGGTTGGTCTGATCGTTTACACAGCGTATGTCCCAACTCCTTTATTGATCCAGATTTAGTGCCCATTCGACTGGCTGAGTACTGCGACCTAGTACCGATGCGCAACATTAGCATTGCTGATACGATTCTCCAGGCCATATTTGCGGACAGCCGAAGTCGAGTTCGCGCTTACAGCGACGTTTCATTCGAGTTCACCACGAAAAGTAATGTTAGTCAGGGTTATTCCACATCACCTTTCCTTTCGAATACTGCCAGTGAGGTGATTACGTGGATAGCGCAATCTGCATGTGAGAACGGTGGCATTCATCTTTGCTCAGACAGAAATCTGTATGATTCAGAATATACGGAGGACGCTGTGATGCTGAGTGAAGATTCAAGTAAGTTGCAAGATAGTGAAGGATGCATTTCGCATTTTCGAGATGTAAAATTACGTTTCTGGGTTTCATTGGCTTAAAGCCGAATCGTTTTCGTACAGGTGAACAACTGCCTGAGTTGGATAGATTCAGTATCTCACCTGGTGGCCGTAGATCAAATGACGTGTCTTCCCGTACGCAGAAGTCTCGACTGGCATTTGCTTATTTGAACTATCTGTGACATCCGCATGACATCCAGTTATCTTTCAAAGATTGAGAATACACATCAGCAGTGAGGTCGCTTTTGCTGTACGGCTCCGAAACATAGCCGTCGAAAACAGAAGATATGGGAAGATTTTCGGTGTTTGAACGCCGTTGTGTTCATGTTTTGCTAACTACGATGTAAGAGTTTTGTGAATATCTTTGAGGTCAGGCATGAAGTGCTGGATCTTAGGGCTCAGTTTTAGATCAGGCACTGAATCAGAATAGGCTAACGTGGTTGAAAAGTGTTTTGCGCATGCCCACTGGACGACTGCCTCGTTGTGCGTCGTTCTTCGATGTGGGTAATTGTTGGATAATGGTTCGAATTGGCGAATCGTTGATATGGGTATAAGGTATGAAAACTACAACCAGTGGACTGGCTCGTTTAGGTGCAGCCAGATTATCGAGTTGGTATCCACGACATCTCCCGAAGCGACAGTTAGGGATAATGTGCTATATGACTCAATGTCGCAGCCAGTTGCGTCCTTACATACGAAGCTTTTATTCTGTATAGTTCTTTTGCTTTACTATTTTGCAGTCGATCGTTCACCACCTCTCGTTCTTCTTTTCGTTTGATCAGATGGTGCTGTTTAGTATTCACCACAACCCGGACCCATTGGTGCAAGGGTAATAGCCCTGTTGATTAACTAAACTGAAGTGAATTTTGGGACTGCTTTGAAGACAGCCGTGTTTAAACGCTGAAAATCGAGTTTTGCACCGTAGATTATTTATCCGGATGACTTGCACTAACTTCCTAAATCGAGAAAACCTCTTCTTTTGTGAATACAGCTTGGGTCAATCACGCTTACAATATGGCGCCGTTTACTAACCCACTTCACGACCCTTATAGGGAAGTTATTAAAAGATAGAACTCTAGGGGAAAGGACAACCTTCTTATGCAATTTGAAGATATCTGATGATTCATTCTGGATTATTTAGAGACAACCTGAGTGAATTTGCATTCACAGAAGTTCAAATCACTTCTTGGTATATTTAGTAAAGCATCAAATACTTATTCACGTTCCACTGATCTGTTTTATTGTGATCATTTTGGTTCTTTTTGCTACTAGTCACCTAAAGGCTGAATTAGAGATCGAATAGCCTTAAAAAGTATTCCCTGTTGAAGTTGTTCAAGATTAACCCACGACGTGCTGGCCACCCGTGAGTACCTCACTGTGGTTACCGTTGCAAATTGGCAGGAGGAGGTGGTTCCCATTTGGACTGGATCATCCGTTTATGCAATACACATGAGAAAATTCGAGATCACTGATAATGAAATTTGCCTGGTATACAACGTCATCGGTCAAGTAAACGTGGGTTAATAAAATCCAACACAACCTTGAGAGGACTACCCTAGGTCACCAAGTGGGAAACTGAAATCATTACCTGAAAACGGATTTCTTTCTGAGTAATATGCTACGTTTGCAGACTCGAAGATGATGTTTTTCCTCTCACCTATGACTGCGATGCTGGGGTTAGATTGTTGGAAAATCTCGTTAACTACATCCACGACTACATAATCTTTCAACGATTGAGAAAACCAGATGAAATAAGCATACTGAATCATATGATCGAGACTGTAGTACACCTGAAGCAGTTTGTTAAGTAGATTTCGTCTCATAGTCGTTAAGAGATCACCCTCGATATTTATTTTGCTTCAACAATTTGCTGAGCGAGTGGCTTAGCAACGCGTTATCCCTTCGCATGAATAGCAGAACGATAATGAAGCGGAACTCAATGGTAACAAAAGAAACTGTTACAGACCATGTTAACATTTAAGCGTTTCTCATAGTCTGGTCAGATGGGGATCAAAAATATTCACACTAAAGTTATGTGTCATTGAACAAGAGAACTCACAGGGCAAATATGATCCAAAAAGAAGAGTGTCGCGAAGTATGGTTTGTTAGTGTAGGAAACTAAATGTTCACTACGTCAATCACCAGTGCATTCCCTGAGATCAAATATCGCATACGTGGGTCAATGTTTACCAGATATTTTCTAATACGTTGCAATTAGTTGCGTTGGTGAAAAAAGTGCAAATAAGCCTACAATGAAAAGATAAAATGTAAATGATAGTTTTCCGTCGCTTCTATGAATGACTTTCACGCATGAATAATGGATGGAAGAGCTGGGGGAAGTTGAGACAAAGTATTCGTTGATCTCGAAGATCTAGTCAGTGACACGCGCCGCAAACAAAACGACGAAGAACAATCTATGTGTGCGATAAAAATTAACTCTACTGTAAAGATCGACTGGAGATCACGTTCATGAGAAAAGGAATTCTAGGCAGCAAACTGTTCATCTCAAGATTTATTCACGAACAGCAGACCATTTTAGTGATATTCCGGTCAGACATCGTAATGGAGAGAATTCACTTTCAAGCTAAATTCCGATAAGTGACAAAGAGTCAGATGTGTAGAGTGCTAGCATGAACTTACTCTCGTCTATTCGAGTAATCGGACTAGACCATAGATGTTCGCTGGCAAATTGACGTAGGTAGTCCACACGAGAACGCTGAATCATGGCTTGAAATTTTTCGCTCCGTAATGAGGCATTTGCAGCGTTGCAGGCTGTGCAGCGGCCAGTAAGTCACCGTGCGAAAGAGCAGAAGAAGAACACGAGCGAAATGATTCCAGGTTATCAGAATGTGCAATGACTATCACATTAAGATAGCCTCTGATAAAAATTCAGTAAAAAACAATATCCAGAGCTTAAAAAACTCATAAAGAAGAAATAAAATTCTGAGATTTTCGAATCCTAACCTTGCTTGCAAATGAGTTGAAATGGCACTCGCGGCATGTAAATAAGATGAAAAGAGATTTCGAAGACACCGTGCGCAAATTAACTGTTTCCTGAGACAAAGAAAAAATGCCCAGATTTAGCAAGCTTAATTTCCTTGATAAACCAGCGGTGTTCAAGCGGTAGACGCCGGCGAGTCACAATCTGAAGGTCCTGGGTCCGAGTCCTCCGAAGATGTGTACTGGATAAAAGGTAACTGCCTGGTAGCCACATTTCGCCCAACGAACGTCGCTAATTAAGTACTTTAGTGATCCTCTTGGTATGGGGCAAATGAGACTCCCTACAGCCATTTAGTTTTTCCAGAACTGCCGTCGCCGCAGCATAGGTGGGGATTCAGATCTTGGTTCTATGACTGTCCATTTTACAATGATCAAAGGATCCTAGTTTAATTAAGATCTGATGTATGGAACAATGAAAACATTAAGGTCGGCTGTATCCTGTCAAAGGTACCAAAATTCCTCTGTAGAACAACGGCTACTTGACCAACTCAAATCATAAACGACAATTGGTTAAGTTCAGCTGTGTGTGCTCGACGGAGTTAAAGGTTCGCTGCATCAGACTTGGTTCTTGTTTACAGAGTCATTCCAATTTTTTTCTTCTTCATTTGCGTCGTAAGTACAAAAACAATAGCCGAATGGATATGCGTGTGAGGGCCCCTGGCGCCAACGCAGTTCGAACCCGAACGTTAACTGCAAACTTACACAACCGGCTTAAGAATGATGATTAACTGAATAGCGTTTGGTATAGGTGGAATCGATCCATGAGTCCGAATCCCACCGAATCTAATAAGTTTTCAAGTCCACGGAACACATTATAAATCTTAATTAATTGCTTCGTTCGGCAAGTTTGTGTACATCACTATTCATTTGACGAAACTGTTAGATTCATTCACACTGCCATGTTTCCAGCCATGCTTTTTTCGGGGGATCGCGAAAGCGGAATGGACTAGAACTCGTTCCTCAATGGTAATGGAAGAGTGCTGGAAAAAGCTTCGTAACATGTGAACTTGTTTGGTACTTCCAGAAAATGAATCACCCATTGAGTAGTTCTATTCAGCCGCACAAGAATTACTACAGACCGGCCGGTTCCAGAATGGCTCTCTGTGCTCTCGGATCTCTCGGTGACAATTCCAAAAGACACGCGAAACTGAAAATAAGGAAGCGGGCGGATCATTTACTAACTACCCTCCTTTGCGGAGATACCAAAACATATGGTACTCTTCAATGTTATTATTTCAAATTTTTATCATAGTTTCTTCAAAATGAAAGCTGAACAATATAAAGTCGGTGCGGAGACCTTTAACATCACTACTGTAGTAATACCCAAAAATGGCCTCTAAATCTCACTCCGAAGTGAATACGCTACGAAACCCAGGAAAGTAACCCCTCCTCGAAAGCAAAATATAGTTTGTTTACGACAATCAACAGGCAGCAAATAAATTCTTGAAGAGATACTGCGACTTCTAATTTCGGTCTATTTGCGGGGTGTACTATTTGCGATGTAGCTAGCAGCAATGTTTGCTCTGTCCAGCTGAGGAGATCCTGATCATCCCCACCGTCTACCTAAATTTTATGTAATATTAAATGAAGTTAAGCAAAGTAAGATGGAATAAACAGACAATATCAGATCTCTAAATTTGAAGACAAAGTGCTGTCAGTACCGACTTGTATTTTATAAACAGTCCGGCCTATTACAATTTGGATACAAGCCAAATAACGTATTTGCTTAAAGTCCTCAATGAAGGATCAAAATTGAGCGATATATCAGAAATCCACAGCACGATCAGACTGACACACTGTACCGGGAAAGGTTTAGTAATCACTTCATGCTCATCGAAAATCGACTGAAGGACTGACGAATCCAAGGCAACAGAATCCAAGCTGTGAAGATGCATAGAAATTTCAGAAGGCGAGAAACCTTTTGAGATGTGACGCTACCGAAAATCGGAGATACAATAATGCTTTATCAACATCAAAATAAATACTCATTCAGAAAAAATGTCGCCAAAGCCCAATTGTTCGAAGGGACTGCCGACTGATGCGAATACGTGGGCCAGTACGTGTGAACATTCAATATCTCGTGCTACAATCGACGAAGTGGAGTGAAAGAGAGCATGAATCACGTGGTTGGACTATTGATTCAAAGGCGAACTTTAAGTTGCTTGACGTTTTCCAGGAACCTAGATTAACAAAACGTCTGATCATGAGATCGGCGCAACCATCATAAAAACCTTTCGAGTTGTTTATTTATCAAAATCGTTTCTAATAACCTTATTTTCCAAACTGTTGCTGTTGTTGTTGTTGTTAGGACTCAGCAAAAGTGGTGGGATTCTGGCCCTGGTGGTGATTCGGTAATAACAACTGTTTAATCAAACATATACAGGGCGCAATTTATACAAAGGTTTCTTTCAAAACTGTCAATGTTGTTGAGAATGTACACCCTGTCTTTCACATTGTTCCTTTACTGAGCACTAACACAGTTGAACTTACCTTTTTCAAGTAACAGATTAGCAAACTCCAGGCCGTGTTCATAGATCTGACCATCACGGATCACCGGTCCGAATGGAGGCACATCTCTGGCTTGGCATACGGCTACTCTGGAAAACATGCGGTGAGAGAAAAAAACTGAATTCCAACTAAAGTAGTTCGGGAAATGATGGCTCTTGTGCTGAAAATTTTTTTTATCAGCAGGACCTTCCTCAGTCTGTCTCCTTGTTAGTCACATATGTCTAATGATTTGTCGGAAGACCAACACAAGTTCTTTCTTGATTTTGCAATGACCATAACTAACACGAGTCACTGAACACTAATATCCGCCTAAGATTTACGGTGGACTCACAGTAAAATTTCGTTGTTTATTCAGTCATGAAGAGTTATAATAGAGGTAGTCAAGTAAAAGTAATTATTGTCTGAATTGAATGTCAAGAACAAATAATTTTTGGTCACGAACAACAAACCAATGAAGAAGGTAACCTACTCTAGATTTTTCAGTCAGAGATGAAGAAGGTAAGAGTTCCAAATTTTAACTTAACAAGACAACTGAGAAACAGCTTGAAAGGATAGCAATTGAAGGCCATGAATACTCGAAGATCGTATCCAGTCAATCAGTCTGTCATAATAGCCATAAAACCTACTAAGTATAAAGCCGGAGAAAAATCGTTTGCAAAAGTAAGGAGACAATGATAGGGCAGCCGATGCAACTTGGAATAACACAAAGACGGGGGATACAAAATTCACTGAGGAACTGTCGTTCATTCGTAGAAAATGGTGTGAAGGTACGCAAAACTGATGGACAATATCAGCTACTCTTAAACGTAAAATTATATTAAAGGATTAAATGAAGCTGAATGATGAAGAATGAGAGAAAGATTGGTCAGAGGTTTCACGGGGACTTTGCAAGTCGATGTTCGTTTCTCTAAAGCTCTCACAAGAATAATTAAACTCGATGTCGCCTGCAAAATCTCTAACGAGAATTCACGTGAATCAAAACTTCACTGACTTAAGTAGTCTAGACGAAGCCGAGTGTGAAATGGAACTTATCAGAGTCAAAGTACCAGTGCGTTAAGTATCAGGTCCGGAAGCTTTTTTGATATTCATGTCCAACGGTAGCCGCCACAAAGACGCCCTCTAATGCCCTTTTTAGCAAAAAGGACACCGAATCGATGGCAAATTGAGATTAGAAAACGCATAAAACGATACTTTTTGCAATATGCTGAGAGTGTTTCCGTACTGCACTGAAGTTTTTGGATGTTTTGATATCAGGGCACAGCGACAGCTTTACGCAACTTGGTCATGAAATATTTCTATATGGTGCTAGACTTCTATACGTTTTGTCCATGTCACTTAGTTGCCACTAGGGATTTCAAGTACGTGATGCGCAAATGTTGTAGGTTCGTTGAAAAAGAAGACCCCGGCTTGAACATAATTAACGCATCCGGTTCAGTTCGGCATTCTGCCTCATTATCATCGATAGGGAACTGTGCCTCACTTTGGTGAGTAAAGTCGTATTTTGGACAGTACTGAGACAGAAATCGGCAACAAGAGAAGCAGATAACAACACCGATTGAACAGCAATAAAGTTCGCCGACAAACATTGCTAGATGAACCTGCTGGACGCGTAGACCAACTTAGGCTGCACCAACTTTCAATCTGCTTTGCTGTACCCCAGCGGACTTTTCGAGGATGCTTTGGACAACGCTACCTGTTCAGCCGTTATCAACACATGCAAAGGACCTGAGAAGAACTCAGCTGACATCCACGGATTGTTTTATGGACTTCAGTGAAAATGAAATTCACTAACTCCACTAATATAATAAATATTATGCATTTATATATATTCTATCGAGTCAAACTTGGGAACATAAAAGTATAACGGCTTTTGCAGAGGGTATGATTGAAATGAAATGATTGCACTCATGTGGCACGCTGTGATTTACACGTCAATCATCCTAAACTTCCAGTATTACTTATTTTTTATTGTTTGACCCTGATGCTATGAAAACTCATACATGCAACCTACCACACAAATGGTTATAATGGGTGTTCCGCCAGCTGAATAAGCAGACAACATGGAAAAATTTCTGACAATCGAAATAAGAGCTCTATAGATTGTATATCCAAAATAACCAGCCCCTGGACAAAAACATAGTCTAAGCTTCTCTGTTAAAACTGACGACAGTCCAGTAAAGGAAACAAAATCAAACAAAAGAATTCCGTGGATATTTGCATACTAGCAGAGACTTTACGAAATTCAAGTAGTAAATGCTGTTCTAAATGAAGATAATCACACTCGATGAGCATGTACCTGAACTGAAATTTATTTTTTCTTTGGGGTAACACTGAGTACTTTTTCTTGGTGTACATTGTTCACATGCAGACTAATCAAGATTACTAGTGAAACGAAAATAAAAGTGCCAGATTGTATTCCACATGTATTACAGATTGCGTGGATCGATATGAAGATCGATAAAATCCATGTTTTTCTTGGTCAAGCTACTATGTAGTGACCAAAGGCAATACGTAATCAATCAAAAACGAAGAGATTGTTCACATGATACCGCGAGCTTGTGCGTCAAAATTGGACTTGCTTTTAGTTTGCATTGAACCAGTTTGCTGAAATCGCATCACATCGCATTTGGTAATATCTTATTCTCCATACTGCTTGATCAACGTTACACAGTTTTGATGCACCGTATTTCGAGTTCAAGTAACGCATATCGTTTGAAGAACAAATTGTTACTTTCTTCCAATGGAAAAGAAATTAAATTCCCCACTTGTCTTTCTCGACTCGAGTACGTTTCGTTTTCATGACCTAATCCTCTCTCTTACAGACAAAGTTAGTAACAGCTGTGTTTGCTTAACGTTGTATGGTTCCATCTGTGGAGTTGTCAGAGGCTGTCAACCAGCTTTATTGGTTGTTCTCTTCCCAGGAATTATCTAGATGTAATCGCTGAACCTGAAAGTTGGGTTTTGGGTTATGGAACTAACAGGAGTCAAACTGAAAACTTTCCATTCTATATAAATGCACATAAACAATCAGAAAGATTTTGAGATAACATAGAGAAGTAAACATTTTTGCTGCGAAATCAAACTATTTTCATATTCAAAGGCCAGGCTCTGAAAACCGACATGAAGCAAATAACATGTCACCCCGCGTACGTGTGATTTGTCCAATGTCAGATGCGAATCACGTACGTTAAACCCAATTGGCGTTCTCAAAAATGTATATCAAGTTGTGGTCCGATAATGTTCAACTTTTTGCTTCTTATCGACGGCGACCGGCAAAGATGGACCAGTAAATGAAAATAGGGTCAGTTGTTGCATCTCGCTATTTGGGAATCAACGAATGCTCTGCAGGGTTATTTGCGATAGAAATGACATTAAATGAACACTGATCGCACTCCGTGCTCGATTAGCGAGAATTCGTCGTGCGATTCCACCTAGAAGGGATCTACCCGTGGGCGTGAAAAGCGTAAGTTGATTTTTAGATAGCCGTACATTTTGTTTATTTATTTCGCTGGTAATGCATATCATCATGCACAGAGAGAGAGAGAGAGTCAGTATTGACCTTCAAACATTTTTACTGTCAGATGTGTCTGCTGTGCTGACATATTCGAAACAAGCAAACTCCGGATATTGCAGCTTAAACATGTTACTCGGATCCAAATCAGCGGCTGTTTTTGAGCAGGAAGCTCATACTGGCGAACTGTGATTGGGTGTCTATTTTCCTCTCGCTTGTAATGGGGTCAAGCAAAAGACTGTGGTAAGCTGACTCCATCCATGATCAAACATTTGGCATACAAAACCGACTGATGATTTTGGTGAATATTCGCCGTCTGGTGCATGTCACGGCTAATTCGTTCGGCAATAGCCCACCTGGTCTAGGGTGTGGATCAGTGAATTTCGCGTGTCCCCACTGGATTTCATCTTTTGTCAGCCTGTCAACAAACAAAAAACATTCACATCTCTTCACAAGCTCTTAGGCTATAAATAAAACTGATTCCTTTCAGCGAACAACCACAATCAGTTCTCCTCTAGAGCAAACAAAATAGGGGTGACAGAAACGAAATCTGACTATGTGCAAATTGGTAGGGGAAAATGGTGACAAAATCAGGATGATATTCTCCACTTTCAAGCCAATCAGTATTTTGAGTTACTCTCAATTCTAAACATTTTTTGACTTATCAAACTGTCTCAAATAAGATCTGAGAAGAACTCATGGGAATAAAAACCCACTCAGTTTGACGTGGTATCAGTATGAAGTCAACTGATTATGTCATAGTAACGGCTTTAGTCTTCTGATCGACGAATTCTCACAAAAAGCAAAAAGGCTTGACCTGAAGGCCAGTAATATAACCTGGGAAGATCAATCAACGTCATTCTAGTAACCAAGATTCAATAGATGAGTTCTGTGACCGAAGAGGCCGGGTTTTGTGTGTTTGTTTTTCGGTGACTTATTTATTTATCTATTGGGCACGAGAGCGACGATTGCGACAGTCCAGCCCTCCTGGACCTCTTGGTGGATGGATGCAAAATGCCACTCATAACGAAAACATTTTGGTTGATCAGTATAATCAGATTTTGCACGTTTACAGCAATCATATAAAAGCGAAGTCTAATGAAAATATTTTGCCGTCATCCCTGAAATACCTCGAGTCCAAAAAGTTGTCAAAAGAGGAAATCATAAAGAGACTCGAAGAAAACTGGTACCCCGACCGATACGTTGACATTTACAAAAACAGCCAACAAAAAGCAACTCCACTTAAAGGATGGAGGAAACACGAGTCACAATTAAAACGCTAAAACCATTAAGTTTGCATTAAAGCATATCCACTGGAAGTGGTGAACTGAACGTTTTAAATACCATCAGAACGCAGAAAGACAGTTCATTTCCCTAATGTTTCACATAGTTTAAAAAACACCTGTAACCGCGGAAACTCATGCATAGGCAAGACGGGTCGGTGGCTTTATCAGCTAATAGAGAACCAAGTTTTGGTGGGGTTAGTAAAGCAGATGACTCTCCTCATGCCCAAAAAGAAAACAAACAGGACAAACCAGGCTTTGACAATCGTAAAACGCATCAGATGACCTACGGTCGCCAAACGGATCCTGGTTGAGCTTTTCAGGTAATCCCCCGAAACCACAACCCAAACAATTTGGCTTTTGGTTGAGCTTCATCTACCAGAAACTCAATGCACTACTCTGCACAGAGACACCGTTGTATGTATACCTACCATGGAGTTATCCAGTAAGCTTTCACCTGACTCATTATTAAATCTGCCAACACTGTTTAATGCCACTGAATCACGCTATGAGTCTTTTCTGGGTTAACCAACGCTTTACATAAACGATTTAGAAGACAAGAATAAACGCAATAATATAGATATTATGTTTTTAATCTGCCCTATTCAACTGGACTAGGTTAAATCACTGAGTTAAACATTCTGAACAGACTACCGTTATTCGTCTTCAATATTTATAAACTCTCGAAGTCTTATTTCCATGGTAAAACTCGAACGGTGACCGGAAAAATGAGTCCATGAGGAAAGAATGATCATCCTCTGGGAATATAACTCACTGGAGGGCATCAGCAAAATTGTTCCCAACATCGTCAATCGAGATCATGGTGAATATCGAACTACTTATTTGTCTTGCCTTTTTTAAAAAAAATACTGAAAAGTCTTAAAGACTTCCATTGGAAATGGTATCGTTCTCCTTCTGGGATCTGATATTTCCATCTGCTAATTAACAGTATAGTTTTCAGATGTTATTTACCGAGCAGGTTAAATGAATGAACAAACGATTTTAAGGAAGCTCACTATTAAATTACCGGTATTGTGGAAGTGGACCGTTTGATTTTAACAAACGAATCACAATGAAAACTTGCTGGAAGCGAGATAAAATCGAGTCCACCTCGAACGGTAAGGCATCTGGCTCCTGGAAGACAAAAGTAACCGAAGAATTGCCCACATGACGTTTTCTTCCCACCTGTTAAACACACAAAAGTGGACGCGAGAATGTGATTATATTTTACTGAAATCCGTTCGAGTTTATGCAGTCTCTTGTTGGAAAGCAAAGCATTATCAAATCAAATGAACAAAACTTTTCGGCTCACTTTTAGAGAAAAATATTAACGTCTAGGTTCGACTTCGATGTCCGAGCCTGCTGCGTGCTACTTTTCAATCAATTGGTTGCATCCAACCTAAAGAGACCCATTCCCTGACCAGTTGTATGATTGACCTACTGCGGCAAAAACTCCAAAGATTAGCATGGTCGTTATTCGCTCTTTAAAGAGGTTCCTCTCAAGTGAAGACCGATTCGGACAGTACCAGTACAGATAGTCTTCGTGTATCTGGCTGCTGTTACTTGCAGGTAAACGTGCGTTTGTGTGCCCGCGTAAAGGTTGCATGATTGCTGTAGCTTGAACGAATATGAAACTGCTAGTGGGTGCAGGTAAACACAACGACTGATACAGAGGGTTCTGTTCGTTCGTTGTGATTAAATAGAATCCGCAATTTATGCGACTAGCCTTCATTACAATGTTTATTAGGGCTTGCGGAATGCATCCGTCTAAGCCTATGTGGTTATCAGTCGGTGAACTGATTTCGGTCGCGGGGTTATGATGGTACATTTTCTAAGCGTTAACCACATGCGCAATTATGGTCATGTTGGCATACGAATCAAATGACTAGAAATAGATTACTAGGAAACAGTGTAATGATTTCCTGAAACAGAACAATTACTGCAGTGAAAAATAACACCGTGGAATTCAACTACTGAAATATTTATTTGGAAGAATTTTCGAAACCAACTTGTATCATCTCTGATATTGCTTTGAAAACATCTGGGTCTAGCTTTTTGTTTCAAGTTTGAGCAAGTTGAGTTTAAAAGAAAAGCAAAAAAAGTTCAGGTGTGTAGTCTTCCGTAAACTAGACCGTCGGATAAATTATCAGGAAAAACGAGTCACAAAACAAAGTATAAGCATAGAGTAGTCTTATATAGCACCCGGCATTACAGTATCACTGAATTCGTCAGCCGATAAGCTGTGCAAAAAAGCCACATGAAAAAAGTTTATTAGGGACGGGCCGAATTAGCCAGCGCACTATTAGACCAATGAGCATCGACCGTGTGAAATGGATACAAACGATTTGCTTTAAATTAAGAAAATAATTTCTTCTCTACTCAATATCACTGCTTTTGCTAAAGTTCGAAAGGACGAGAGATAACGAACGGGTTATCAAATCGACTGATTTTCGAAGAAAAGATATCAGGGTAAACGTCCCCTTCTTTATTCGAGCCCCACAACGTACGTTTCGTGTTACTACTAACCGTTTATGAATAAAATTTCATCTAAATGGTTCCTCTAACTATTCAAACAAGATTCCATGAATTCATATACATGATATTTCTGAGGAAATGGTTTGCTTTTGCGACATTTGGAATGATGAAACTAATGTTCCCAAACAAGAATATAAATTACTTGGATAGTGTTGCTGTCAAAATGAGCCGGATCAGTATGAATTAATTTCTTCGACAATGAATAAAATTATAACCAGACTAATTGGTAGATCTCACATTTAGAATTCCAAAACTAAAATCATATAAAAAGTAGTACTTGTGAAATTAAATGGTTTTTCATCCCCTACTTCATGTATCCTGCACGAGGTCGATATTTTGCTGTTTTTTCGATTCGTTTGCATCGTCTTTAGATTCCGGAAGGGCTTGGTATTCCAAGGGGCAACTTAGGTAAAGAAGACGTGGAAAACGCGTTATCATTTAAGGTTGCTGGACGTCACTACAGTAAGTTTTTGGAGCGACAGTGAGAAAGCACACATGTAGAAGTAAGTGAACTCGAACTAAAGATAAATATTAGAACAATATTAAACAGAACATGCAGTTGGTTGTTAAATGGCAGCCTCAGATCGAGATGGTCAGTGAAGTCAGTCGCTGCCGATCAATTTAGGGAACGTGCAAAGCACGCACGAACACAGTTTAACTTCTTGTGACAAAATTTAAAACAAGGATGAAGTAGCTAAATATCTGCTACTGCTAGCGTTTTTAACAAGCATTTAGCTATTATATACACGCACAAATCAGTATAAGGATGAATTACACTACATAGTCGTGAACTTGAATTATCACCAATATTTTGATAATGTTCTTATCGAGTTATAAACATCTGGTTGTGACATCCCACATGATATAGCAAAATCATTTCAAAGTCACTTGAATTCTTTAGAAAAACAATTTAATATCAGCAGATTACTCAAGAAGCAAAAATTATGGCACATATGAAACTTGGTAGTATGTCACATTATGCCGCAAGATAACATGAAGCTATATTCTGTGGATTTCCAGCAAATCGCTAAGGACTGCGCTCGGATCGCAACCTACCAGTCGAAAATATCCTTCCGATCTTTCTCGCTGTTCTGCATATTTTTTAAAGCATGCGTTTTGCTTCAAAAGAATAATAATGTTTTATACCACAGGACAATTTAGGATTCACAGTAGGATAAAATAAGGCAGAAAGTGGAATAATCTACTTCATGTGGTAGCATGATCATCAGTGGGGCTCTCGACATCCACGGCAGAACTCTTTCCCTCATGGTGAGCCAAATGTAATGCATGCTTCTCCATATTCTAACGTTAACATATCATCCTTGATCTGAAGTCATTGTATCCAAATAGAAATTCTGTAGAATCTCGATATTCCGGCTTGATTTATTACGGTTTACCGACTGAGATAACTGTCTGACATATTCATATTCTGTATTTCATTGGACGTCTCCACGGATAAAACTTTGTTCGATAGCTGTCCCTGTAAAACTAGCAATCACTATTTAGCAGCACTATGCTAGCGCTAGTCACAGTGGTCGCCACAACCATAGTAGGTAGGTACTGAAAGTATGTCCCTCGGTAGGCCGTGTTTCAAGCTTTGACTGGATGAAATGTAGGATCTATAGGAGTAAACTAACATGCACATTTCCTCCTTTGCAAACTAAAGTATGGTAAATTGGTCCCACCAATTAAAATGTCTGTGGGATACCGATTAGGACTGTCTGTCCTGCACAGTTTTCCGAAATCCCAACTACCACATGATTAGTGACGGCGAAAACATAACAACGGTCACTCTGTTGTCTGGAATTGCAGCTGTGAAATTCTTGGGGTCATTTTAACACAGTGACAGTTTAAATTCCGTACAATTGGTAAGCCCGTACAAGTTCCGAGCTGTCAATTTGTGAACACATGAACGATTCATACCCGAAATTATCTTCGTTTTGGGGTGACTCATTTTGTCATTACCGACAGTACATAAATGTTGTTGAAATTACAACCTAAATCTTTCTTATTATCCGTCCCAATAGTTGATGAAGAATGCACGTTGATGATGCTACCCAGCTAGAATGGACAAGTGGAAGGTATGATTGTTTTCACATAGCTATCAGCAACAGGTGCATCCAATACTGTCTCACAGTCACTGGCCGGTACAAACGCGCTCAGCGATTTGACTTTGACTGATGGAGAAACCGAACGCGAACGAAACTAGAATCAACTAGGCACATGCTAACAAGTTTTCCAGACAGCTTTTATTC
Source organism: Fasciolopsis buskii (assembly GCA_008360955.1). Taxonomy (NCBI): domain Eukaryota; kingdom Metazoa; phylum Platyhelminthes; class Trematoda; order Plagiorchiida; family Fasciolidae; genus Fasciolopsis; species Fasciolopsis buskii. The sequence goes on along the minus strand of LUCM01003223.1, from coordinate 60,577 downwards.
AGTCAAACTACAGCTACCAACAAAAGCAAAGCAGTAAGTTTCATATTGTTTACTGTACTTAGAAAGGCCAGTCAAGAATTATTATTTCTGGATGAATCACCTCTTAGAACTTCCACCATAACTGAGCAATTTTACCGGTTCCATTTGTTGTCCATAAATGTAAAGTCCAAAACTCCGGGATTTATGTTGTACACGCCTAATAGCTTGATACTACGCATATACATTAACGTACATTAAAATATTAAACTTCTCCAACCGTTTTTGTTAAACTCTCTTCTTTATCGTTCAAACATCGTCATCTTTAAATACGACAACAACCGTGATGTCGCAGTTAATTCGACCTCAAAACAGTAATTATTCTGATGGTCCATTACCATACCCTGATCGAAAAGTATATTCCGATCGATTTCTGGTGTAATAGCGTCATTTCGAGTTTGCCTACGAAGCTGCTCAGATATTTGGCCGAGTCATTATTTGAAAGTAAATTAGGAATAGACCAAAGATTTGCAGGGTCTGTGCTGATTCGAAGACGAAGTTTTCAACCAATCTCTACCTTATTAACGACGGTTGCAGCGAGCCTTAGAAGAAACTACCTTCAAGGGATAGTCGGGCCATCATCAACGTTGCAGAAATAAAGATGTTCAGTTGAACATGTGTGATAATTCATACCTTGTTAACTACACATGTGTCCACTGGTAAGTTAATCTACTTTTGCGAAGCCGGCTATTCCGATTGCGTCAGCCGATAGCTGGTCTGGCACGGTTGAGAAACAGGGAGGCAAAAGATTGCTCGGAGCTCCAATACAGAATTCCTTGTCAGTATTCGTTTTAGTTCCTTTCACTTTTGCTAATAATGGCGTTGCGCAGATGTGATTTGGCTACTGTTACGACTTCACAACCTCATATGATCCGAAGCGAAATAAACACCGTTTTACTTCAGAGCAACTGCAGGTTAGTAAGTAGGGACAAATACATAAAAGGCGAAGCCTTGGAATAAAATAACACAACTAACTGCAGCTATTAGGCAGATCGTCTAAGGTCCCCAACCATCTCGTTTGGGAATCTCGTATACCTCCTAATTCGACATACTCGGGATTTTCCACTGCTAAATTTTTCGACCTCTTTTGCCCACCTCATAATCCGGTTAATTTGGCCTTTCTTGCAAGTGTTGCCTACTTCGAAAAACATATTCTACCGTAGAAGTCTATTTACCATACTGATCCATTCACATTTGAGGATTCTTTGAAATATTGAACTCTGGGATCCAATACACTTGGGGACAAATCACAGTTGCTGTTAAAATGCGTGCACTACATTCAGGCCATATTAGGAAGACACCAATTAGATGCAAAACTGTTCTCTTGACTGCAGTTAGTATTGGCAATGTTCTTGAACTGTAATACCGGACCGATCTTCCTACCGTAGTAAAAACTTTGATTTTGATCGGTAAGTGGACGCTACACTGACGCCACAGACGTTGTAAATTAGCCAAAGCCAATTACGATTTCGGTATACTCGACGATCCCACTTGAATAGACCATGCGAGTCCGTTTCACCGAACATATGTGATTCATTCTGGGTCATTTACTGAATATTTTCCAGCCCCCCCCCAGTTAATTGATGAGCGTCAGTCTTCGTGTTATTGTAGCAACGGCCGAAAGACTAAATCAGCCGGAATCGCTCACGTGAAAGATTTCCGTTTACCGAAAGGCCGCCGCAACGACACATGATTTAACCTAATGCCAGAGAATGCTGCGCCGGAATCTCAGAAGCTGTAATCAGTATCTGCGTGATCATTACTCAGTCAAAACTTGTAGTTCTAGACTCTGCTGTCTGCTGAAAGTTTATCGTCACTGTAGAAAATATACTGATATCGAAGAAGCGTGCTCAATAACGTTTCCAGTGAATGAATACCCTAAACGGCAGTCAAAGATATGATCAAGGACATCGAGAATCCTTACTGAACTGAAGTAAAAATTTAATGAAAAAAACAATGAAATCGTATTTTATTTTATTTAAAAAACCATCGCTGTTCCACCGGAGTTTTCCCTTCTGATGACGTTAATTGAACGATTAATGGTTGTAAAACTTGCCTTAAGAAAGACTACCCACGGTAGTCGAAACGTTGGCACATTACATCTAGCAACAACGCTGTTGTTAACATTATAAAATTCACCATTAAAACTAATACACGGTGCATCGATTTTTCAGTACACTCCTTAAGTCATTTGGTCATGAAATGGAAAACTGTTGACATACGTCAGTGTAAAAAGAAACGGCAATCACCCGGACAACATTTATCCTAAGCTTCACCTTTCAGCAAAAAATGATCACGTCCTCATTGTTGAGTCAACATTTCTAAGCTAGAGGTCGCGTAGAAGCCATGTCAGGGGCGATCGGGACCAATCGTGATTTGTTGAGATGACAGCCGAGATTAGCAATGGACGAGGGCAAAAGCGTCTATCACCAGCATCTTCGGTGAACGGTTAGGCAAAAAACTGGCACGGGAAGATTTGGGTCTTTGTAGAAACTACTGAATACTACCCTAAGATTAGTGATGGAAGATTCTACAACTGAACCCATGAGCACAGTATTCATCACGGATCTACGTGCTCAGCAAAGAGCTATGGTAATAGGTATTGCTGTCTCAGATACTTACGGCCAAGAGTAATTGGAATAATCCATTTTTAAGCTCCGTCGCGAAGGTGCACCACGTGAATACCGAATGATATTCTTCGTTTCTTCAACCACATCCTCCACAGTTATCTGGTTATCCCCTAGGCCAACCATGAATGAAATTACAAAGGGAAATCTACAGTGATCACCCAACTCAAAGTCAAAATGTGGCCTTGGTAGCCAATTGAAGAACTTAGTTGGTGCTCTGACATGAACAGGTCGGAAGGATCTTCAGTCGGTCATCGAGGTACGCGGCTGGTTCAACAGATGCGCTTTGCGTTATGCAGGTTGAGTCGCAGACCACATTGATTGGACGCCTGACATCATAGAGAGCCAAACAGCTGGATTATTTTCTCGCAGGAGGCAGAAACATAAAAGTAAATATAGGGAAGAACTCAACGCCAGAGGTATTAGGTCGCTGTATCAAATTTCAGTGAACAAATTGAGAATTCATTCGTTCTCATACAGGTAAAGTGGATTCCAGGAATGCATAAGACATTACACTTACTCTAATGTGTTTTCCAAACTACCAGATTTGTAGTTACAAGTTTGAATCGATTCTAGACTTTGACTCCATAATAGGAAAATTATTTTCGCACTGGAACAATTCCATGGTAACCACGTACCGCTGTACCGAATCAATTAGGATGTTGCCGGGATAGTAAATCACGGGCTATTTTTTCGTTCAAAAACCACCATTTAGTAGCCGATGTTTATCATCTATTAACCTGAATTATCCTAATCCGTCATGACCCGGGTTGGTTGAAGTGAATACTGATTCCTTGGTTGATCACACTGTTGTTCATGGAATTCGCACTAAACACTGCTGGGGTGGACAGTAGCTGTGACAATCTGATGAATACTTTTTCCAAAAACACCTTTATCCTAGTCTAGGCCGGAGCTTTTAAGGAGGGTTCACGGCTAATAAACGAGCACTAGAGACTACTAAACGGAGGCTAGAGTTTACTAAAGCCTCTGGTCTTCATAAGAATATGGGAAAGCGGATAACCATTAAAACAGCAGACGCCACATTTAGTAGTAAATTGAAACTGTTACGTTTAGTCACTAGAAATTGAAGCTTTTGCTGGATATAACTTAACTGACTGGATTGATAGAAAATGGGATCCACCAAATTCAAAAAGGTTATAAATAAATTCAAAGTAAATTATGACTGTAACTGGTTGGGGGAGTAATTCGATTTGTAGACACAGATATCATGGTAAAAGTCTCCTACACGGATATCAGAAAGCCAGCACGTTCTAATAGTGGCACGAAAGCTGCAGATCAAAAAAATGAGACAAGAAAATGTCCCAGCGATCGACTGTTAAGTATAGATCGCACCAGATGAATGCAAACTGACGTGCTGACATGGCGGATTCCGATGCTTCAAACAAACAGTAATTTCATTTCGTCGCATAACTCGGTGAACCGACAACCGTTAGTTTGATCCATTACCAAACTAGCATGGTCACCGGTGATGTGCACCTCTGAACTTGGGTTGCTTTCACGCGATCGAGATACATCGGGGACTATAGAAACAAATGTGTTGATCCGAAGTGCCCGCTTTGCCATACTACGTTAATAGATAAACTACAATTTCATTTTGAATCAACCTTTGATTGCCAAGGATCCTTATCGTACAGAATATGGCCGTATCGATGTACACTATGACTATTCTATTGATACTACTGTTAGAGAGCGATGGAAAATTTGTCGCTCTGATTTTTCGCAATAAGTACACTGTTCTGAATTGCAAGGTTGATTCATCTGGACCCATACGTCCTATCTAGTTACTACAAAGTACCACTTTGGTTGCAGATGCATTGCTTGTCATCTAAGCGCAAGGCTCAGCAACCATAAACGTTTGAAGTCACAAGTCATAGGATTTATTCTCCATGAGGGGAACCAAAAACACTACTATGTCATTAGAATGACTTAATTATTGACTTCAAAAACTAATCGGCGCTTGAAATTCAGTTCCAATGCACGTTCGCATTTCGGTTTAGTAATTCCAACCGCGTTTATAGTGGATCAACAAAACCGGAACAGTTATCAAAACATTTTTCAGGGTAACCGCTTTAAAAATAAACTGCTAGATGGTCAAAATAAATAGCATAATAGTTTACTTTGAATCTCTTAATTTCTTAGCTCATATTACTCATCAAGATGATTTTTTAAACACTGCGGATTAAGGAGCAGCCTGGCGGAAAATTGGCAATCAACAAGTCTCAGTAGGAATTTTATCGCTATCGTTCCAACGCCTTAGAAGGAATACTGGAACTGCTTTTGGGTAGTAAAACACCGGAAGGTTTATACGATCCACTGATTTGTTGATTAAGTTATGGATTGCAAACCTACTGTTAAGCCCAGAGCGCGGAACACCGCACCAAGACAGGTGATTGATGTCCAGTTTGAAAAGAAGATTGGGAAATAGCTCCTGGAATTTATGTCGTGACGAGACCCTAGAAAAGCAGCGCTTAGACTAGTCAATATTTTACTACAAATATTACAAAACAAAGTTATTCTCAATATGGTGTTAGTCCGGATTTTAGGAAACCAACATGCTTGCAAAAGAGACGCGTCAACAATAACATCTGCAACTTTATTTAGGAATCGTGACTGATGTGCGCGAGCACAGTAAACAAATGATTTCATCGTGACTCGCTTAAATTAACGTGAAATTTTATCAACGTTTTGGAATAATTTGGTTACTCCCAGTTTATGACTTCAGTCAACAGTTAGTGAACGTTCCTCGGTAAAAGGTGGTTGATGACAAAGGGCAGAGAGACGGCACGTTTCAGTGAAAAACAGAACAATATTCTGGTTTAAGTTTGCCAACGGCGTTTGTATCCAACTCTAGAGTACTTTCGTGAATATCAGATTCCTCACAAACCTCAACTTTTTGAACGGCTGAAGAGTAACCTGGATAAAGCCAATGAGTGAATTACGTCCAACTGGGTAACCTTTCAACCTCTCCCATTGAAGCGAATAAGTTAGTTTGGATAAAGTACGGATGAGCACATTGGTGTGCTAATCGTAAACTTCTCAGTCGCTTTAAATATTGCTGTGTTTCGTAACTCAGACTTGTGGGCTTCGAGGCTGTTCGTTGACTTCTGCTTCCAGAGTATCGGGATTTGAACAAGCTCAGTAATCACAAGGCCCATCTAAACTAACAAAATGCCTCTTGAATTATTACGATCAACAAAAATAAGATGTGCAAGGTGGAGTTCACTAACCTGTTCATTAGCTCCTTCATGAAATGGCAACATGGTGGAAACGAGAAATGTGATGGGAAAACCTTGAAATTCAGAAACATATGTCTCCAGTCCTGTGGTATTTGCTAAACAGAAGAAAAAAGACATGATTACGGTGCAGTCAGATAAGATCCATGGATAATAAGCATAAAAAAGTGAACCCCAGGAAAATTGAAGTCTTTTTTAAACTGATTATTTCTTCGTTTGAAAGACTGATGATAAAGTCCATGAAATGTTATTTTTCAGAAGCTGAGTACAATATTTTCCTTAGGAAAAGTGCTGTCGTTGCAGTATGCTTCTCTAGTGTAAATACATTGGTAGTTAGTTTTGATAAATTTTCAACGATACTTCAGTCTTAGGCTCATTTTTCACTAAACCTAGCTCGAATTTCCGTCTAACGACTTCGGCCAGGAGATTTCCTAAGTTTTTTTGCATGGGTGCTCCGTGAGGAAGGTTCCGAAGTCCAGTTCTATTGATAAAATCTTGGCTACCAACCGTCATGAAAAATCTGAGTTACCAAGCCATCTGAGTCTTTAGCTTGAATAAGTTCAAAATCATAGAATGCTCAAACCAGCCTAATCAGCTTGATATTCGTCGTATAATGGCCTAAATATCGATTAGTTTCCCATTATAAATATAGGAGTTCGAAAGATCTGTTGCTCCGGATCTCGTTCTGTACCCGGCTTACAAAATCTTTGTGGTCTACCGTGATACCTTTTATTCACGTTGAGATTTATTGTGAGTGTCCGAATCGAAATACGCCCATCAAAAGTCTAATGATGACAGAAGAAAAGTTGTTCGTGAAGCATGCAAAATCTGAATACATTAAATATGCCATAGATCAAGCATCACAATACCTCATTTCGAAAGCGTAATGATGGAATGTTTTACTCGTAGATTGAAGAAAACTACCCATGTTTCTTGTGAATGCGATTCTAGCACATACGTCTGCTTTATTTGTTAGTTCATTTCCAAAGATAAAACGTTATCGGAACGCTTTGTGTTATATAAATGGTCATTGGAACCACTATGCAATGATTCAAAAGCAGCGGGCTATTCATGATATTCTCTTTGTCAACAGATGCGATGCGATTCACTTGCCGAAACTGCTTTGAATGGTGACAGTAGGATCAGTGGAACTGAAATGACAATTAAAGATCGAACTGATGCAGTCCCAAAGTCAATTTGTTGAACTTCGAAAGGTCGTCACAAAACCCTATTTTACGATTTTCGTTAACGGTAAATAAAACTTTAGAAAACATCCTATCATTAGGTAGACAAGCCATGTAAGTTAGGATTAACCCAGAATCTCGCTGCACCACACGGAATTTATACGAACTTTGACGTGAAACGAATCATACCTTTAACCGAATTTCTTAAGCGTACTGAATTTTCGTTGCTCACGTGTGACCCACAGACCGAGAAAATTAAAATAACATCAAATTAAACAATACTTGGTTGTCTTGAACGAGACTATCTAAACGTTCTCAGCCAGGCCAGATGGTATTGCCTTCCCACATTCTCACCAATGAGAGCGGACAAAAGGAATGTAGAAATGTTTCACAATACGTTCATAAAAATTACCGGAGATGGCCGATGCTGCTGTCGCAACCGAGCTCTCCAGGAATTGCAAAGGCCATTCTCGGTGACCTGGAAACCCTGAAGAGTCCCCATCCCACAGTCTACGATAATGCGTATTTAATTCTTGTTCGATTTGAATCTTAAAAATATTTCGAACATTTTCAGTCGGATTGAGCATTGGCGAGCATGGGGGCACTTGCAACAGTCTTGTATCGGATTAATCATTCTCTGTGAACGCACCTTCAAGACCATACCGACAAAGCACGTTATCACAAACCGCCGTAACTATGGGCATCCAAAATGAATCTTAGCTACTGTTTGCAGTCTTCTGAACGATATGCGCCGCGTTTAGTCTTACATGGTATCAATCCAGACTCTGTCATAGCCTCGATTAAATGCAAATTTCTCCCAGAGTTTTTGCAGATATCCAGGCACTATTGGGTGACTTCATTAAGAGTGCAAGAGATACTGAACGTTGAATCATCCATCAAGTGTAATCCTCCCGCGAGTCCCCTCCAAACACCTCGAGACCGCAATACTTCTGTCTTTCCTTTGTTTCTGAATTGTTTGTTTCAGATGAGATGAAGTTAGGCTTTCCTAAGTTAATCAATCAACGGTCCAGGTAGTTTCCCATTGTGGTGCGTAAAACATCCCTATCAAACTGGGCTTCCCTTCGAATCCTCAACAACTCGAGCGCGATTTTATTCCAAACACGTCACCATTTGGTCGATTGTCCTTTCGACCAAAATTCTGCTTCCATGTCTGCCTTTCGGTGGATGTCCACACCGAAGTTTGCCTTCCATTTGCCACTATGACGTATTGTGACGGCTTGCCTACTTCCGCGGCCCAACGAGCTATACAGAATGCTTAATCTGAAGCCGAAGATCCGACTGTGCTTAGGTGATCAGTGGCAGTAATCTTAGGGTCCTCCAAGTTGGGGTTTGGCATGAGCTGGCATCTTAGTCGGAAATTTGAATGGAAAAACAATTGATCCAAGTTGATGGGCTTCCATTCACTGACTTTTGGACAGATTCGTGTTGGAATCAAAGACTGTTGTTTAGAGCCCTAATAGCCCTCCTGCTTAGTGGCTGGACGCCACAGCAGTATACGTCCAAAAAACTTTCGATAAGTGCCACACAAAATTCCATCGGTCGCCGGGCCAGAAAACTGAGGCCACGCTTCCCATTGTTTCGAGCAGACGAATAGTGAGTTCCCGTGCCAGGCCAACGCCCCATTGGATTGTGCATTTCAATTCTGAGTCGAAGGCTATGGCTGGAGCTCCCTTTAACTCCAACTCATCAGGTGGGGACGGCAGGGTAGACGCCGAAGATCAATGAGACAGTTGCAAGCCTCTTACTAAAAACACGGTCACGTGAAACGGAAGTAAAATTCAAGCCAACGCAGTTCAGCCAGTGTCGGCAGTCGTTGCTTAGCCTACAGTCACAGCACTGACTTACCAGGATCACGAAAATTGTGAGAAGGCAGGTGGCCAATCATGAACCCATGACTGATGTTCTCGGTTGCCCAATGAAATGTATCTGGGACGAGCGAGATTTACCAGAGCAGCTTGTTGTCAAACTGAGCTCAGTTTCCACATGTACTTTGCAGTTCCTCACTTCAATGTTACTTTTTCTGAGTTCATTTACGAAATTTTATCGTCCAATCCTCATTAGTATTCGTTAGCTGCAGCCGTAGTTGTCTTCTGATACAAGCTGGCTTGATTCGAGTTCTGCCACCAACAGCGACAAGGAATACTCCATGGATGGATAAAAGAAAGTTTAAATGCATTTCCAGTGACCAAACATTCATTCTGACTGGTGGATATTCAGCATGTTCTCAGCCGAACTGGTGTGGTTTACTGTCGAACGATTAAAATCTAATGCACTGCTACGTTCCCCTTCCTTGTCCAAAACACGCCCATGGGAGACCATATCGATTCATCTTACTAAGATTCAAGCTGAAGCTAGAATTTCAATGGAGACCCAGATAGTACGTTCAGTTAAAAAGACCGGCAGCTCCTCAAAATTATACTCAAAGGAACAGCCTGCACATTCCTCCAGTTTTGACTGAAGTTCTGAAACAGTATGGATGTTTGAGTCCTGCGCATTGAAGCCATTCCGCGAACCTCACAGTGGACGCTGACGTTCTGCCTGTCGAGCCCATCATAGAGGTCCGTTCACACGCACAGAGGCTATACTTTGACCGAATGCAATGGCTTATGCGCTTCCATGATCCCACGACCTACACAGGATGGTTTATTTCATGTCGAAGATCCAAGCATGCTCAGAAACCAAAAGAACATTAGTAGCAGTCCAAAGATCTTCCATTTCCAGCGGCAGTTGCCACAGGTCTTGTAAACCTCTCGAAACTATGGATGCCCTTATCCTCAGCTGTCACGCGATGGGATGCAAAAATCGTCTAGACATTATCTAACAATAAGCCTGAAAAATTATCGTAAACAGCAGTGGAATGAGAAATGTGGGAAACTGGAAAAAGATGCAAATATCTGCAATAGTTACAATTTTTACCGACCGATGCAGAGTGCTGGTCTATGGGAGCCAACTTTAGGTTGTTCAAAGAATCCAAACTCTCCTTGATTTAATCACAGAAACGTCAAATGAGGCACTCGGCGAACTATTCCACGGAGCAGTTAAAATGGTCCCACTTTTGCCGGCAAACAAAATAATGAAGGTAAATATCAGCCCTCTATCAGAAATATGTCATCAGAAAGATAGGTTTTACTGAAAGGAATAAGGCTGCAGAGTCAGATAGACAACACTCATCCTTCTCTAAGTGTTAATACCGGAGCCAAGGAAGCTCCTGAGATCAATTTGAGAAAGAGAACAGATTCCCAAGGAGAAGAAACCTTGCCTTTATTGACTTAAGAGTGGCACTGAGCTTCATCGATCGCACAGTTCTGTGACGTTGCCTCTCACTGAGGGTTATGCCAAAGAAGTTTATTTCACTTTTCCAATCGCTTCATGCGATCAGTCGAAGCCGAGTTCATGCTTGCGACGACCTTTCACTGGAGTTCGCCAAAGAAAGGTGTTCACCAATTTCGCCTTATCAGTTGGTTTCTATTTAGCTTTCTAGTAAAAATTATAATGGAAATAGCTATAACCTTATGTGGGAATGATGGCATTGATTTTTGTTCACATAATTGTCAGACTTTAACTGTTCTTATAAATAAAGGCCCGAGAAAGTTGCAGGTTCTTCTCGAACATCTGGAGGATAATATGGACTAAATCGCTCCTAGCCAGTCTTGCATTTGGACCAAGTGGATAAGTTGGAATACTTTAGGATCTACAAATTGCGGATGAAATGTCTTGCCATGAACAAAATGCCCCATTCACGTTTAACAGTTTTATTGGGTCTGTTTTCCGCACGAAATGCGGTTGGTAAATCACAGATTGAGTTTTAACTGCAGTGCTAAGGAAGGTCCTGTTTTACGAATCAGAAACCTTGTTTTGGAACACAGAGGATGTGCATAGACTAGACACCGCTGTCTTGGCAGTATTTCTAGAGCACAGTGGGTATTAGAAATGTTGGAGTCAAGCCTATGGCATTAAATAATACAACGTAGTCAGTCAAAGAAGCACTGGGTTCAAATGGATTAAGGTCAGATGGACTCCCCGTTGTACACCGCTTTCCGAGATACGTAATGTTTGGAAGATGGGTAAGGATGGTTAATGAATGACTTAGTGTATGGGTATAAAAACCCTAATCAATGAACTACCTAGAATAGTTCGAGTTAGAATACCGGATCGGGGTTTTTGAGAAGCTAAACTCGATGGCTTTGAACCCTGGACCATTTAATTAAATCAACAAAAGCAAACTCATAATATACAGTTATAAACGGAAGGAATTCTTCGGTAAAATACAATGAAATGACCGGTAGTCCAACAAAATTGTAGTTCTATGATACTACTATTATACTATAGACAGAAACATTCATCTCAACGAGAATCAAAATGTTTAGTGCATATACATCAATCATGTGTGCATCGCGCTATCCCGATTTTCGACACTTTTCTTGTTGTATGGATGGGGGTTTTGCCCCAAGCCAACAGAAACATCTCAAGTGAGATTCATTTTATGTGTCGTCCAGTTCATTGGTTCAAGTGTGCTTAAAAAAAGTAGAGATTAGTTATCAAGATACGATGGTGAGATGGGTTTTGGTTACCAAACTTCAGGTTATATCACCGGTTTTCAGTTTACATTTAGTGTAAAAAAAGGCCAGGACAGTGATGCTTGCAGGAGACACCCAGTGATTTTCCATCATCCAAATTCTCCGTCCGAATTGCCTGAACATGCGTACATTCATATTCAAACTATGATATTCGTTCTCTTACTCTGGCGTTGGCAACACGTTTGATTTCAATTTGGTAATGAATGTGATAATTTTTGTTATCACTACGCTGTGATCAATTGTGTTAGATCCCTGAGTTGAATGAAAACGCTACGACTTGTTGGGTTCCACGCAAATACCGCATATTTTATTGAGCGAGGGTGAAACAGAAATTCTACAGCTGCATATGGCAATTGGACAAACTTGGCAACAATTGCCTGATGATGTCCGCCGAACTTTTTGATGTACAGAATTTCATTGTTTTGAATCGTACGGGGTGAACTTTTATCAGTAGTTAAGACTGCATGCACTGCACTAAAAGTGACTTCCGGTTATGACAACAGCTGTGTGAAACACTTAACCGGAATAATTGAATGATAAACCCATAATAATAATAATAATCGCATTAGTAGTAGTAACGATAACAACAACAGAAATCGCGAAAGTAGTTTTGCACCATTTCGTGTTCTTGTGTGCATCTCATCCGGTTGTGTATGGAAACCTGAAGATGTGCCTACTTGTGGCAACACACGCACCCCCAGTTTAACTAGACGATCTGACTGAAAGCGATTGAAACCTGCTTGAGGGTGTTCACCCTCATCCAATCGTTCACACAAAACTACGTGTTGTCAGGACACGTGAAGACCATTTGCCTTGGTTTTCTCACTGTCATTGAACATGCAAACATTTATCTTGAAAACAACAGTTTACGGTCACAAGACCCACAACCACACAGGTGCAAGTTTGCCTGGATTGGTCAAGCACCATTTCGGTTTGTTTTTGCAAAGCAGTTCATTGTTTAGCCGACTGCGTTTGACAGACTCACTCATGCCTATTATGGATACACTTTGAACGCATACGCGGCCCTGCCAGCAGGTTTAGACATTTGTAGTCTGTCGGTGAGGCGCACTTCTATGCGGATATCATTGACTGAAACAGATAGGGTTTTGTGCAAGCAGCTGTTCACAGGCAGACCAGAAAGCTTTAAAACTGTCAGGGAGAAATGATGCTTACAGGTATCTAAACATATTACCATATCTTGTTTGTCGTTACCGAGACAGAATACTAGAAGGCGAACCTTAGATACACTGGTAGGTAAGAATCATGGTCACGGATCACGAGGAATGCGATATTGAGATAGTCTGCAAGTTATCAGACCAGGTACAGATCACGGTGAACGAGGAATAACACTAACCAAACTAATTATGGTTCAGTAATGGGAAATTCCAGTTATCAAATTACTAGCATAAAGCTGTAGATACTAAATGAAGCCGTTACTATTTCTACACTGTATATTCAAAGATTATGATTGAAATCGCAGACTTATTAGCTCCAAATGCTAAATATAGGATGGTCTAGACCCGCTGAAAATGAAGGCAAAGGTGTTATTGCCGTGGCCACAACACTTTTTCACTAGTGTCCTAAGATTTTCAGCCGGATAACGGACCACTCAAGCCTACAGGGAAACATTATTGCAGCACTCCGTTCGGAGACCTCGTGTCTTCCCATTAGCAAGAAGCAAAATCCCGTAACTTCGGAAACTGAAATGCTGATTTGTGAATATATAAATGCCGAGTGAATCACGGTGATTTTGTGCAGTATTCACATATAATATAATGATTCCAGTTTTTAACGTCCAGTTTACATGTGGTCCATGTACCCTTTTCTGTAGGCAACCATGTCGTTCGACATATTGGAGCTATGCATGAAATTTCCTTTTGTGTTGCTCTCTGTAGTTGCGTACGCCCGTCACGCACCTCCGTGAGGCACCACTTTACATCATTATACATGACTGTATACGCTTACGACAGCTAGCCGATAACGACATTCATATGCTTGCTTCTACATGTTTCATGTCGATAAAATTATTGTGTATTGTACGTTAAACATGAATTACCACCCAGCACCAGTGGGCACTCCTAGTGAAGCAATACGTTGTCAGTTTTCCACTGAAGATAATACACGATAGAAAGACAGAAGTCCTATTTCCATGGTCAAGAATAAATAACTGGGTAATTAGCTGTGGTACTACTGGGATCTATAGGATTATTACGGGGTTATAAAACAAATTCTTTTTTCTAAGCATATTTGGATGAATTTTAAATCAAATGAGACATCAGGGATAGGAATTCGGCCTGGGGCTCTTTAAGTGCATCAACCAAGAAATATAATTACTCATTGTTTCAAAAGACGGAGTATTTACTGAAAGATTTACCATACACCATCTATCTTCAACACATCAGTGAAAACAATCAGATCTCTGCACAGATGCCTCTTTCTTGTTATTGACCAACAATACCCAGTTCAGAGATAACGACTTACCCAGTCAGGATGATGGTGAATCGGCCACCGTTAACTGGGCGCTTACATTGCACATTTCTAGGTGCCATTGATTAGATAATCATTTAAAATAAATAAGTTGTCACATCGGCAATCTATTTCTCTTCCTATAGCTTCACTTCAAGCGGCCCACAAAATCATTGGACGCTAGATCTTGTGATACGAAGTCAAACAGGTTTTACACACTCACGATGAAGTAACTAAGTGAAGGTCATCATCCTACAATATCCAAAAAGCTGGATCTACCAAACACGGGATTATAAGTTTAGGTCAACTTGGCCCAGTATAACTTTTCAGCATCTGATAAACTAATCCATGCATTTTTTATCTATATTCCTAAATGACGGCAATCTACACATGAAGCACGGGATTAGTTCTTGTCCTTGGGAGTGGGCTGCACGCTCATTTGAAGGGATTGAGATTTTCTTGCGAAGACCTTGAGGACTATGCAGTTAAAACAGGCAGAATTGTCACTACTTCCAGAATCTCAAAACCTGAGCACGGCCAGAATTACGAACATGAGGATGTGCTCCAGCAATAGCTCCCCTTCATAGTCCTGTGCAACTGTCTGAAGCAAACTGATAAAATGAAAATAATGATTGAGAAAGCTAACTTCTTATATTATAGTATTTCTATTATCCCCGCCACTGGAAATGTCAACTTTAAGTAGGGAATTGATGGGATAATATCACATGGTTAGAGCTTCAAATATTCTTTCTCACTCCTCTCCGACGGTAATTCAGGAGACATCTCACCTAGTGGTAAATCGCATAAACTGCGAGTAACATTTCACAGTAAACAAGAACACATCATTTGATTACATAATAGTTAACAGCCCAATTGATGATGTTTTGGATTTCATGATTGGTGCAGAACGTCAGCAGCCTCAGGCTCTGATTTGCGATCTACCATTTTGTATCGCTACGCTTGACAGCTTGCATCTAACTGCGGTTTTTCCATTTATGTTCTGACGGAAATGTGAACACGTTGCCTGTGTAACTCGTCTGCATCGATGGACATGCATCGGGCCATTTTTTAACTGATGCGGACCGTCGTTTTACGCCAAAATCTAGGTTTCAGTACACCTGGAATTCTGTGACAGCGCAAGTCAATCATTTTGCTGAGATCGGAATTCCGATTGCAAATAGTGGTGTAAACCAAGAAACCACTGCAAAACGCGGAATAACGGAGTTAGATTACGAACAAGTTGCTATCCACAGGTTACTATGAACCGGTTGATGAAGAAACAAATTCATATCTGTGAAAGAAGTCCGCCATAATTTCTTGCCTTGGAATATTTGATTACTCCGATCCGTGTCTCTAAATCTATTGCACTTAGACAGTGGACAACACTCGCATCGTGTATATATTTGTTTCAAACCTTTTTCCGACTCCGTTCCACGAGGTAAACGGAGTCAGTCATGTGAAGCGCTCAAGTGCCGTCGTCCGAAGTTACCGTAGGCAGTTTTTTCATATCTAGACCGTTGACCGAAACCTGCGAGGTCATACCATTTCAACTATAAAGTTGCGTCAGTTTCTCGCTCATAAGACAGTGATGACAAGTCTTGTTCAACAATGCATGCTCCTTGTTCATCTTCACCATTACCTTGAAGTTTCCGCCGGGTCTCCTGAAGGTTGAATTTCTGCTACCCAGACTAGGTTCCAAAATGACCAGCCAATTTTCTTAGATTTCTTTGGTTTTGTTCTTGTTAACAACGCTTTTGACGGCCACTGTATTGTTTGTTTGAAAATCGCACATAAATTTCAGTCCAACTACACTCACCCATTACAAACAGACTTATTTGCAAGCAAGTGCCTCTTTTTGCTACGACCTCCGCATTTCGATTCATCCCACCTCGCATATCCGCAGGCAGGAACTCGTTGATACAGACATACTTGTCCGAATTCTGATGCACAAAGTGAAGATTAGTACCGAAATTTTGAATTTTTGCTACTTAGCAAAAGTAAAAGTCATGTTTTTTATGGCATTATCAGAACCGTGGTTTTCTCCATTTTCCTCTTCTACTAAAAGCTTATGTGCGACTTGTTTGAGCCCAAATACAAAAAGTGCAAGCACTTAAGCCAAGATATCCGCTCAATTTCCGATGGAGATTCGGACTAGTAGTCTCACGATGAAGGCACTGATTTCGAGAGAATTGCGAACACTCACCTTTTGTATCCAAACCGGCAACATAACCGGAGTAGTTCTTCAATGCGACTCGCCTACCCAGTAGATCGAGAAACATTTCGAATGCTCGCGTTGAATGCTCTGTAATTGATGATTAAAGGTGGGCAGTTATCTGTATGGAAAAGTGAGTGGAATTGTTGAACTTTATAGTGGTTGCACTGAAAACCGTTACACACATGGTAAATCCTATAGCTATATCACGGCAAGGCAACTGTGTTGCAGGTGGACAGAAAAACTGGGATTTGATTTTGTGCCATCCAAGTTAGTGGTGACTATACATTTCGAGGGAGAATCAACAAGAAGCAATGTTGCCAACTTAACCAAAAATCTAGTAACACATTTATAAAATGGCCACAACTGCTGCATTTTAGCCTAGGTGAACCATCACAAAGGCATGCAAAGCGTGGTGAGCTATTTCGAGCTGATGTTAAATGCCATCTGAAATATACTCTTGGTGGGTGCAACCAAAGTAAAAATATTCCGGAGAGTCCAGCAACTGCATGTTTTGGGTACTCACCATCGATTAGTACCAACAGTATAATTTCAATTTGGAGTGGCCAGCCAGAATAATCAAGTGTTTGCTTCTCTGCCGTTGTTGCCTTGTAACGGACCTTAGAAAAGTTTATTTAAAATGATTTATCACGTTTCTTCATTGTAACGTTTAATAGTGAAATTCATGGAGTCAGTGTCGCTGTTCTGTCGACGTGAGGGCGCATCAGTAGCGGGCACCTTTCACGCCTAAACAGCTTGGCGAAATGAAAAATGTCACTGGCGGATGGGTGTTCTAACCCGCATTGTTAGTGTTCAGCAAATCCGATAGCCTTGCAATTCCTGTTCTCAGGTTCATATCCCTTTTTGGGCGCTATAAATGTGCACTAACGGTGACTCCTGATAATGATGAAATATTTACATAGTACTTCACGGCATTCAACTGTGAGCCGGAAATTGATAGCGTGTTAGAAATCATTTGAAACTTCCATTGCACCTATCTACTAAAATTCAAATACGGATATAAATACCGTCGGCAAAAATATAACAATCGGAGATGGCATCCACTTGAAGTTTTCAAGAAAATGGAAGTTAAAAATTTGGAGCAGCAAGCCATGAGTCTTGTACGTTGTTACAGTTTTTTGCCCATTTGATAATCAAAAACTGACCAAACCCAACGACGCAGGACAGGTTGGAGAATAAAAAAATATTTTGGTTCCTACAGTCATCCAGTCAATTCAATCAATAGACGTCTCGTTTCCTGCTTGCAACGATAAGGTAGATGAAGATCAATAGACCAAATTACAGTGGTCACTACATCTCATGTGTTCATGGTTCCAAGGCGCAAGTTCCTGATGTTCAGTTAACGATTATGCTATGGACATTACGGTGCTTCAAACATTGCTTGTGTCCTGAGTGTTGGTAGGTCGCATCATTTAAATAGCTTGTGACCTGTAAATTTAATCAACTCAATTCAACTTAACTCCAGTCGGCATTATCAAGGCTTCAGCCGTATTACTCAACAGTAGATGAGAAGTGTGCATTGTAAACTAATCGCAGTTCACTTTCGATTATCTTTAACTAACTTTTGTGGTATCTGAGGCTATTTTCGGCAGCCACGACTTGGATTGAGTTGGGCATAGATTTCTTCGATGTATGCTCTAGGCCGCCTAGGCGCTTGACCGAGTCTTATAAATCCCACGCTGCTTACTCGCTTGCACACGTCCGTTACACCTTGTATGCGCTGGTAAAGGCAGCCTTGGGCTACGAAATGACGGTCAGAGGCTGATAAATGATAACAAAAACCGGTCAAAGCAACCAATTACTTACCATTATTATACATTTCTGACTCGGTGGATTGATTTGCCATGCAAAGAAGGACACCAAATTTGTGCTGATCCAGTAGCTAGAAAAAATGAAAGTATTTTGTCGGTAAGACCCATATGAACAACACGAAACTATTTGTGATTCAGCATTGGTGTTCAACGAATTGAGAGGAAACCATTTGTCGAAGTGTTGCTTTTGCGGTGAACAAACGGAATCACACTGCTGAACTGATACTATCTTGGTATTTATTACGGGACAGATAAAGTGGTCACTGACTGTTCGAAGAATTCGGGGGGGAGGTTCTTCACACATTCAAATGTTGAGTGTTTTTTTCCTAAATGAATTTTCTTTCAAAAATATGGAGCACCATTGGATCATCAATGATCTCGTTGAAACTTCTACTGAGAATGTGATCATCTTAAACATAACCAACTAGATGGGCCTGTTCGCGAATGCACTTCGGCAGCACATTTTGAATCCACAGTAATGCATGTGATATAACATTGAGTTACCTGATCACTGTGTGGTCCGTCAAAATATGGCTGAGCTAAGCCCCCGAAAATACCCAGGAACTGGAAAGAAAAGCAAGGGTGACTCGAATTGAACCTTATCGAACAGAAGTAAAGTACGGAGCCTTGCCTCAGCAGAAATTACTATTTTTTAGTGAGGAAGGTCAATTCTCGTCAGGTATTTATGATGTTGCCTGTCACTAATAAACAGAACATGTAAACCAATAGATACCACAAGGCGATCGAATTACGATGCGTCTTTGAGCCGATTACTAATTACAACACATTTATGGGTTCTAATTGAGATTTACCAGGTACGGTTCCCAAGGATCTCATCAGGTCAGTTGCGTTGTTGTGATTACGTTAAGCGTTTAATCTTGATTAGGTTTGGTTCCCACAAATGGTGACCTCATACTAAATTGTTCTGATTTGTGCACTATCGTAAAACTATGATTAGAAAAATTCTGGAATGGAAAGCCGTTAGTGCAACAGTGGCAAGTGACGAAAGATGTTATTGCATTCGCTTACGATATCAGTCCAGGTCGTATTATATACCTGAACATATCGGGGTGAATAAACCTCATTGATTCCGATTTCAATAGTTGCATTTTCATGAGTTTCGCTCTTGCGCTAAGTAGTCAAGCCTTACTTGTTCATAGATTTGAGTGCAGGGAAAGCGCAATGCACGTCCAAGTCTTTTTACCTTATTTTGATCAGGGAAGGGGATTATGGTCCCGGTACTTCATGTTCAAAATCATTTTGTCGTCGTACAGCTCCTACCAAGTTTAGACAATGCAACGGACACACCGATGAAAATTCTCTATATGTAAATTGTCACGTAGGAGGTCTGGCTTGGCTACGACACAGAATGCTCGAACATCGGTAGCCGAATCCAGAATGATCTCTCGTTGTCATTTGTTCGAAAATATCTGATGGAGACCTCTTAATAATGAAGTTAATATGTCTCGCTCAATTCCTCTACCAGAGCAATTATTCATCTGATACATTTGATTAAACAGTTCTCGATAAGCTTTGGAAAGCAAGTTTTCTCTGATTTGTAATCGGTCAGGCTCATTCTAGTTTTGTGTTCTAGTTTTCGCGTACCCGAAAAGCTCTTTCGTGTTAAGCCGCATTTGTCGTCCAAAGGTAAAAAGATATCGAAGTCCAAGTACTGGCCTGGTCAATCTTCTTTCCAACAAAGACATCTGGCGATTGACCTGCCGTTTCTCTCGATCGGGCAATGATCGCTCGGAAATCCTGATTAAGTCTATTTATAATGGAATTCATTTTATCGAGGCCGTTTGTAATAGACTTACTGTTTTCTACAAACCGCTTGTAAGGTTCTGGGCTTTATACAATGTTGTTTAACATGACCTAGGATTAGATTTGAAGTGATGATTACTTGCGTGAAAACAAACTTGTGAAATTCAGTACATCAGTTTAACCCAAAACTTCTTGGAGCAGGAAAGAAGTAATGTTGTTCGTATTTGAATAAAGAGTATGGAGCGCTTTGTGCCTTGAGAACGTACAAGGCAAACTTCATCCGTAAGTAGGCTACACGAATGTTTAAACTTAATCGGAATGATGATTATTTCCGAGACAACAAAACTTATCTCTCTGATGTATCATTTTCAGTTTCACGGCCCAGAATGACAACATCGGCGAATTCCTGTTCTAATGAATCATATAAACATTGAGATTTAAAACACTATCCAAGGGATGTGAATTGGTATTTCTCTAACAAATTCTCAGGGAAATACCAATGATCTAGTCGGAATTTTGAGCATTGATTTCGCTCTAAAATGTGGCCTAATTGCTCGTTTATGTACTGGCTTTACATTGTCCCATAAGACTGTTATGCTCGATGCAATATTTCTCGGCGATCACCTGGATTTCGCCCTGGCCTTTTTTATTCGGACATTATCAATTTTGTGATCTGTTTGCGGATTAAGCGGTATCTGTTGATTTCGACTCGTTTCAAATTTCGCCAAGCAACGGGTTTTTTTTCTAAGAGCTGTTATGACCTTGGACAAAATAGAAGGAAACAGAGCACTCAGCACGCATGCCAACATGCAAAAATATTTTCGCTTGATAAACGCATTATCTCGCTATTGAACACTCTTCTCTTGGAAATTTTCTTTAGAGGATATCCGTCAGTCGGTTTAGTTACCTTCTCGCCAATCCGCTCGAATTACCGGAGCTACTGAGATGCAGAGACGTCTTCCCACCACCTACAAATTTCTTGAGCGAAATGTTATTTTACAGCAGTCAGCAGGTCAAATTTCTAGTTAAAGTCATTTGACTAAGGACGGCCACCCTGCCGGCATTATTGAATGTTATTTTTGGGAATGTTCAATTTTGTTCTGATAATTGAATGAACTAGATTAAATCAAAGACATGAAGTCAGAAATTTTCAGTGTTCGGTGTGAGCTCCTCTCCTTTTTGACATCTGTTACTGTTGGATTAAATTCGTAAAATAGCCTGAAAAATGGTGCCCTCAGAGGGCTGTACTGCCAGGACCAGGAGACTACATTACGAGCCCTAAAACTCCCTGTTACATATTTCACCATCAAAGATAACTTTAGCAAGAAACTCTTGTTCAGAATCAGATAAAATTTATCTAGTCTCTGCCTATTACTACCACTGAATTTTTTCTTGGCATGTTTCGATTTATCCTAACAGGTTTTTAACATTTTGGGAGACCTTGGATCTTGTGAAAAAACAGAAATCTGTTACTTCTTCGCCTGCATAAACACCGTTATCATGAATGTTACCACTTGTCCCCGCGAAATATTCATTAAGTCTTTATTAAGTTTCAATACCTGTTTTTCAAAAAAGTCTTAAGACTTACTTCCAGCTCGTCCATACTAGCCAGTTTGTCGTAGACCACCGTGCCAGCCTCACCAAGTTGCAATTCTTCTGGATTGATTTCTCCAAGCGTAACAAATTTAAGCATTGCCTGTGTATCCGGATTCATGGTAACTACCGTTTTAGCGCACTGGTTCTTTTTTCCGCTGTTGCGAATCAATCCGCTTGGCTTTTGACCAGATTTCTTTACCTCCGCTGTTGTGGCACGCTGTAATTCTGTTACATAAGTGTCACTGCTGACCGAGGATCCACGACGTAAATACATATTATCAGGAGACAAGTCCACAACGCAACAGCGTAGATCACAACCCTGTTATTAAAGCATTTCAAGCGGGACCGAAACAGATCGGGGCGATAAGGACAAAGTCTAATATTACCAGTTCATTGCTTCTAAACGTTGCATTTTTTGGATAGCTAACAGCCAAATCGGTTTCAATTTGTTAGACTGGTTGACTAGGCCCTCCAAATTTTGCAAATTCTATGGTTGAGTTGGCAAGCAAATTTTATTCAGGTTAACCAAATTGTTAACCTTAATCTGCGTTTCGGTTAATCGGAAGTAAATGACAAATCTGAATTTTGTTCCTCCAAGGATTCATGAGGAATCCATTGCACTTGGAGGCGCAATTCATATTCGTCCAATATCGTATTGCAAACTGATTCATCTTTCACAGACTTATTCCTCATTATTACAACTTTAGCGTACCAACTTATATTGCACCAAGAGGTAAAATTTCTACAAAGGATAATAGGTTTATTCTTTAGGATGATACAAAATGTTTCACATAATGGTGACAAGGACAGGTTTAATTGAAGGGACATCGGATGAATGAGCAGTCAGTTGGCCGTAGCTTATCAATAGTAGTGGTTCCGAGGGATCATAAACATTTGCAGACAGAACAACAACAACAAGCTGAGAGATAATCATACTTCACTGTTTCCTTGGTTATTCACTAACTGACATGAAGTAACGCAAGAACTGGGTGTTACATTACTGCCTATTGATGAGAAATATAGTTTGTTTGAGATTTTTAGTAAATCTAAAGGTAGCTTTTCTAACAGGTGATTCCGGCCGTTTAAAATGACGATAGTCATGGAGACAAGAGCATAATTTTACAAACGTGGAGGAAGTATCACATGCTTTTCTTGTGTTCAAAGCTGTCACCATAAATCCCCTGGATTTCGTTCATATCAGAAGTCAACTGTGGCTTCATTAGTTTCTCGTTAAAACTCTCTCCATTATTAGGGATGTGCAAATGTAAAAGGCCAGAGGACTCGCGATATATAGACGAGCGGATCATCCGGAAGCGTGTCGCACTTATGGGCAGTAAATCTGAAACATAAGACCACTCGGAGTGACATCAGAATTTGTTTGCTATTCTATCAGTGGTGGTTATGAATTTACTCAAACGGCCGCGTCTTCTTCCGACTCATACCACCAAAGTGTCGTTGGTATACACATAGGAAACTCATTATAAAGTAACTCGTGTTGAACTTGCTCCAAGAATAAAATGCTGAGTGCCGGAGAGTTTGGCGTTTACTTAGTCAGGGTTGAAGCCAAATACAGCCTTTTTGAGATCATTATAACTTTTCATGATTCCTCTGAATTGATATTTCTGTGAAAAAATTAAAGCTGTATCTCGCCTTTTGCAATATTGCTGCAGTGACGGTCCATTTTTGTCTACACATATGGTTTTGTACCTGTTGCCAGCGAATTGGCAATACAAGGACGATTATACGTACAGTTTGTGAATAGCACTGACACCCCGAGTAAACGGGAGAGGGAACTAAAGAGCATGACGGGTAGCATACAATATTTCATGAAAGCGGAAGGGAAAAGCTGCGGCATACTAAATAGCCCTAATCTCCTCATTTGGAGAGGAAGTTGACATAGTGGCTTTGATCTGCGATGGTCTTTATCACTGGTTATTCTGATTTCTTGGGCAGTCTTATCGAACTTTATTATCCGATTGTGCCACTAAACAAACTTTTATATCTCCATGCGAATCTGGGACCACGTCAATCATAAACGATTACATATTCTAACATTCAATGCGTGCAATGTCTCAATGGGGTGAACGTGTTAACCACATGTATCACAAAGACGTGAAATACGTATACCGGTTCTAGTATGCGTGGGATAGACCGATCAGCTATGTGCGAAGCGCAGCAAGCGTTAATGTAAGACCATCAAATGCAGATTACTTCGTCACTTGGTAGTAGGAAGGAAAATTCATTTCCCGCTGCGTAGGGTACTGAGTGACCAAAATTGGTTGGTGAAAATATCGAATAACTCAGTTCCTGTGGTCAGGTCTGCCTTATGCTTATACCCATTACGCACCAAGCGGTTTGTGGCCTTAGTGATTTCCGTCTTAACTGAACTGTCGATAACACAATCCAATGGAAAGCATATGAGAGGTGAACATTTCCCACGATGGTAGGGACACCGAAACTCTTCAAGCACAAGTGACATCGGACAAGATTTTCCCTCAAAGCCCTGGTTCATCCCACTAGGTTTCGTTTGAGCTTAAAGGATTACATCGATGGACCCGCACCTCCAAAGCAACTGCGAGAAGCACAATGGAGAAAACATTTCGCGTCCACTAGAAATGCGTGTGTTACAAATTGCTATAGCACAACTATTTTTCTTGGTCCCACCTGCATGGACCTTGAAGATAGCCAGAGATATTTTTTATCTGTCTGCATTCGACGTCATTTTTTCATTTAAACTGAGTAAATTAATTCACCTACCATCTGATTATGTTTGAACGGTCGTGTGGGTTGCAAATAAGCACAGGTTTGTTGCACAATATTAAGGACAATGGGAGAATTAACAAACAACGGAATCAACGTGTTGCAGTAGATGTAACGAAAAACAAAAATGGTTATTTCTTATCCGAACTCTGTTTGTGGACCACAGATTCAGTTTTACCTGTTTACGTCGATTCAAACCATCTGAATTTCCAGTCTACTATCACATGCGGTTTCTAATTAACTTTGCAAAGAGCCGACTTACTATTAGTTAAAACAACCCATTAAATTTAGGATTTTGTTTTCGCTATCGTGGAATCACTTGGTTTAACAGTGCTTTTTATGTCATTTTTCATCAAATGTTTCAGTAGAATGACGTGTTTTCTAGTCAACCTACAATCGGATTCACCGAAATTCCATAGTATTACTTGGCGATGAGTTTGTTCTCCTCCTACGCACTGTTTCATACACTACAAGCACTGTTCCTTTACAGTCAGCCTTATGCTTCTGATTACCCAATGGCATTTTTAAAGATGATTACGAAATATTATATCCATTAGGTAAGCAAGAAAAAAAATGAAACGATCATCCCATGAAAATGCAGGTTTGAAATCCTTTCTGGTAGTTCCAAATTTAACAAACGCTGTCTGCATAATACCATCCGCGGCTCGCCAAAAGTACTCCGCCTCTATAACCTGTGAATGTAACATACCGTCCATTTATTTTGAAGTACATGATGGGAATTGAGGTGTACTTTTGAGTGATATGAATAGTCATAGCATTAGCACAGTAAAGGTGAATGTGGTCAATCGAGTGATTTCCAACAGCACGCATGTAGAATGACAATACCCACAGATGACGTTTTTAGTCTCAGGCACCTGTTTAGAGCTCTGGTTTTAACGGACCTATTTTGCATCTGTTACTACATATTTCGAAAGCTATTTAGCTTCCGACTATACTATCTCGTTAACTAATTGGACAGAGACATGGATCAATGGTGCACATTCATGTACTAGTCAGAAATCGCCAGAGTTTGGTTTTGGAGTGGGCACCAAAGGGAAGTATTCCAGGATGGGTAATGGAATTCGGTCATTTGGATCCATAAGTCAGGATTTTAGTAAGTCAGGTCGCATTTGCTAAATACAACTATTTGGGCGATTTTCCCTATTTGAAAGGCCTTGCGTATCGCCCCCATTCACACGTAAAACTTCAGACTCATCAGTGTATAAAGATAATCTAGTTGTCAACTTGTCGATTCAACTCAATTAATCATGAAATGTTGAAGCAGCCGTGCATAAATGAAGAAGTTCACTTCGGTTCGTTCTGAATGAAACCTTTTTGATTTCAAAGCACGGTTTGTCCAGTTTGGAATGGAGGGGGACTACTGCAGTCAAATCAGCTTGTATTATTTTGCTTCGGATGATTGGTAATGGTTA
This sequence comes from Fasciolopsis buskii, assembly GCA_008360955.1. Classification (NCBI taxonomy): domain Eukaryota; kingdom Metazoa; phylum Platyhelminthes; class Trematoda; order Plagiorchiida; family Fasciolidae; genus Fasciolopsis; species Fasciolopsis buskii. Next base: position 34,815 of record LUCM01003223.1, on the reverse strand, counting down.
TGTTGGGCTATGGTAAAAGGTTATCATGCACCCTCGATTTTAGCGCAGGTTTGCTTTAGAAAGGCGATAACGTTTCAGGTATCCGTCATAGATTCTCTTCACCGAAGATTATGAAACATTCACTGATATCATTTTGTGCTCTGCGTTTATTAAGTGACTCTCTTTGGGGTAGCCTCAATTACAGCACCAAGTAACCAAACAGCTCTATATTTTTCCAAGTTCCCCATTGGCAGAAGCTCACTAGGTAAAATACCGGCTAATTCGGTTGAGGGTGACTGCCTCCAGATAACATAGTGAGCATCTGCAGCTTTATTTGCAAAACGTTGTTGGAATATCAAACAATCTGTCGAAGTTTAAGTCAACAGATGTGACGTTTCTCAAGACTAGTTTTCTAACCTAATAATAATGGCACCGCTACTGCTACTGTTAATAATACTATTTTTGCTATTGTCTTTATCCATTGTTTTGTATACAATTCAAAGGACAGAATCAGTATTCCTAAGATAAACCATCTAAAACAGCTGAATAATAAACTTTCTATGCACTTGAAACGGCAACATGGGAAGTAAAATTCTAAGACATTGCCCTTAAATTTTGCAACTTCAATTACGCTTTCTAAACATCCCATTCCCACAGTAAAATATAGTTTTTATTGGTAAAAAAGACTGGTTTTGTCACAGTGCCCAGAATCCTATGGTTCACGAAATTTTCGAGTATAGCTGAATTCCATCGTCCAAGTAAATCTGGTCTGTTAGCCCGATCCCAACCAGTCAGGAGAAGAGACCAGAACGGACAATTCTGTCACTGCAGGACTTATAATGGAACTAACAGAAAAGTAAAACTGACAATGTGGTCAAAGTGTATAATGATATATTCGCAGAGAACTCTGTTGGGACAGTATTTCACCGACAAAATTATTGGGATTGTGTGCAACCAGGGTTATTTGTTTGCTGTCGGAAGTAATGGTTTCCGACATCATAATACCCGTTGAAACGTGTTTTTTATTTGGCAGTTTTGATGGAAATCAAGCTACAATTCAACGTAGAAACTGAAAAATAGCATCTGTAATTTGCTTATTTCTGATCGTATTTTCCGACCTCAGCGTTATGGTCTGACGACCTTGGTTATTAAACGAGATCCATTCTGCTCAAAACTCTTATACTTAGGAAAACAAACTTTATTTTTTGTGTAAACAAAAGCAAGTGCACTTCTCAATCCTTACCTTTTCACGACGAACAATCACCAACCAAGCGGGTATCAGTTCGGTTTCTGGCACTCTTTCTGCAGCCGCCTTATTTATACATCGATCTGACTGCGTTGGATTAGGCCCTGTTTCTTTTTCGTCTTTCCACTGATCATTATGAATAGTTCTGAAGTGACCGCGTAAATTCTTCAGGTTACTCATTTTTGCAGAGCCACATTGATCGGTTATCAAGCGTTTAGGAATATTAGGTGCACATTCTATGTGATTGTATTCGTACTCATCCCGCGTTTGGCTGTTGGGGAGAAACACCCTGGCAACACTGACTGCAACTGCTTCTCCGTTTGATTGAATTCCAAACCAGTTCTGGTGCTTCTCTCCTGAATATTAAGTGTGAAGAAAAGAATTGAGAGGAAATATATGCTCACAACAGATCTTTGTTTCTCTTCTACCTTCACTTTTTCACTGAAGTGCTGCTATTTTGCACCCATATCTTTAACTGCTTCTAACGAGTATACACCCTATCGGAAATGGTCACATAATATTCAGCATTACTATGTAATATTTTGTTCGCTCAAGTTTGACCTGCTACATAGCTAAAGAGATTCCACTCTAAATAAAGAAGAAATTTACCGTGACTAAGATGATGCAAACGGCTAGAAGTGTGATTTTACGGTATTTTTGCCTGAATTCCTAGCCAGTCGCTATGACTCGTCCAGTGGGATATAGAACGGTAGTTCGCCATCCATTTTGTTTAGTGATAGAACTCAGTGCATGGTTAGGGGCTTTGGCGACTGTGGTCGTTATGCCTAAATCGTGACAAAGAGCTGGACAGTCAAACACTTTATTCTTAAGCGCAAACAGTGTCTGCATGTTTTTGTGTGTGAGTTTACCCGTGCATGCACGAGCAATTAGTATAACCTGACCGCCTGTTCAGTGACGCTGTGAATTCTTGAACAGTGATAACAAGCATTCGGGGCCTCCAGATCGACTGTCGATAGCCGCTTCAGCTAGTCGTAGAACTTTTTGCTTTGTGCAGCGTAAGGCATCTACCGATTTGGAGGTTATTTCGTTGTGTCGTCATCATATGGCAGTGAGTCAGTGAGTGATGACGGAGTCACATGCATTTGACCTAGCCACCAGGCTTTCGGTCAGATATAATTTATACCAGAAAATGGTCAATCGTCATCCGGTTGCACGAGTGGCACTCCGTTAGATTGTTTTGCATCCTATTATAATGCGATATGCAGAGAATAAGCAGACATGCATTGCCTAATCAACCTGTTAATAAACAGCATTACCACGATTAAATGCCACCGATTGTCAGCTCAGATGGTTAATGAAGCACACAACTAAGGTCACCTCTGTATGATGAAAGATGGCAGACTTAATGATAAATGCACTAGATAATACTGTCCCACCGGAGTTCTCTCCTAGTTGTTGCAGTTGCATCCGAGACATCTATTTACAACAAGGCAAACTTAATTTCGTCAAATCTAATTTACTTGAAAAAATATTACTAGACATCAAAAGTATTACCCATAAGCACTTACCTTAAGCTAGCCTTGGAAACTATGCGCGTGAATACAGTAATATCTGTTTTAAATGTTCCTCTCAAAATGGATGCTAAGTACCCCACCCCCACCCTCCGAAATTAGAAACCCCAAGGATCCCGTGAGTGAGCGTGAGTAACCTGCATTTTGAAATTTGTTTTTCTTTTGAAAACACTGTAACTCAAGACTATGTTTTGGACCATGCACGTCTAGAAACACTTTTTTGTGTCATTAACAATCAGAAACAAAGACGAAAACATTACGAAGAGCCTACTTAGTTTGCAACATTGCAGGTGACTTACATTGGGGATCATATTTACAAAAACATTGACAATTATGAAGATATATAATTTGGGAGGGAGTGGCAGTGTAAAATTTGTGCGAAATATGTGAAATATCCGGGCGCCCTGCACATAAGCCGGCAAGCCGCGTGCAGCACTAAATTCTAGGTTTGTTGTGATCCTCCACAAGAACAAAACATTCACCTCTCAAATTGCAAGCATTTTTACGTTCATTGACTAAGAGCATAAAACGAGACCAGTGAGGAAAATATGGCAGATCGATACGAACTTAATATTTTTACAATTTTCATTATTGTGCCAAACGTGAGATGATTCCAAGACAGAAAACGTTTCCCGTGAACAATGCGCATTTGGAGGCACAGTGATAAGCATAGCGTTACCAAACATCAATGGTTCAGGCCTTCTGTTGCACATCTAGTCTGCTACACATCCCGATGCTGGTAAAGGGCCAGTTCTCAAAGAGGCCAGATTTATCTTATTACTAAGTGAGGTTAAGGCAAAACGCGTTATCCGTCCGAGCAATAACTGGAATCTGATAACAATTATGCACTTGTTTTCTCATTCTTAAGCTAACGACTTCGTCTAAACCGTTGGATTACTTTTACCAGATTACAGAAATCAGCGGCAGAAACTCACTTAAAGGCAAGAAATGTTTCCGGTAAAAGTACGCTCCTTCGTCTCTATATTCCAGCAAAGGTGCAGTGCGAAACTTTGAATGAATAGTAGGCAAGTCCTGAGTGAAATTTATGTAATACCGCAAGCTGTTTCTTGTTCTGTAACATTTTACCGGATTCCCGTTGATGATAAATCTGTTGCTCTTTGCAATTATTTCGGACTGATGTTTGTCACCATCAAACGCTTCTACTTGGTCGTTGTGAGCGTTGTACAGGTGAAAAAGTTCACGTGGTGATCTCAACCAAATTAGACTATTGGTATCCACATGTAATACGGTGTAGTTTCCATCAGCTAATTTCATATCCATTGGCCGATGATGGTTCAGTATCAGAACAAGGAATTATGTTGAGTAACTGTGCTGGTTTTCATCCCTCATCATGTCACTGAGACCAATATCAGATAGATAAAGGTAGGCCCATGGTCAGGGCTGAAAAGGTCGGAACGATAACTTCGGTCCAGGTAAAATAATTTAAACGGGTAGTTAAGCTCTTATTACATTACATGGACAAACACGATTAAATATATGTGTGTGAACTGAACTTACGCAAATCAATGAGTGGGTCCCCGTGTCGATAATAAATACTTTTGGGTCTCTTTTCCCTTTTATAACAACGCTTGCATCATTTCTATGGAAATGAGGATCAAGGCCAGTACCAGGGGACACAAAAACCTTTAATAGACTGCCCTCACACTGGAATCGCAAACGTTGCACGACTCAAGTGTTGAGCCTGTTGTTCTGGCTTTGTGCGTTGGTGAACACCGTAGTGACTTGCAGCATCAGCACAGTTATACCTCCTCTGCTTTAGTGTAACATGGTGGTTTACTATTCTCATCTCCGATCGAGAATGTAGGTAGAAACAGTAGATGATATTTGGAGGAGTGTTTTAGAAAATCATGTGGAAAGAGAAATAAATGTCACTTGTAGACAAAACCTTAGCATCGTTTCGTTCCGAGTTCGATAACAGTGAGTTGCCCCAGAAATACCATCGCTCACAATTGGTTCGGCTGCTTGTGGAATTACATCAACGTCTAAACTCTTCTGGCATCACCGCAAAGACTAGTTCATCCCTTGACTGTTAGGAGTAAAGTAATTGACACCTCTGTCAAGTAAGCGACAATTTTTCTCTATCTCTGTGTTGACTGCAACTTATCTAAAACCGGAAATTTTTCAAATCACTAAAAGGCCAGCGCTCAGCTGACGTTTCTGCTTATTTTAACACCTAAATAAGTCACTTAGCAAAGATAGGTTGGCAAGTACGATGCTCATTTGTTGTTTTAGTTGACTGCACCAAAACGATGTTTCCCTCCTCCAGGTTTGGTCCGGTTACATGCTGTTTCAACCGAACAAAAACTTTTGTCACTATGGCACTGGGCCCTGGCTAACCATATTCTGGCTGGCCATCCGTGGCCTGGATCAGTCGACAATTGTCAATCATTTCGATTCACACCTGTGGGTTTAGATCATGCCACAGTACGAGCTCGCTCCTGTTTGTACCCAACCTGTTTTGACACCAACAAGCAAACCACTCGTCCTGCTAAGCTTTTTATAGAAAACAATCGGTGACATGCTTTCTAGTCGGAGGTTTTGACGCCGTTGTCATCACAACAAAATAACCATAATCCGGATCAACACTGGGGCGAACCAAAGTAACCTTGTACTTAGTGAAGGCTGCCCCGCAGGACTTCAGGTCACTTAAAATTCAAGACCATGGATACCCGCGACGTCAGTTGTTCTGAGGGATTCTTTCGTATTTGAGCCTTTGGATGTCACAGTGAAATGCGTATATACTTGACACAACAAGTGGAGAGCCTTATAATTAATACTCAATAGGAAAATGTAAAATAAAAACGTGTTACCATCTGCAAAATCCCTAACCCTTGTCGACTGATTTGTCGTACCGGTACATAAACATCAAATGAAAGCAATGTGATCAATTAATCCAACCCGTCACTAATTAACCATCGTGAGAATCTGCTTGAGCTCTGGAGAAAACAGTTTATGGAGCAGTTTAATTGGCCTAGTCAAACAGTGGGTCTCTCACGAATGCCTGCATGGAGCTTAAAAATGAAGCAAATCACATTAATTCCTCTGTGATTTTTACATGATGCCGTAGCTATAGCGAATCGCTATAGCCACTTATTCCTCAGAATACTGTTTCCTTACCCAAATTGGTTACAAGAGTTTTGTTAATTCACGCATTACCACCTTGCAACAATCTCTCTCTCTGGAGAAATGAAGTATCCCCTCCAATAATGGTGCCTCATACTTTTCAAAAACCGTATCTCCTCAATGAGTTTCATCTGTGGTCGAGGACTGTTATCAACCCGCATTGTTTCGCTCTCTGTCAAAGGTAAGAGACCTACAGATGATGAGTGATGCAATAACGCAAGTGTCCGACAAATCAAAAAGAGGAAGATTGAAAAGGCTTAAGTGAAAACTGAGCAAAATTGAGGATAAAGCACAACATCAGCACGATTACCAGGCCAATCCGGCATACAGATGGGAGGTCAGTCATCTGAGATAAATTGCTGACTGCAGAGAATCAGTCGGCTTCGCTCTCCATGCGCAAGATGCCTGAATAGTGCACTGGTCATTCTTTGTTGTTAACACGAAAATCTACAAAGGTGGTTACAAAAGTTTTGAGGTCTGTAGGAAATAAATTTTTATTGCACAGAGAGGAGAAGTTAAAACTATAAAGTAATAAGTGTTACGTTTTTGATCAGCCTCACGAAGGTTACGACTGAAGGAAGTAAGTTGGCTTGTTGGCCACATCAACTGAAGTTTGCTGTTGGAAAAGCCGATACTAAGTATACCTCAGTTGGCAGCTGACGGATAAATACAGACATCCTCTATAGAGACGAACGGGAAATGCAGCAAGCAGCTGGACCATTTAGGGTTATTGATATCGGACGAGGAGAAGACAGGAATTTCAGTCATACGCAGAGAAGAAATCAGCAAACAAGGTTAGCCTTGAAGTTTATTCCGCGACAACGCTGTGTTATTAACATTATATGATTCACAATTAAAAACCAATACATGGCGCACCGATTTTTTAATACACTCCTTACATCATTTGGTCCTGATATTTATTCCACGAGTTTTAGAGATAATAGTTTTTCAGGTGTTTGGATTGAGTGTAAAAAACAGAAGCACTCATTGTATGCGATTCTCCGATTACGAAGGAAAAAGGGCGACCATGATCCTGGGAAGTCAGGTGGTTAACTGTATAAAGCTTTAATAAATTAGAAAATAAAAAGCAATATGCAAAGTATTATTGCATTAAGAATTTGTGCGTTTACGGTAATATGCGTTCAATATTAATCCAATATTTTCTATAACATTCAGCACTGCGAGAACGCAAGTTTTTTTTGTCACTCCTACTACTCACGTTACAATTATTAAACTGAACGGTTTATGACTAACGTATTTAAGTTAACCAGGTGTTGGAGTATTGCTTGAGGGTCTTCGCGGAATAATGAAACAAAATGTATTTTACACGTCGGACGAAGTGTAACATTTCAATTCAAAAATCTGAGTATGCTTCGGAAACTACTCAATTACGATCCTAGCCCAGCCGGTAATTCCAGACAGATGAGCGCAGAACTACTTTCTGCTGATAGTGCATAGAACATACATTGCGAATTACTGAATACCAAATGTAATGTTCAGTTATTAGCAGCTTCGGGCTGCCAGTTAGTTTAGATACAGCAGTCACAAATTTTAGCCGTAAAAATTTACGCTTCCATGAATACATCTGAATGCAACATTCAAAAGTAAAAGTAACGTAAACAATACCTACCTATGGATACTACAGAGAAGGCAATCGAAGTTGGGTGTTGTGCATCATGTAGGCAGGTATCCTTCTGGATTAATTAGTGGCCCAAAAGGAAGCTATGCAGGAAAACCATGCATTTATCAATATTTGACGGAGAGAACAAGTATAACATCTTCGGACGAGTTTGCCTATGGATAGTGAATCTGAAAGTTTTCACATCACCTACAATACTGCTATTTTCAGTCGGCAATTTTTCCTTCCGTTGCTTAGTTTAATCACAAACGAGATAGAAAACTGCAATCTTTCCAATTTGGCCGTCTCAACAGCCGCAGTTAGTATTTTTTCCAAATAAATACATTCGTGGTATGTGCACAGTAATTAACAAGAATTAAAGACAGCAGAATGGAGACAGGAATAATCCCATGCATAGCCCATCACATTCTGGTTACAAAATGCAATATTAATTATTATGGCACTAATGTTCCATGGAAGATGCAGACATTCCGTGAACCCTGGTATTTTAATTTTCAGCACTTTATTGAGTAACGGTTTCTTTGCACTTACATTTAATAGGGTAGTTGATTCAACAGAGAGATATCACAGAAGTCGTCCTATATATTAGGTAATCTTCCATGCAATCATTCTCATCAATGAAAATGTTGTTTGCATTTTTATCCCCAATTCACAACTACTGAACGGAAGTGCAGAAATGGTCACCATTGTACTTTTCAACCTAAATTTATTGGGTTCGAATGCACCCACCGACATCCAACTCCCTTGTTCTAAAGCTGTTGGTTTTTTGCTGGCCCTTCCTCAAGATCTTGTGCATTCTAGTTCGTTCAAGCATATGCTCCCCACATCGCTTAAGTCACTTTTGATAAGATCGGAATCTGGATTCCGTCTTAGCAACTGATTCTGTAACCTCAGCAACCAAAAAGAAATATACCCCGCTGCACATGCTTTGTTTCATCTAAATGCTAGACTTTGAAAAAGGTTGTTGCTGAGCCGCCTTGCTCTGAATACCAAAATAAAAGTCACCAGGTGATTAATGCATCATCTGAAACTCTTGCAAGAAAACGCCTGTGTGTACACAAGGATATATATGTGTATATATATAATCTGCTTCCAAAAGCAAGCAAAATGCCAACGAAATCAGACTAGCTGAGGAGTACTAATGAAGTCTGTGTCATTCAAAATTGCCGTGGACATTAGGCTGATCATTCAGCGGTCATAATCGAGCAAAGTACTGCATTAATATCGTTCACAAATCTTGGATGTGCACCAAAGTTAACACACGAGAGCTAAAAAAGGCTTCTGTTTGAAGACGTTTTCTTAAGACTTATTGCTGCAATTTAAATCACTTTCCACTTTATTAGTGCAATAACCGTGAACATCATCATGCATTTCTAATTTTACTGACAATGTACTTCTGTGTTCTACTAAATCAAACTGATAAACTAGACTGGTCATAAAACCTTACGCAAAAATATCTACAAATACCCACTCTACTTCATCGCTCTAGTCGACAAATCGTGTTTTTGGTATGCCACTACGTACTAAAAAAGATTTTCGCTTCATAGAAAGTTGTTTTAGCATTTGATTACACTGCTGTAGGGCGGTTATTCATGATTTCTCCCTTTACCTTTGTCTTCCGGCTCACTCACTGAGAGGATTAAAGAAACCTTCGTATCTTCATGTGAAAATAGTGACACTGATGTTCAACCAGACTGCCTAATGTCTTACCTATAGTATGCAGGTACTACGTCACTATTGTTTAAGGAATGAAATAACTTGCAAGCACTGCGACCAAAGGCAACATTCTCCACGTACAACGTTGGGGTGGTTTTCACATTGAAAGTGCAAAATCATCTTATAGGACTATATTCACTTAAATGTATAATTAGAAATAATACTCCACGAAGCTAATTTCTAGTATGCATTCACTCAATGTTGTTAACATTTAGATTATTTTTCAAGATTTGAGAGAGAATTTCAAGGCAAACTTCGCGGCAGAGATATTTCATGGAAAGACCCATTGTCACGATAAATTCCACATTACACGACAAAGGTCCGGGATTCATTTATCCTGTTCCCCTAGTTGGAACTCTCTCGAAGTTATGCGCGTTAACTGCCAGACCTGGTCGTAAGTCCGCGTGATTCCGGGACTTTCCAGGTCAAGGCAGATCATACAACTGCGCTACACCGCGGCGTTGCCCGATAGTTTAGACCAAGAAGAAAATGGTAAGAGAATCCGGGACCTCAGGTAGCCAATCGTGAATAAAGAATGCCCAAAGTTTAGTGGCTGAATACCTTTTGCTCTTGAAGGACTATTCTTTTCCACTAGAGCTAGGAGTTGGTGTTCTCTCTTTCAATTTCATTTGATATAGGGCTGTCTCTATCTGTGGGTAGAGTGACTGGGAATGCACTGAAGGCTAGAGGTTCAGCGAGAAACCCTGAACAGGAAGCTAATTGTGGGAGACGTACCTGCTCTAAAAGCAGGGTGATAACAGGGATCCAGTGCGATGCGTGTGAGGAACGTACTATCAATAAGATAAGCTAAGCTGGGTTTGCCAAGCTTGCTAAAAACTCGTACGAAGAACCATCCCAAAAAACGCTCGGGTAAAACAACGTCAAATCTTGCCTCAGTTAGATGATGGAGGGATCGTCTATTTGGATGACGCTGATTGCAATGGTTTGCTGAAACACGCGGACCTTAAAGATAACCGTTTGGACACCGGCATTAAAGGAAGAGCCTACTACTGCAGGCTCTGATGACTAGATAAGGACGGAAGCCATAGAATCTATGGAGAATTCGCTCGCTGAGGGCGGTGAAACGGAAATATTATCTCAGGGAGTGCGGAGTCAAGGGACAAAAGCGATCCAGGAGTAAAGCAAAAAACACCTGAACAGGTCTAATGAAGAATGGAGCATGTGCATATACATAGAAGCCCAAGAATTCGGAAAAATCGCTGACCCGAACAGGACAAACTAAGAGATGAGCAAAAAATGCAAGATGAAGAGCACGCGCTGCATCAGAATAGCCAGGATTTAGAAAGGATGAAGAAATCCAGCGATTTTCAATTGGCAATGAAACGTTGTGTCGATGCGTATGGGATCCAGAAGTGATTTAGGAAGAATAGAAGCAGAGGGAAAGAGCAGCAAAATATCATGTTTTAAATCTGCCTAGAATGGTAGAATTACCGAGGCGTTTAGCTATCAAAATTGTAGTAAGATAGTGAATGGAAACGACGGAATACAGAGCCAACGCTTTGGGAGTTCGCATATCCACGAAACTGGGGGCAGGACATTGGTATCAGCCTATAGAACCGAAACGATCATCAGAGGTGAGATTACCACACATTCCGATGATAGATCCATCAGCAAGGTCAAAGCTACGGATTCAAGCCGGAGATCAACAGGATTCAATGGCGCGGTTGCATGTCCCCAAATCGAAAATTAAAAGTTGGCTGAGGGATGGCAATTGAATTTTCGATTTGGGGACATGCAACCGCGCCATTGAATCCTGTTGATCTCCGGCTTGAATCCGTAGCTTTGACCTTGCTGATGGATCTATCATCGGAATGTGTGGTAATCTCACCTCTGATGATCGTTTCGGTTCTATAGGCTGATACCAATGTCCTGCCCCCAGTTTCGTGGATATGCGAACTCCCAAAGCGTTGGCTCTGTATTCCGTCGTTTCCATTCACTATCTTACTACAATTTTGATAGCTAAACGCCTCGGTAATTCTACCATTCTAGGCAGATTTAAAACATGATATTTTGCTGCTCTTTCCCTCTGCTTCTATTCTTCCTAAATCACTTCTGGATCCCATACGCATCGACACAACGTTTCATTGCCAATTGAAAATCGCTGGATTTCTTCATCCTTTCTAAATCCTGGCTATTCTGATGCAGCGCGTGCTCTTCATCTTGCATTTTTTGCTCATCTCTTAGTTTGTCCTGTTCGGGTCAGCGATTNCCGATGATAGATCCATCAGCAAGGTCAAAGCTACGGATTCAAGCCGGAGATCAACAGGATTCAATGGCGCGGTTGCATGTCCCCAAATCGAAAATTAAAAGTTGGCTGAGGGATGGCAATTGAATTTTGCTCCGTGCAGCAGAGCTGCAGACGAACGCACTGGACGGGCGAAATTTTGGCAGGTTAGCTTGGATCCGACACCCGTGACTGACATACGCAGAAAGAACCAAAGCAAGGACGCTGTGAGCGCGGGGGTGGGAGTGAGTCTGTCGACCGCCGTGCGAAAAAACGGGCTAGGTCCTCGGCAGTAAGTCCTGAGCATGTGAGACTCCCATCCATCAAACCGCCAAACGGACGGTGGGGGATCATAAGGGTGACCTACGCAAACGCTGCAAGTGTGGGTAATACAGGGCCGGAGTTACAATTCAGGACTCTGGATGCAGATTTGATAGCTGTCACCAGGCCCGGTCGCAGCCAGTAGAGAGGGGAAATGAACAAATCGCGCGGGATCAATTGTTCTTTAGAATGTGTGCAACGGATTGAAGAATAGTAGGCGGGACGCTGCTCCTAGTGGCTGAAAAGTACAATGCGCAAGAGGATCATAAACCAAATAGCGCAAATGTACAGACCCTGCAAGTCTACCTGGCATCTGGCGGCTGCAGGATCGCAGTTGTAGATGCGTACCAAAGCCCGGGGTCGGGCCAGTGCCTTACGAGGAGCTGTTTTTTTCTCAGTGGGCTTGCGGGGCCCGCAGGCAAGCCTCTCATACCGAGGGATCTAAACACGACTGGGTTGACGAGACAGCCCAGGAGGGCAAATTTGGGCGCCAATGCCTGAAGTTCGTGCACGATAACGGGATGGTTCAACGCGGTAACCAAACGACCAGATAGGAATTGGGCTAGTTATCTACTGTCGTTGATTTGGCGCAAAAATTAACACCGATCGAAATAGGTAGTCCTGAGTTGGCAGAGCCAGTAGGTAGGAGCGACCACGCCGGTGTCCGCATGCGGCTGAATCTTCAGCGACTGGTGGCTGCCGATAAATTTGAGAGGAACTTCCCGAGAATGGATAAAAGTAGACTGTTTAACTTGGGTCATCAGACCCGGTGAGAAGTAGAAAGAGATAGCAATCATTTGGATCGTCGGTGGGAAACATTGACGAGCAGCCTGTTATCAATACTACACAGAATCAAATGAGAGGGTCTACCGCCGTGGTGGAGGAGTAGGATCACGAGAGCCGGGAAGCGGAAACAGGACTTTCGTGAGATTTGAGGACACATTTGGCTACCGAGATTACCTGAGTTACATGGCAAAGAGGAAGAAACTATCACGCATCCAACGGCAGTGCCGAACGGGGAGCAGATCGCTGGGGTCGCTAAGAGCAAACCCAAAATACTACTCCAATCGTGTAGTCTAAGGCAGGTTTGCTAAAGTCCGTGGGTGGAGTGAAAAACCAACAGTAAATTATATCGATCGGCAGTCAGGAGAAAGCTAACTATCTGTTGGAACATTTCCAGGCAGATGCACACCCAGCGAGCAAGGGCGGTGTGGAGCTTCCCCCTTCGCAGGGTCCGGTCTGAGCTAATGGTGTACATGTATATTGTTGGAGGTGCCCCTTGCCATCGCATCCCGGGTTAGCTTTTGTTGCTGGATCCGAGATGATCCCGGCAAAATTGCCCTTTACACTTTCCCTAACAAAGGAATGGCTGAGTCTGCATAAGTCCTTTGCATAGTTCCTTTGCCTGATCTTAATTTTCCGCCGTTATATTTCTCGCAACGTCTGGGATAATCTGTTTTCTCCATGTTCGGAGATGCTGAGATAAACAGTCCGCAGCCATTTGAGGTTTCGCTTGTGCGGGTTAAGGAAAACCAAATTGGGGTTAAACAGACAGACTGATGATGGTTGCATGCGCCGCAGTTCATAAGCCTGTATGCATGAATCGGTCGCACCCAGAGTCGTGACTTTTCTTTCATTAGCGAATGCCATTTGGAACTTGCTAATGCAGACTGGTTTGTGGCGTCAGCGAATCAGGTTGTCTATGTGATATGTACAATTTTTGACAAAACGAGGCCGAGTACACAGGCGACAAAGAGTTTGCCAGATTCGAATACGCAGGTGAGCGGGGGTCAAGATGGGTTGGCATGAAGGGCAATGAAGACCTCTAATGTGTCCTTGGATGAAATACTGCGAATAGAGAAACCGGTCTTTGTATTACTTGACACAAAACTAGATCCTTTATGTCAGCAGAGTAAAAAGTAAGGGAAGCTATGGGGAAAGGATCTTGGGATAAGAAGACCAATGCAGAGAAAAATGTATCGCAGGGATACCTGCCATGGAATCCAGAATCATTCTGTCATCACGAACCGTAATATTATGTGGTGCCATCGACCGAGCTGTGTGTTGCGAAAACTTTACAATAACAATTCCTAAACCAACGTCTTACACTCGAGCCTCTGGGAGATAGGGCTCCTACATACGAGTGTGTTTTTGGTACGGACAGCAATCTCCAGACTTTGTTTTGAAAGCGATAACAGACGATGATGGGGAACGCAGCTGTTGGACCAATGGATTCCACAAGGGAAAATAATTAACGATGAAAATTTTTGCTCCGCCACCTTCTCTTGCTATGTCACTTGTGGCTACCAGCTTAGTCTTTACAAGGTAATATGGAGTTTTGTTTCTGAATTGATAGACTGAAATGCAACTGTTACCGATGACGAGACTATCGAAGAGTATCAAGTTCAATTTCGTACGCCGAAGTCACAGAATTTCAAGGTTCAGCAATATGCAATATTCTTATGTGGCAGCCTAAACAATTTATTGTTCTCAGCAGTTCAGTTGTATGCGTAATCCGAAACGTTGAAGCTGCAGAAGCAATTTGGTCACACGTCGCGAAACTTGTTGCTATTTGGGATGGCTTGGCTTCCAGTTTTATGCCCCGCGTGGATAAAATACAATTAGAGCATAGGATGCAGCTTTTTTCGGCCGAGAACTTCATTGTCCATTCGTTGGTCCGTTTGTTGAGGGACATCTGGTCTTCATTTCTGTATGAAAGATGTAATGGACCGCGGGAGTAGAGGTCCGGTGATCGCGGCCTATTGTGCGGTACTCCATCAAAGGCCCTCGCCGCTTACAAATAGACTCCCATCACCGACTCTCCGGCTTTCGCAACCGTTGTGATTGTATTTGGACAATCAGTTGTACATGTATCGCAGGATTACCCTAAAAGGAAACAATGTTGGCTAATGATGGCAAGTTTGTTGTCCATAATATGTGTCTTCAGCTGCTTTTAAATCGGGCGCTGCGTGATTCTAGAGACAAAGGGGGTCTGATCGATCAGCCTTTGTTTGGCTGGGTCAAGGCATGTGCATTTCTTGTGTATGGGGACTATGGCAGAGGTTTTTCGCTGGTATCAAAATGTACCAAATTCGACAGAGAGGTTGGGCGTGTTTGCCTACAGTGGTTAAATACCTCCCCCGCCTAGTGTGAACATGGCTGAAGGAAACGAGTCTGGTCCAGGGTAGTAGATGACCATTTTTCAGCAACGAAGCAATCTCTTTTGGTAAGAAAGAAACTGTTGAGAACGCTTCTTAGGTAAGGCATGGTGGATACTTATTTGGAAGGCTACTGTCAGTTGTTAGGGATAGGGCGAGGCTTTTTCCAGAGGCCTCGGCGAGTCATTTGGGGTCGCCGGGATAATTCTTTTTGCAGGAGGTATTGGACAGAATTGGCCGAGAGCCCATTTTCGTTGGCCCTCGAATTTAGTATTTTTACCAGAGCCACCTGTGGGTTGGGTTGGTTGAGAGCAAGAAGCTCTTACGTTTTGCTATGTGATTCTGTTGCTGTTTCCAATTGCTATTGCACATGATTGAGTCGTAGAAACCAAGAAAAGTCTCTGGTCCTGGGAGGGTCTTCCCGTCGTTTGGCGATTTCGCAACTTAATTGATCATAGCTGTTATTTTTGTTGGGAATCTATGGAGTCTGCGCCAGCGTCATACTCCCAAAGTTTTCGTGCAGCAATGAACAAAGCTTGTTAGTTCCCATTTTCGTCTCCCCTGACGAGAGGAGGTGGTCCGCATAACAGCTGCAGAGCAGACTTAGCAGGTAAACCCAATGTGTCCTGTGATATGACCAAGGCGTTGGAGATGGAATACTACTTTGGAAATGTTTAAGTTTATTGTTGATGAAAAGATGACAGCAACCAGGTGAAGTATTTTAAATAGATTTACGGCCGATCACGTTCTGTAATATTCTCGTTGCAGAATGTCAGCAAGGCAAGTGAGCAAACGGCTATTACGAGTGGAATTTGACCAACAAATTCTCAGAGCACTGAAGTCTCCCGTCCAGACGGTGAAACAAGTTACATTGAAAGTGTGGTTAAAAGCTTTTGCTATGGCCAGGAAATCGTCCCG
Source organism: Fasciolopsis buskii (assembly GCA_008360955.1). NCBI lineage: Eukaryota > Metazoa > Platyhelminthes > Trematoda > Plagiorchiida > Fasciolidae > Fasciolopsis > Fasciolopsis buskii. The sequence goes on along the minus strand of LUCM01003223.1, from coordinate 18,917 downwards.
ACAGGTGCCTGATGGTTTGTTACCATTATCAGCCCCAAAACATATGAATTCCTGGATCCAATTCAACTGTTGGTCTTGACAAAATGAGGCTGGCATTGAACCGCGGACAAACACGAGGCAGCTTCCCGCACGCTGAGATCGGCGACATTTTGAAATGACTGATATTCAGGGATGGCAGCTGTATCCACTGGAGTGCCATTAACTGGCCAAGTTTCGGTGGTTGGTAGAAAGTCATGACTAGAGTAAGATTTTAACAGACAAAGAGATTGTATTTAATAACCATAGGATGAGCATTTGGTAAAATCAGCTAAAACTGGGGAATTATATTTGACCTTCAGTCGTTCTTTCAACTTTTTCCGCCTCTTAGTTGTGACCTCTGTTTTGGCAGGATGTTGCATCGTTTCTGTGATATCGTGTTGGCCCAAGGCAGAACAATGGTGCATCGGAAAATAGTAAACCAGGGAAATGCGATCTACCTTCATTTCATTTAGCCATGGAGGAAGTTGATGTTACGGGCTAAGTTGACACTGCCATTCTTTCAGATTGACTGTCGTGGGTAGCGAAGTAAACAGATTTGGTGCCAATGTTGTTTCGCGGTGGATTTGGCAGGATTTTTTGACGGTGTGTTGTAAGATGGGTCTGTTCGTGTGTACACTATTCCCAGGAAAAGTCAATATGTAGACATTCGTTGTCAGACGAACGGCAGCAGCCACAATAAGGATTATGAGAAGTAGAAGCGAGTGGTGATGTTGGGGTGAAGATTTTAGGGGTGACGACAGCTGAAGAATTGTTGTTGAGCCATGGATAGCTGAAAATCTATGAGGGATGCGGAATCGGCAGTCGCAGGGAATGAGTGCGAGAACCCGATGGAAGGGATGTCCCTCAACAAACGGACCAACGAATGGACAATGAAGTTCTCGGCCGAAAAAAGCTGCATCCTATGCTCTAATTGTATTTTATCCACGCGGGGCATAAAACTGGAAGCCAAGCCATCCCAAATAGCAACAAGTTTCGCGACGTGTGACCAAATTGCTTCTGCAGCTTCAACGTTTCGGATTACGCATACAACTGAACTGCTGAGAACAATAAATTGTTTAGGCTGCCACATAAGAATATTGCATATTGCTGAACCTTGAAATTCTGTGACTTCGGCGTACGAAATTGAACTTGATACTCTTCGATAGTCTCGTCATCGGTAACAGTTGCATTTCAGTCTATCAATTCAGAAACAAAACTCCATATTACCTTGTAAAGACTAAGCTGGTAGCCACAAGTGACATAGCAAGAGAAGGTGGCGGAGCAAAAATTTTCATCGTTAATTATTTTCCCTTGTGGAATCCATTGGTCCAACAGCTGCGTTCCCCATCATCGTCTGTTATCGCTTTCAAAACAAAGTCTGGAGATTGCTGTCCGTACCAAAAACACACTCGTATGTAGGAGCCCTATCTCCCAGAGGCTCGAGTGTAAGACGTTGGTTTAGGAATTGTTATTGTAAAGTTTTCGCAACACACAGCTCGGTCGATGGCACCACATAATATTACGGTTCGTGATGACAGAATGATTCTGGATTCCATGGCAGGTATCCCTGCGATACATTTTTCTCTGCATTGGTCTTCTTATCCCAAGATCCTTTCCCCATAGCTTCCCTTACTTTTTACTCTGCTGACATAAAGGATCTAGTTTTGTGTCAAGTAATACAAAGACCGGTTTCTCTATTCGCAGTATTTCATCCAAGGACACATTAGAGGTCTTCATTGCCCTTCATGCCAACCCATCTTGACCCCCGCTCACCTGCGTATTCGAATCTGGCAAACTCTTTGTCGCCTGTGTACTCGGCCTCGTTTTGTCAAAAATTGTACATATCACATAGACAACCTGATTCGCTGACGCCACAAACCAGTTCTTGCATTAGCAAAAGTTCCAAATGGCATCGCCTAATGAAAGAAAAGTCACGACTCTTGGGGCGACCGATTCATGCATACAGGCTTATGAACTGCGGCGCATGCAACCATCAATCAGTCTGTTCTGTTTAACCCCCAATTTTGGTTTCCCTTAACCCGCACAAGCGAAAACCTCAAAATGGGCGCGGACTGTTTACGTCAGCATTCTTCCGAACATGGATGAAAACAGTATCTATGCCCAGGACTCGCGAGAAATATAAACGGCGGGAAAATTAAGGATTCAGGCAAAGGAAGCTATGCAAAGAACTTATTGCAGACTCAGCCATTCCTTTGTTAGGGAAAGTGTAAAGGGCAATTTTTGCCGGTGATCCTCTCGATCCAGCAACAAAAGCTTAACCCGGGATTGCGATGGGAAGGGGCACCTCCAACATTATACATGTAACATCACATAGGCTCAGACCGGACCCTGCGCAAGGGGGAAGCTCCACACCGCCCTTGTTCGCTGGGTGTGCATCTGCCTGGAAATGTTCCAACAGATAGTTAGCTTTCTCCTGACTGCCGATCGATATAATTTACTGTTGGTTTTTCACTCCACCCACGGACTTTAGCAAACCTGCCTTAGACTACACGATTGGAGTAGTATTTTGGGTTTGCTCTTAGCGACCCCAGCGATCTGCTCCCCGTTCGGCACTGCCGTTGGATGCGTGATAGTTTCTTCCTCTTTGCCATGTAACTCAGGTAATCTCGGTAGCCAAATGTGTCCTCAAATCTCACGAAAGTCCTGTTTCCGCTTCCCGGCTCTCGTGATCCTACTCCTCCACCACGGCGGTAGACCCTCTCATTTGATTCTGTGTAGTATTGATAACAGGCTGCTCGTCAATGTTTCCCACCGACGATCCAAATGATTGCTATCTCTTTCTACTTCTCACCGGGTCTGATGACCCAAGTTAAACAGTCTACTTTTATCCATTCTCGGGAAGTTCCTCTCAAATTTATCGGCAGCCACCAGTCGCTGAAGATTCAGCCGCATGCGGACACCGGCGTGGTCGCTCCTACCTACTGGCTCTGCCAACTCAGGACTACCTATTTCGATCGGTGTTAATTTTTGCGCCAAATCAACGACAGTAGATAACTAGCCCAATTCCTATCTGGTCGTTTGGTTACCGCGTTGAACCATCCCGTTATCGTGCACGAACTTCAGGCATTGGCGCCCAAATTTGCCCTCCTGGGCTGTCTCGTCAACCCAGTCGTGTTTAGATCCCTCGGTATGAGAGGCTTGCCTGCGGGCCCCGCAAGCCCACTGAGAAAAAAACAGCTCCTCGTAAGGCACTGGCCCGACCCCGGGCTTTGGTACGCATCTACAACTGCGATCCTGTAGCCGCCAGATGCCAGGTAGACTTGCAGGGTCTGTACATTTGCGCTATTTGGTTTATGATCCTCTTGCGCATTGTACTTTTCAGCCACTAGGAGCAGCGTCCCGCCTACTATTCTTCAATCCGTTGCACACATTCTAAAGAACAATTGATCCCGCGCGATTTGTTCATTTCCCCTCTCTACTGGCTGCGACCGGGCCTGGTGACAGCTATCAAATCTGCATCCAGAGTCCTGAATTGTAACTCCGGCCCTGTATTACCCACACTTGCAGCGTTTGCGTAGGTCACCCTTATGATCCCCCACCGTCCGTTTGGCGGTTTGATGGATGGGAGTCTCACATGCTCAGGACTTACTGCCGAGGACCTAGCCCGTTTTTTCGCACGGCGGTCGACAGACTCACTCCCACCCCCGCGCTCACAGCGTCCTTGCTTTGGTTCTTTCTGCGTATGTCAGTCACGGGTGTCGGATCCAAGCTAACCTGCCAAAATTTCGCCCGTCCAGTGCGTTCGTCTGCAGCTCTGCTGCACGGAGCAAAATTCAATTGCCATCCCTCAGCCAACTTTTAATTTTCGATTTGGGGACATGCAACCGCGCCATTGAATCCTGTTGATCTCCGGCTTGAATCCGTAGCTTTGACCTTGCTGATGGATCTATCATCGGTATGTGTGGTAATCTCACCTCTGATGATCCTTCCGACCCGGACATCAAAATGGAATATGTTTAGGTATTTCTTATCATGGATTCTTACGGACTGCTTGTTCTTCTTACGCGAGTGCGTTTTTCCTCGTCACACCTCGCAATCCATTTTGCTCCCTGCTTCACGTGCTCAGCTTACCATCTTTTGATTTTCGCCGTCTCTCCGACCATAATTCTCCATAAATTTCCAACCCTTCAACAGCCTGCCTCAACCTTGAATACTGTTCTTCGCTTCGTTTATCATTTTATGGTCTCTTTAATATTAATGATTTTCACACCTTTTCCACCTCATAAAATCGCTCATATCCACCTGGTTTCCGCATCCGTTTCGGCCCCTGTCTCCTCCGTTTTATCCATCCGTTCGTCATTTAGCCTTGTCGATTTTCGAGGAATCCGGTCATGTGACTTCGGCCATCGCTTTCCAGCTTAATCTTGGGCGAGCTTGAACGTGCTTGTGATGCATTTCAAAATGAGATGACCCAAATTCTACGGCATGCATTAGGTCCCGGAAAGTTTCATGCAGTCCTTGCAAACGATTATCTAGCTTTGCTTCAAAACTGGAAACCTCGTACTTAGTAAAACACATTTCAGGTATTGGTCATGGATGTACGCATCCAGGTTTCATGTCTGGGTTTTGTTTCGGTGTCTCCATCATTTCCATCATTCTCGCACAAATTTGATATTGCCTCTGCGCATGCCCCTGGGAAATCCAGGAACATACACGCGATTATTATTATTATCAATATTTATTTTGTATGAACTTTATGTAGCATCCGTAGCGCAATGTTTTGCTTCACTTTCAGCACTCGCCATGCTTTTGCTGCATTTGTGTAGTCCAGTATCATTCTCAACAACTCCGATGACTTGAAAGCATTTTGAAGAAAATGATATATCAAGGAAAAAAGTTTGCGGGTAATTCTCTTTCCATAATAAGTCTGTCGTCGGTATGTACAAGAACTGCGGATGACAGATTTGTTATTAATTTTTGGCTGCAATATTTGTTGGCACGTCCGTGTCATGTTCATTTGAACACAGAATCTTTCGCGGTGTCAAGCCGGTGTCTTCCAAATGTCCATATGCGACTAAGGAACCTCCGTGAGATATGCTTCCTAGTGGTCCCCTTTACAACAGTTTTTCGGCTTTGCTGAGAACTTCAATTGACATTTTCAAAAAACGTCGCAAGTTCAGGTGAGAAGCAAAAATTAATCCCCAAGCCCGTACATGGGGCCGCCATCCACTAGATAAGCTAGATTTTTTCTTTATACATACATTTTTGTTCGCCCCCAGTTGTAGGGAAATTGCAAAACACTTGATGGAAATGCTTCTTCACCAAGAATTGTGAGCAGCGAATTGCACTGGATTATCCTCTGTTAAAATGCAGCGAAATACAAAAGTGTGTTCATAATCGTCCTCTGATGGAAACTTTTGGAGTTCTCGTACCGAAATTTACCAGTGTTTGTCTACACTCATTTGCTTTCGAACTTTCTATATACTTCGGGGGTTTCTATGAAAGCAAAAGTTTTAAACAATACTTTCGTGGTAAGTAGGAATTTTTTCCCATGCATATGCGAAGCCAGAAGAATGGAGTTGTTCCTTAGCACGGGTGGGTATTTTGACGTCTTTTACTGCGGGGCCTGTAAAACTGCCGAAGTTTTGCTGTCCTTGCTTGCAAATTAACATCTGTATGCAATTTTGAAATTTAACGTACACAATGAAGCCTCTGACGTACAGCGGTAGTGCACACGGTTGAGCATGACAAGCAACAGCTTGTAGCACATGATATTTTGGTATTTTTGAGATTCAGCATTCTGAACAAAAATTCATTCAGTTCTCCAGTGTAGCGACGTAAATACAAAAATAACGTTCGTGTTGCATACACCCCAATACAAAAATAATAACAAGAATCCTAAAAGCCATGTAGGCCACGATGCGAGCCAAAAATGCTACAGTGTAAAGGCGAACCAATAAATATGCATTCCGTCCAAATTAATTCGTCTTCTCGCCTAAGAATGAGGGTTGGCTTTGGATCAAAGTTTCATTGAGTCACTCTGTCAATTCTAAGTGCACTTGTTCTCCATAATATGACCACAAAGCACAGCACAGTGCTTTTGAATATCTTGGAATTTCCCCGAAATAGCATCCTGCTGCATCCAAATATTCTTTGCATTGTTTAACACTTAGCCCGATAGCTTTTGGCAAAACTGCTTAGACCATCTGTTACCGTTCTCCTGCCAAATGAAGCTAAAAATATGAGAAAAATAAAGTTCATTGTTGCCTATCTTTTGGATCGCTATGAATTGTGTGTTCGACGTTGACGGTGACTGGCTTAAATCCAAATTTATCGCAGAATTCGGCATGCCCGGTAGACTTTCCGTGGGTTTCTTCACGAACTCTGAAGGTCGCCAATGCGCACCTGCAAGGAGGGTTATGCATAAGCCGCAAGACATATAGGGAAAACTCGAGCAAATTTGCAGCACAACCACGTTGGTTTATTCCGCAGGGAATTCTCAAGGCACACATTACAACGCCACTTCCTAATATACCTAACAGTACTATAATATTTTCTCCGTTTTGAGAGTCCAAACGAAGCTGTTTAAGAAACCAAAGCATAGTATTGGCAGTATTCGTGGTAATCCCGGCGTATTTCTTGTAGTATGAAGGAAAACCTCCAAGGTACACGGTCATAAGTCACGATGGGGGCAACAATGTAACAGCTTTCCATCACAAGATGCTGTATATTTCTTGAAAGCTCCGAGAATCATTCCTGATTGCACGTCAACCATAACAGCGGTATATCACAACCCCTCAGGAAGCATAGCTCAAAAATGAAATCAGAGAGATGAATCAGTTAAAATTACACAAGTTTATCAGCAGGTCATCATAAGTAGTGTTTAGCACAATAGTGCGTATCGTAGGCGCAAACTTCGGCTGGAATACAGTGGCGGATGTCAACGTGTGGGCGAAGCGCTCAAAATAAACAGGTTTATACAATTGTGAATAACATACTTTTGATAGCACATCGTTGTTGGTAAATACAGTGTGCAAGCTTTTCGAATAGCGTGGGTAAACTTTCTCAAAGGAAGTTTTACGATGAAATGCATTTAATTGCAAAAATTGCCTCGAGAGAGACAGCTGGCGCTAGTTGAAACGTTTGCCGATTACTTCTACCAATAACGCTGTTAGTGACAATATACCGTTCCCAATGAAAGTCATTGCAAGCCGCAACGGTTTTTTTGATACAATGCTTAAATTTGTGCTATGGCCGCGGAAAGTAATCTGTGACAAATAAAGTCAGTAGATCATGAGCTTTGGAGGAAAAGTAGCAAAACTGGATAACGCAACTAGAGGAAAATACGGTGGGGGAGAACAAATGAGCAACACCGAGCTGCAAATGGAAGCGCAAGTTCATGCAATAAATTGTGACTTCTGCAACCAACAATAAGGAAAATTTTTCCTAAGACTATTAATGTCGCAAGCCGTCAACAGAGCTCTTCCTTTACCTATCGGTAAATCTCTCTGTCATTGCCGAAAATTTCCATAACGCATATCACGTGCGCCCCCCCCCGCCCGGCGGTCGTGAGCTCAGTAGAATAGATGATTGTGTTGAAGGCAACATCGCATCACCTTGTATTGTTTATTCACTGCACGCAACACGACGAATTCTGGACAACCAACATGTGGAAATTTGCAAATAAATATTACCCCGAAGACAAACGGATTTATCTTCGACCACACATATGTTTACGACGTTTGTAGACGCAGCGTTGTTTCACACGATAATAAGAAAAATAACTTGAAAGGAATCGTGGATTTTCTCGGGACCAATTCTTGGAACTAACACTGCGATATTTATAAAATTGACATTAGTGTTTGACGTTAAAAAACCTGTTAGACCAACTGTCCTAGCGTGGATCTCGTATTATGTTTGCTTGCCCTTAACAGTTGTTAACATTTATGCCTCACGCCCACTGGGCTCTGTGGGATTGCAATACTGAAAGCCCCGACACTTGAGTGGTTCAAAGAAAAACAGCCAGAAACAGCTGAAGGTTCACTATATTTTCTCAGCAGCGTGCAAGCGGAGCATGTGTGAGTAACTCGTACATGGCGAACGCGTTGGGTGGTCAGCGTTCGGTTAATTAAGCAATCCAGAAGAACAAATTCAAGTTCCGAAAAATGCATTCTATTTCCCTGTTTGCCTGATAATCCCATAGAGGCGTATTATTATATTTGTTTATGTATTCACCCAATTAGATCACTGAAAAACAAATTCCTTCGACTTGTATACTAATAAGGCTAATAGGTCTGCATACATAGGTAAACGAGCACGTAGAACGTTTACCTCGTAAATTGTTTGAGGAAGCGTAAAGGTTAAGATAATTGCACATGTGGGAACATATACGGTTGCACATACGCCTGTGTCCACGTTTTTCTAACGTTGGCATGTCAATGTGTGTGTCAAATCACATGCGGAAAAATGTACGCACCCATTTATAGCCGGAATCACATCCCTAGCCGCATCTATCTGTAGGTAGGTATATATGGCTGACGATATCTGTAAACATCAAATCTATCCATGCGTATGCCTGTGGAAGGATAGATTTCTTGAATTTTCATGACTACGGTTGACTATATGAACGGACTATTGGTTGATGAGATCGAACCTTCCTCCGGAAGAACGGAAATTCTCACGGTTATCGCACACGCGAAAGAAGACTCAGGTACCAACAATCTAATGCACACAACGAAGCAGTTAATGGAGTAACGGATCTTGGAAATCGGTGGTGGCCCCATGGGGGCGTGTTTGCGTTCACGTCAATCCCGTCTCTCTAGCGTTCCTTGTACCTTGGGTCCACGTTGGTTCCTGTGGGGATCAGGTCAACCCTTCTTGGTCCTCTGTAGTCTTGTGCCCTTCAGGTCCACCTGGAATGGAAACGGCAAATGTAAATGAAATGCACTGTTCCTCTTGTTTGAAACCATGATACGCATGTATATTGCATGCCTTCAGCAGACAGGCAATGAACACAGACGTTCAGCTCTTGGTCCATGTAATAGGCGCAGTGGAAGTGAATCCAACTTTGAAAGGTTTCCCATCACACCGTTTCCGATGTTGCATCCAAATCCACAAGGGTCTGTTCCCGTCTGCATACGCGGTACATGTTCTGTTTAAATGGCGAAAGTGGTGGACCTGACCGTCTGTGCCTCTTAGTCTTCGGCAGTCTGCAGCCAGCAGAAGTTCTGTTTGTGCACTTCCCGAGGTTCACTAACTGTAGGGGATCACCCACAGCTTGTAGGTCAAAGTCGTCGGTCTCCCTGGTAGCAACGGGAGCCTATTCAGATGACGTTGGCACCTGTGGGGATGAAGATTTACTGGGTATAAATTCAAACGACTTCCCAATTTTCTGTGTACTATTTTTGAGAAAACGGTCATCGGCCAGTGAATTTACTTCCGCCTTCTGGGCCGCGTACACCACGGTATTGGTATCCTCATGTACGGGCAAGTTGATTTTTTGTCTGTCTCTATTAACCAAGGTGTATTTCGTAGTTCACACCATACTCTCTACATATTTCTTACTTTCGGCCAATGGAGACACATAAATGTCCTGGCAAGCATCGGCTAAGGGGGCATCTTACGTCCTTTACTGGCAATTAAACGTTTCTCTCCTATGCTACACTCCCTACCGGGTGACGACGATCTGCATATACAACCCTCACCATGGTAACAAACGACCTACTAGCAGGTACGGTAGGGTCACGGGACAACGGTTACCTATCGCCGTCCTAAACTTTTTGAAGTCCTTTATTGTTGAAGTGAAACTAAGTTGCACATCCACTGGTGAATGCAACTTCCTTCCTCTAATACAGTTACGAGCAAGCTACCTATAGCGAAACGTGGATTCGTTCCTCCAGATAGCTTGGTTAACCCAACGTTGACCGTCAAGCGCGTTCGCCATTTGCGCGTAACTCACGCACGCTTCGCTCGCGCGCTGACCTCACAATATACTCAACCTGCTTTCGCGCCCAACCGTCTTTACCTTATACTCTTCAAGCGTCAGGGTTGCCGGTATTGCAATCGTGCCGAGCCGAGTAAGAGTGACGCACAAGTGGTCACAAAGGTTGGGGGCCAGCAGACGTAATACGGGATTCGCGGTAGGCTCATCCGTTTTACAACGGTGACGCATGTCTATGAGTGCCTGAAATGGCGACCGCGTTGGGCGGCCAATGTGCCGTTAAAGTAGCGATCCGAATTCGGAACTCTATGCTCCTCTACATACCTTAAAATTACCGTGAAATTTGGAAACAGTGGAGTAATACGTAAGAAATGTAAGCGTAAAATTATCAGAATCATCTATGCAAACAGCAGTTTCGTCTGGACAGACAGCCATGGCAACCATGTGGGCGCAACTGATGTGGTTTTTGGTAGACCACCTATATATACCTTCGAACGCCAGTTTAAACAATTCACATGTTGATGACATTTGCAGATAGCAATTCCTGAAAAATGAAAGATGACATCTCGCATTCAGTTCCATTAAAGTGCTCATTTTAATGCACACAGACAACATTCTAAGGTGAATATCTCGTTACTGTCGTAATATCTCCTGACGTCAGTGTGAGATGTTGGATTCATCTTTCTGTTTCTTTTAGCTAGGCCCGCTGAACTCGATATGGAAGAAATGGATGCCCAGCCGGAGTGCATACCATACTGGAATGTCGCGGGCCAAAACTTTTCCTGTGAAAACTGAACTGAACTGAAATCAATCGAGCCAACCGGGTGCACTTCCTTGAATTCGTCACGGGTTTCGGCAATAATCAATCAGAGCTCAAAACGTTTGTAAAGTTTGGTGCTATCACATTCTCTCATTAACCTGCTTGCGGGTTAGGTTTGAAATTCTACAACTGAATCTACCAAGCCCCACAGAGATTTCTCCATACGTCCGATGGAATACAGCCTTTTTTCTTTCGCATGTTTTCATGAGTTGGCTGGGGTTTTCCCTTTTTCAGGTTCAACCATTTGTGTTCGATTTATGCTCTGCTCGGTGGAGGGAGTAATGTTGTCGATGGGTGGACTCTATCAAACATACCACCGCTCCAGTTTTGTTTTTGCCATTTTAACTTACTTTCATTTCCCACTTTCTTCAGTGGCTAATCAGCGAGTGCCGCGTACCTTGGTTTCTTGGTTCGCTGCATATCAGCTCAGCAGCTGCAGAAGTCGCTCGGCATTTTGTGAATCTAATCCAGGTAATCCTGTCTGGCTTAGCCCACCACCTCTGGTTCTGCGTTTCGAAGATGTGGTCAGATGTTTGAAGTTCCCATTTTAGTGTCTACCTCAGCACGTATGCATGTTGCCATTTTTATCCGAGACGCGTTTGTGCGCCGCATTGTTGTTCGGCTTTTTCAGTATCAAGGAAGCAATGCGTATGCCCGGCACATCTTCGACGTTACATGCTGAAATCGCTGGCGTTCTCGGTTTTCAAATGTTTGCGCTTTTAAGTAGTTCTTCATGATTGCCTATCCGTCACTACTTCACAATTTTCTGTCCGTCTTTTTTGTTGTGTGAGACACTGAGGTTGCAGCAAGAAGTACAAAGCAAAGTTGGTGATTGTTAATATTACACGGGTCTGAGGCCGAATTGAGTTATCCACAACGTCGTCGATATTTTCACCATGAGATTTTAGTGTGGCGCTTTTTCTGTATTCCGGCGAGTACGTCGGGTGTCGGGAATTAGCAGTATTCGTCTAGGATGATGTACGCATGGTATTCACAGCATCAGAGTGGTTGACATATCTCCAATGAATTGCAATTCTAGCCCCAAGGAGATGATACCCATCAACGCGGCTGGCATTCTAAGCAAGATCGTACAACATTCAAGCAATTGGGAAAGTGCGGACAACCTGGTGACCAGTAATAACTGTCTGCTGAACGAGTTGTGAAATCCTCAGAATCGGCGTGAATAAAATTCCGAAATGTAGTTTGGGATTGTAATTGCAGTGATCAGAAAACCGATCGCATTTTATACTTATACAAAACATCAGTTTATTGCAATATCACTTAACTTTTTCACAATTATCATCCGCCGCAAATTAAACTAAAGTTTTACTATTTCTCGTCCTTTGTTGGGAGCGCATGCATTCTTTCGGATGTTTCGATGATAATGTCTGCAGAATTCACAGCTGGTTCTCGTTAGGAAACTAAATCTGCAGAAGGAAGATCAACGGCTGAATTAGGGACAGAGTTCCCTACGCACTGGCATTCGCCGTTGTATAATGTCAGGCTTACCTGTCGTTTCTGGCCATTGGTGTCTTGTAAATCCAGAATTGTGGCTGTAACGTTTGATCCGACATTGGTGCTTGATGGTCACATGATTCTGTCTAAAGTGTGTTCTTTGGTGTCTGCTGAAAATTGATTCGTAAGTGCTGAGATTTGAAAGTTGGACCTGAACTTTTGATAATGGTGGTATGTGAAAAACCTCGGTATTTCGTTAGCAAATCAGGAAGCGGTCCTACTAGGTAAATGAGAACAACGTGACTGAATAACGGCCCCAAGAATGCAGGCAAAATCCGTTAGGTTAAGCAAGACAAGGAGCTGGGATCAACCAAAGAGGGACCTAGGCTCTTCAACGAACCGCCTGAAGTTTTAGTAAAATGTGGACCTTTGTCTCTAACTAAAGCGGGTTGATATCTGTACCGTTTGCTGATAAGAACTCTTAGTTTACTCCGCGGAAGACATGCAAAAACTGGCCATCAGAGTTGACGAATACATGGTACTGGTCTAAGAAACGGTCACAGCACTGTCATACTTCTTATGCAGTTCGACTCAGTTTATTTCATGACTATTAACCTTTCACGAGCATGCTCTGGTTTTGGCTAATATCTCAAAGCACAAGAAATAGTGATAACTCAATTCCAAGGTACTGAGTTGAGGAACTGTGTGGGAAGGGAAAGATTTCTATCTAGCAATGCCACGGACTGCGGCACTAAGCCAAATCACTTGTTCTTCCCAACCGTTGTTTGGTAGGAAAAGGGGGGGTTCTCGTTGTTAGTCTAACGGGACCTACGTGAGCCAATCAACTGGTTATGTCATGTCATGTCATGTCATCGACTAGTCACGGTGTCATTTTCCAGTCGCTGTCTATCTTGTGTAACAGAATGCAACGAGGTATTCAGTCTGTGGGCATGCAAAAAACATGTTCCAACCACCCCAGTCTATTCAGAACCAGTGTCTATTCCCTAGGTTGAATTCTAGGGCTCAATACATTAGGCCTAGCCCCGAGGTTTCTGACAGAATCCTCCTACCGTACTGCACTAACGCTGACCTAGGAAACTATTGTAACGAGATTGCGTTAACTGTATGCAAATAGTTCTCAACTATCCTTTTTGTCACCATTTAGCTGGAGCCACCTAAATGTAATTCTTGCAAGCGGTTTCACTTTGCTAACACCTTAATATCCTTAGCAGTCGTCCTCGACGTTGTCAAGATCATAACAGTCGTTACAGCAGCAGTCTATTACAGTGATTGAATGGAGCTAGAAATAGTCGCTTCTCGTTGATGCCTATCCACTACTCAAGATTGAACATATAGCATATTAAGTCCTTTACACTCCGATGGATAGTATATGAACCGGGAGTAACGTTCCAACGCTGTACTGTAACGGCAGGTAATTGGCCCAAGTATTCGCTTGTGTGGTAAATATATTTTCAGGCCTGGTGATCAGTTACAATTTTTAAACTTATGGCGGGCCGATTCTTGCGAAAATGTTTGACACTCCAGTGAGCCGCCAGAATCTCTAATTTTGCGAGTAAACTAACTGTGCTTTGGTGGGCCGTTCTACAGTACATATCACCAATCTACCACATTGCTCCAAAGTACCGTATACCTCTGTTAAAGAACCATAGGTGGAAAGTGTAAAATAAGTATTGGCTCTAAAACGATTTCCGACTGGAGCTTAAGTAATGTATCACGTAATGTCTTCCCATGAGATTTTGACTACGTAAACGAGTTGGAACAGAAAGTACAGACAATCAACAGCCATACTGTGATTTGAAATGAATCATGAGGAGCCATTTGGGGAACCGGAAAGTGACGGAAGTCCGTTGGATAAGGGACCTCAGCTAGTGAGAATCAGGTGGGGCACCTTTGGAGTTAACAACACATCACAAGTACGAAAATGTGATGTTGGTTACCACATTAAACTGAATAGAATGTTTTAGCAGACAATTAGGACAATACTCGTCAACGGACTTATCACACCCATGGACTATGGTATGATCTTGGTCCAATTCAACGCCCTATAATGTGATTCGAAGACCTAAAGTGGTGAAAAGTTGTATCGAAACAACCCAGATGAAGTGCTAATGATGCTTCGCTGAAATTGGAGGATCGTATATACTGCGCAGGTTGGGAATCACATACTGGTTACCGGTTTCTGACTAAAGAAGTGAGCGCGCGTTTATACAGGGCTCGAATCGCGTTCTTTGGACTGATTTTTCGCTGGAGTTGAAAGGTCGTGTGTTCCATGCCGCAGTGGGGTCAGTTCTGCTGCATGTTTAGCCGACGGATTTTGGGTACGGAAGATTTTCGTTGCTTAGAGGATTTCCATCATCACTGTGGATGGAATACCCGCGTGGGCAATGCTAAGGTCAGGAATCGAGTATTGGATGCATGTTCTGAGACTAATATATTACAACATACCAAACTTGATAGATTTCGCCATTTAAGTCACTAGTGATTTAGGGTGATTCCGCAACGTTCACATTCAACAGTCGAGAGCCTAGACTGAAAGCTTCATTCAACAGGCAATTGAAATATCCATTCCGGACGTTAAAAGAGAAAACGTTAGAACGGTAGACAAATAGTATGACATTCTACCTCGCTATTTAATTGAAAGCTATAGTGGTCAGAAGGGAATCACGCTTCTCCGTTGCGTAAATTGGGTAAGTACGTTGTTGTTCAAACCGTTAATAGGTTTAGCGTTTGCATATTGTCAGCATAAACGGATTCAGTGTCGTTACTTGATGACTGGATAACTTCGTTGTTGTGTTCTCTTTACAGGTGGATGTGCGAGTGTCTGTAGCGAACGTATTTTCGTTGCATGCGGGTATATGATGACCAGACGGAGTTAAGTTACGAAGTGGGACAGTGCCTTTTGTTCCATCGTGTTAACGAACATTCTGGGGGTTGCAGTCAAGCTGCTGCACTTCATCAGCGAGAGAGTCATCCACTGATGATCTGGCATTGCATCGCAGAAGCGCGAGCTGCCTAACTGCAAGGAAATGAATAAGATGCGTCTAGAGTTGCAGCGTCAGTTGACCATAAGCCTTAGGAATGACCGCGAAAGCTGGTGGGTTAAGGTAGCCGACGAGATGGAAGTGGCGTCCGCTTCAGGTAACAGTCAAAGACTGTTTAAGCTTATACGCGACAGCGGTGGACGGCGAACTTCGGTTAGTGAAGTCGTGTGCGATAAGAATGGAG
>LUCM01003222.1:62450-79614 GCA_008360955.1 Fasciolopsis buskii | reverse complement strand
ACATTGTCTGCAGACTGGAAAAGGCTCACAACGTCATGTGCGTAATCTAGGTCACATAGCTTCCTTCCATTTTCCCGTTTGACTCCTAACTCCCGCAGACGTCCTAAAGGTTCCTTCATCACCTAGTCCATGACGAAGTTGAAGTGGAATGGAGAGCTGGGACAACCTTGTTTAAAGCCGCTAGCGGTTCCGAATGAACTTGAAAGTTCACCGTATACCCTCATGCAACCGCAGGTATACAAGTACAATACTCCCTACAGGTTCGCGGACTTTGCTGGCATGCAACTCTGATGGGGAGCACTGAATAGTGGTACCCTATCCACTGTGTCGAACGCGCCTTTCAAGTTGAGAAAAACTACGATCGGCTGTATCTGACGCATTTTGAGTACTTGGCGATATCAACTCATCACTGAGCAATCATAAGAGCATTTCACAGCCGTTACGCTCTTGTTAGGGATTATTAACGTTGCATAAACACCTAGCTCAACTAAAAGAGGACTCGGGGATATACCGTTATGAATGAAACCTCTGAGTCAACATTCTATTCGGGCAAGCTCGCGACATTTCGTCGGACGTCACTGCACGATCTAACACCTGTTTGCCAATAGTTTCTGCGCTTACGAGCTGCTGGACAAAAGGGAAACCGAGTTCCCACTATTCCCTAGTTTATCCCCGTTCGGGCTCTATGGGTGAGCACTCCCAGTGACTCCTAACAAGAATAAAGCAAGCATCCGGTGTTCCCATGACCTATCTAACATTTTAAACAATGATGCCACATTGTAAAAAAGTTTAATATTCTAGTTAAATGCCTTCCTTTAACCGATGTCTCATCGCGCTGCCCAATACCGTCAGAAATTAGCAGCTTCCATTGTCAATTCGTTTGATGATTCCTTTTGTTTATTCCACGAACCAAACAAGTTCTGTTGGATGCAGATTATTCTTTGCTTCTTATCCCCAAATCGGAAAGATCATCTTTTCTGGGAATTTTGGACCTTTGCTCACCCGTTTTCAATGTCCGTTGTTATTCGTTAGTGGAAAATGTTTGACTGTTTTCAGCTTGCGTTTAGAAGGGTTCACCGTGTACCACTAGGCACAAAATGCAAAATGAACAAAACTGTAATTCTCAATAATTCGTTTGTCTCTCTTATTTGTCCCATATATAAATCAACAATCTAACGGCGACCATGCATCTAAGATGAATTCTGTCAATCCTTCTCATTAACTCTGAATTTTTAGAACGTTCCAAGCAGATCATCGTGCAATTTTTTTCTTGCTCGAGGTTTATTTTCGGAGTCCATTGAATATTTAAATGTCTATTCACCCTTCGTTGATCTAATTGCTTACACGATCGTTTTTTGTCGACAGAGATTCACTTGGAATAGAGCAAACCCAGTAGGCAGAAATCCAACTTCATTGGATAAGCTGTCCTATTCCTCCAATAGCGTGAAAAATTTTTGACGGTTCCACTGTTCAACAGGAAACTTTCGGGGCATAATCTTTGATTTATTTTTCCAACTGGTTTTCATTACTCTTGGTCACCTTGCCTTTGTTATACCTGCTTTTGCACTTAAAATGTATTTACGAACTTTCTTAGGGAATTTCGACGACTATCATTAAATTATGCAGGTTATGGTTGTTTGTACACACGTTTTCTCCAAATGAGGATCCCTGAGAATTACATCAACACACCTCATTTCCGGCTTAACTGACATTTTTCACAGCTCGGTTGGTTCACTACCTGCCCAGTTTCTTACCTATCGAAATTTTGGTTTACATTGTCTCTCTTGTTATGAGATTGTTGTTTGTTGGTGAGCGCAACTCTCACCCACTGAAACCAAAATATGCCAGAGGAAAGACAGCAGAAATACGGCTTAATGCAAATAAAGAAATGATGATGTCAGAGGAGTGAAATTATTACAGACTAGAGAGACCCCTTTCGGGAAAATTCTGTAAACTTTACGTAGTGAAAATAGCATATTCTTAGCTATATACTATATAAATAATTTCCCGTGGGTGTATCACTGTTCAAAATCCAGTTTGATTTATTTGACAAATCTCGTTGGCCCAGATTTTTGCATGAAGAGATCGCCCCCCATTTGAATGTATGAGGGCTTGTTGTTATACATGGCAGACATATTACTATCTGTATCATTCTATGACTGGGGTCGCTACTATTCCACAAAAGTAATTCAGTACCAGGCAAGTGATAAGGTGTATCCTGAGAAAATCACTCACTACGGATTGGATGTTATTCTTCCGCAGTCAAACCTCGCAAAGGACTCGTTTCTTAATTCCATGAGTGCGTGGATATCCTTTTGTCTGATGGAACAGACAATAAACCTAATCTTCGACACTTTTTTAATTCCTTCCAAAATACCAACTAGATGATAGATACCAATCCAGATATAGTACGGTGTTGCTAAATTAGCCATGTCTAAGACAGAATCATTATTGAATAAAGCAGACAAATATATTGATTTATTACTCTTACGATGATTTATGGATGCTGAAGACATGTATGGTATTTTAACTAAAAGTGGAATAAATTTTATGGCAGTGCTTTCCACTTGTTTTCTCCTATACAACCATTTCCTTGAATCTTGTAAATACGTTATTCGTAGCGTGATAAACCCTCGAAATGGTAAGTGGCTCCGTTAAGAAATTCATACTTATAAAAAAATAAACCACATTTTCACCTTTTCCAGTCATTACCGAACGACGTAAGCAGTGTAGCGAGGGATGGGTACATTTTGTACCTTGTTTATTTTTATTGTTCAAATGTTAGCAGATGTTATCTTCTTTGGTTTGAAAAGGTAATTAAGCCAGATTCCTCATGCCACGGGATTTCAAGTTAGTCTTTTCGGAAACCATACAGGCAGTACACTGACGCCGGCATGTTGCTTGTTTTGTATCGCCATGTTGCATTGAGTTTCAACCAGCTGAAATCGATCATACGTGCCTTTAAGTGTTCAAAGTGCATAATAACAGGGTGCATCCGTTGGCATTTTCAGAATCATGTGCCATTCCTGCACCAGCATAAGTCGGCTATTTTGGGAACCAAGGGTTCTATGGTAATCAAATAAATAGTACTGGAAAATATCTTGCAATAATTCAACAGGCTTGTTTGCACATGCGGTCCTCTCAGTTCATCCACTAAAGACAGCTACAAATAGAGCACACAGTTGGATATTTAGACCAGTACGATTTGATGTTCAATGATGTCACCCAGTTTCCTGTCTCATTTCGGCATATCTTCGTGAAGATGGTATTCCGTTTTGTTTCAGGACGTGCTCGTTTTCCTCTGGTCAGAAGAGTTTCTTACCCGATGTATTGTAACGGATGCATCCGACTAAAAATGCGGTCGGTTTAGAGTAACGCCAGAGGTGGTTGATTGGCACGTCGGCATCACGAGTTCAGACTTACCCTTACAGCGTACTTTCCAATGCTTTATAGTACACTTGGCTTCGTGCACTCTTGTGGATTTTAACCTTAAATCTGGAATGGGCGGGGTGAAAGTTTACATTACCCAATGGAGAACGAAACAACGGCCAACGGATCCATTTTTATCAATCGTGTTATCATATCCTGATGTCTTCGACTATAATTAAATCTGAAAAGCTTGGTCATCATCGAGGGAGCTACACAGATGACAGACATCTCTTAATGACCGCTGTCATCGTAGTACTTCTTAAACCTACTTAATCCGTTATGACTGACAAGAAACATTTATAAGAAAGTATTTTAACCTCCGGGATCAATTGTGATAGTGTGAGTAAATGTCACGGATTGATTCACTGGACCTTAAAATAACGGTAATTAGTTGTAGTCGAAGTTGACCCATCAGATCGGGAAAGCCAAAAAGGTGGCAATGTGTATGCATCTAATGTAACTTGTTTAGGCGCATCAATCAATTTTCCCTAGGTTTTATTCAAAAGAGCCATTTCAACATTGCATGCTGGTTTATTCAGTTTCCACGCCAAATTTAGAATGCTAACCCTATCTGTTACGTAATTACTCCTGTGACCGGATACACATGCAGTGCTTATCGGCATGACAAGGCTAACTGGCATTGGAGCCTGAATTGCAAAACTATTTCCTGGAAAAATTGATATGGTCCAAGTAGGGACTCAGGAAAAAGTAGTAAAAAACAACTTAATGCTCAACGATGGATTTGATGTACGGAAAACGTAGTGAAAATTATGGTTGTGATAATCTGTGCGCATTAATTCTAGGCAGAAATGGTCTTGTCCCCAATCCACGATAACTAGAGATCAACAGTAATGACCAAAGGGACAGGTTGGGTGTAGTCAATGCAGTTTTACTTACTGATTAAGGTCTGCGGAGCCTGTTTTACCAGTTTTAGATTTTTCAACCACTAAAACTACTTTAACGTGCTTCGGTCAATGTTACTACCCACCAACGCGGGCTAATAGCGCAGGAAAAATTCTAACATCTTAAGTCAAACAGACTAGGGGAAATTTGGAACATCGCAGATGGACTTCCTGTGGCAATAGTTCATATCGTTTAACATCTCCAGCCATTGCTTGATGGATGTGGTTCACTCCATCATGGTAATCTTACTCCATCTACTCCGCACGGTTCATAGTTTGAGGTTTTCTTTTCATTTGCCACATCACGGAATGACCATCTTTTAACCATGTTCTATCACAGATGTAAGTACCAATGGAAACGGTCTGTTGAAAGGCCTCAAACACGTCCCTACCTCCCTAACCTATTCGAATTCAGCAGCTGCTGGATTGGTTGTGTCGAAACTCAGTATCATACTCTGCACCCGCTGGGATAATTCAATTACCGCAATTGAGAGACACTAAGAAGACACTGATGTTCAAACATTGAAGGTTTGTGCACATCAGTCTTCGAAGGTCACATTTCAGAACCGAATAGCATGGGTGGTCTTACCATTGCAGTGTACAATTGAACCTGGATAAACAGTCATAGATCATACCAAAAACAAGGATTTTGTCAAATGATTAAATACAATGAAGTTTTCCATGTCTGCGAAGGCGTCTGCTCCAGGTAACGACTGTCCAATGAGATGTACCTGCTTAAACGGCAAACCTCATCCATTAACCCCAAATACTCCCTACCAAGAACAGCAGTCGGCCTTGAGCAAATATATCTCTGAAACAGCATTTTACACTTCACAGGGGTGGAGCGCTTCCCAAGCATACCTACTCTATCGTTTAAAGAGGAATATAACCATTCTAAAACTCTTGGGTCCACAGTCAGAAACATAGCATGACTTAGAAAACAGCACCAATTTGACCGTTCACACTGGAGAAAAAATGAATGTTGCAATCATTTTAATTACCAATTTTAACGGGAACAGTAAAGTTAGACAACATTGCAAAGTCGTTTTAAACAAAGAAAAACCACGGATTTTCTTATTATATGCTGTTAGGATACTTGGGTTATTATTGAATTGTTCTGTTTGAATGGGAAATCACTTTAGAAAGGCTGCATCATGTTTTCACCCGTCCGATTATTTTGGAATGAACAATCAGTGATCAGCTACAAATGAAGCCCGATTAGTTCACATGCCGTGCATATACGTCTGCTGCTGTGGATATGCATTTGCATCTGCCATCGAGACAGAAAATCATGACAGTAATTCCTCATTCGTCACTCTGATTGTGATACTTTCTGATGATGTGATGACCTGTCCAAAAACATGTTTTGGGTTAGCTGATCACAGCAAGACAGTGATTTAGACCACCAAAGTACCGTAGACTTGGGGAAACTCTCAATATCCCAAATAATGGTCCATCTACCAACTCGCACTAGGCGTGTTCATGGAGCCTCCGGCGCCGACATTCTGGATTCGAGTAACTTCGTAATAATCGTGTAATAGAAACCGTGTTTGGTTAAGGTGCATTAAAAAGGCAACTATTGTGAATGAGTGCTTATTCTACGTAAGTATCTTGACCGCAGCTTTACTATTGCATTCTCTTATCTTACAAGCAACGTAGTGCCTGTGTCACTCATATTTTACGAGATTGCCAGCTAAGTGCTGATGAGATGATGTTATCATGACTGTCTGTCTGATTATGGATGCAACTTTGTAATCTACGTAGCTATTAAGGAGCCGCAACGCATTTGAAAATCTTTTAGGTGCAACTCAGGTTGCTAGTTTCCATGGCATTCTGACAGCTAAAAATGGCTTTTACGACGCAAATGTTTCATTACCAGTGGAGGCGACATCATCACCAGTGCGAATTCTGATTTTCCCAGTTAGCCGGACTGTTCCGCTCTCATTTTAGTGTGCACGAGATCCAATTCAATGTGTACGACATTTGAAATATTTAAATAATGCGAATCTCCCTCGCGTACGTCTTAGCGGCCTGAATTTCAGCGTTATCCAGAATGAATATCTATCTTTCTTGATCTTTGTGAACAGATACGAGCAAGAGTTGATCATGTCTTCTTGTGGCTAGTTTGTGCTCTTGCATTTTGGTGGTAGCTTTCCTCCCGGCTTGACCGATATGGCTTTTTTCGTTCTTCATGCACCTTACTCTGTATTAGTCGTCGGTTCTTTCCTACGTTTTTAGTCTCTTTTTTGGTTTTGAGATGTCCTTTAAAAGCTTGGGATTTTCTGTAAGGGACTGTGATTCTTTGGGATTTGAGATATCTTTTATTTAATTCAGACAAATTTTTGATATGTGGTCAGTCAGGACTGCACCATAGCATCCTAGCATACTCTCTTGTCTCGTAGTATCACCTAATTTGTAATATACTGCAAAATATTGAAAAATTTACCCGTGGGTATGCAGTCCAAACGCTTATCCATCCAGTTTAAATTATCCTTTGTTACCCGCACTTCAGATTCTGCTGGTCAAGTCTTCCCAGAATCATTGCTGAGAAATTGGACATTTCTTTTGGTTCATTTTTCACCACTGTCGTTAAACTACTGCCGCAAACATTTTTCCATTAACCCATAGACAGATAATTTTCCGAAGCCAATCGCAAAATGTTTTCGTCATTGTATGTCATCCCATTTTTCTAAAATTTGATACATTTAAGATAGCTCTATGTCGTCTTTATCGAGGCACGTTACAACTGTTGGTAAGCACCACATTCATTGCTTTGGTCAACACTTGGTAAACTCAACCTATTTTGTTGGCTAACGTTTTACTGCTAAATCAAAGCAAGAGAAGAAAACTTGTCTCCTTCCAAATGGTAGAATTCACATTACGTATTCTTATATTCTCGGGAAGAAAATACCAACTTGACCGAAGGCTAGGGTAAAGTAGGAAACATCAGCAGGTGGTACTCTTTCCTGCTTATCGCGCAAAAGAATTCTTCTGTTGATCCTACGGGTTAGGTTCGAGTGAATATATTACCTACGGGACAACTAGGTTGCCTAACATAAGCTGATTAAAAGCGAAGTTTATTCGGTTAGAGTTCCAACAGACACCGTGGAAAAAAACTAACATTAGCTAGTTTCAAAAAACAAGTGAAATTCATTCCTCAATTAACGAAAGACAAGGCTGTGACTAGTACTTAAAAGTTAGATTTTATTTGATGTTTAGGTGACTTATCACCTACATCCAATCCACCAATGAAAATCGGAGAAGCGTTGTACAACTGTTTCATCCTCGATGCGCATCAGCAGCAGCGCGTATCCATCGAGCCTATTCTGTTACGCAAACGCAGCATGGAACTTTTTATTCCACATAATCTACTGACCACTCAAAAGTCTTTAGTCTTTTCTATCTGAATATGATATAATGAATAAATTCAATTGTTCAGATGAACAGCTTTTCTTTTCTGACACTTAGGTAAGTGAATTTAACAGAACATTGCGCATGTACGGCAGTAGAACTTTCATAGTGTTACCTTTTAAAAACGAGACATCATAATTCACCTGGAAAAATGCATATAACGATAATTTATTATCTGGTAACCAGCACTACCAAACCCTTTGCTTATCAGTGGATCTCGACGCCAGTTTGATAAAGCTGTTTTCGTAGGCCATCGGAGTAAGCCGTTGCTATTCGGGTTGCATTTCAACGCAAGTTCTCCTGTTTGTTCGGTTTCATTAGAGGGATCTATTACCACTTGGTGTTCATTTTAGGCAGCTTCTGTACCTACGTGTACAGTACCGACTGATCACCATGACTCATTTTTAATGGGAATTCAACTCTTGCCTTTCCATTGCCTTTTGGTTATTATTAACCATTGAAAAATATCTCAGTAAATATTCCAGCCAACCGTCATATTCGTAAAGACATTTGTGAACGAAAAATGTTTCCATTTAAGATCCATAAAGCTGCATTCATCACTTGGCAGCATACCTTATTTAGCTAGAAAATGAATGCAGAATCAGAAAATAAGCAAACTGCTCAGTGAACCAACCAAAGCTTTCTCTGTTTGTCGTCTTTGCACCAGGCAAGATTTTTACAAATTCATTGCCTCCTTTACTGAGTTGGCCTTAACAAATATCTAGTCAATTTTCTTTCGTTATTGAGCGTTGTTTTCTTTTTGAAAAAAATTATGCACCACTTACCTACTTCAATTTTTTACCTTAACCAGATGTAATTCGCTTATCAAAAGATGTCACTTGGCAACTGCAGTCATTTTCTTCTACTTTTTATATGTTAGTAGTGGGAGGTTGAATGTTTTCAGGAAGTAAATTGCCAGGTGATGTTATCATTCGGCTGACCATTAAGAAACCATGGAAGTAATGTCCAGCTGTTTTATCCTTGTTAGGAATCATTAGCAGTACAAATCTACTACCTGCTTGGATCTTGTAAATTCGTAGCAGAATTTATCCGGAACATTTTGCCAAATCGCTTTTGTGCTGAAGTCAGTTGTCATCATTTTTTTCACGCTCCATCAATTTTAATTTCAAAGAATGGAACATCCAGACGATGAAAAATGGTAAATATGCTGACTAATTCGATTAGACCAAATGTTTCCATGTAGAGCTTTGGGAAACTAAATGTGGTATCGCTTTCATACTGTTCCTTTAACCGTCTCTTTGAGTCGTTTTCATTGAAGAAATGAATTGTTCTGACAAGTGTTGGATAAAAGTAATTTTACTGACATCCTCTGTGCTTGCTTGTGGATAACCGATAGCGTTCGAAGGTGGGACCAAGTAAATTTTCGAATCCCACTGAATGATTGGCGAAGTATCAGGACAGAAGTATGTAAATTGGTCTCGCTGTCGCTTTTCAGATGCACTAATTCCACGTCTTGTTAGACAAAAGTATAGGGAACTGACTGGCTTTTCAGGAGAAATTCTGATTCCGACACAATGACATACAACCAGTGAATGCTTGGGGGCCCCAGCAGGAATTGCGACCATCCGCCTTGCAATATGGCTTTCAATTTTCTCCCATTTACCATGTTAACCACTGAGTTCTAAGTAAGAGCTGCCAAAATGTTCATTTCTAAACCAGAAATCTATCATTTCAGCAGCGAATTACCAACAACTAAAATTGTTCCAGGGTTATTAAAAAGTAATTAAGATGTTTTGCAAAGAGAGAATCATTTCTTATCCCTGTTGATTTCTCATGCCCACTAGTGAAACGAATTGTGCATTATCCCCATTAAGTGTTCATCTGGAAACTACTGAATTTGGTGAGCCCATTTTTGAAGATCGTCTCACAATGGTAAGGAAATTGGCCAACACAGTTTATGAAGCCGACAGCTTTTGTCGCACTGGATTTATTATGCAACGCAGAGCATTTCTCCTAGCACCAGCTTTTTAGATGAGTGTTTAGGTGGTAGTAGTAAGCGTCAATTTTGTCCAGGAGTTCAGTAGTTATACGTCCCAGCCTTGGTTCCGATTGTTAGATGAGTACTTGATGTTGTGCGCTCTTATTGCGCTATGGACCCTGAGGCTTCCTTTATATTCCCAGTTCTGCATGTCAGGACGGGTTCCACACAGTTCAGGGATGCTCTGATACACTACAGCCTACCCTGATGGCCTGAACCACAGCATGACAATTGTTGGGGCTCCAGCAGATATAACTCCCAGTGACGAGATCCACGGCTACCTTCAGGGAAGTTTGGTGTTGCCAAGGGAGTTTCCTGCGTAAAACCCTAGAAAAATGATTTCGTTTTCTCCCTGTTGTTTACTGACGTTGACAATTTTACGTTAGTGGGGTCTGGTTGGATGTTGGGTCTTGTTAGCTATTAGTCATCATAAGGGGAGAAATCGTAAGTGCGCGTCACTACTTAAAGGACGAAATTTTGATGCCTTCCAGTCATGTAGTTTCTTGCCTGCTGCAATTCGGCTGCAGCTGGACGATCTTTGACGAAGGGGAGCAGAATAAGTGAAGCACAACAGGCTGACTCCAGTTAGCAAGAGGAAATAAAGCGCTAAATTGATCAACAAACTAACCGGCTTCATTGTGGAGTGCAACTAGGTAACTGGGACTGATGAATTCGTAAGCAATAGAAGAAAGCCTGAAAAATAACGTGCTAGGAAATGAACCCAAAATCCACTGTAGTGTCAAGTCGTTTGATGTTTCAACTGCATTAGACACGTAAGAACAAGCAGGGGTTGGTGACAAACCTGGTGAAACTTTAACAGAGTATCAGAGTGATTGATCTTTCCCTCAGAACTTTTGGAGGTGACATCCTGATGGATGTGCTGGAGGCACCCTTGTAGCTTGATGCATCAACTTTCACAAAGACATTTGGTATGCTACCGGAAATTTTCATCCTTCTGGTTTTTCACGTAAATATTCTATATTATCATTTTTGGACAAGGGCAAGTGGCAAGTTCATTTCTTGCTAATGAAGTTACAGTAGCTTTTTCTGTCAATAATTTTAATGACGAGCTCAGTGATATAACCACTATGCACGCCAAGCCCATATGGTTGGTACGAATAAGAAATGAGGAAGGTCGCGTTAGTGGGATACAGTTATTTAGGTTTCACATTGTTTGCTTCTTTTCGGTAAATAAATCATTAGTTAATTCTACCTGGTTTCCACTTTGTTTTTTGACACTGGATAACCGTATTCGTTACTCTTCATCAAAGTCCTAAGGGTTTGGCGCCACTCGGTTGATTTAAGAGTTGCCTCTGTGTTCTCACTATGATCCCAGTGTCATCCGCTTACATTTCACTTAGTATGGTCTTTCTTCACAAAACCCAGCCTAGCTATCCACAGTTTATCCTGGCGTGATAAGCTAAAAGCAGGCACCAACAAACTAATAACTGGGATGTAACTGATTTTGTTAGATTCTTTTCTGTTCAACGAAATAGAATATAAGCAGCACTGAAAATACATGAGTTTTCAAAAGCAAAATCCAGTGCAAACACTGCAACTGAATTTTTCTTTTTTGATTCCAGGTCTACTGATCCACTGCATTAACGGATGCAACTATAAGCAAAGACTGCATGTTGGATGATGTTCTGTAAGTCATTGTAATGTTAGTTCTCACCAAAAAAATTCATTAATTTCCTCAGTGGCTTCAACTTCGTGGCAAACCATTGTTGCACCTTGCGTTGCAGGAGATTATCTGCTTCTCTTTCAATAATTTGGCTTATCCATATGCTACGGCTTCAGCCGCCTTGTTGTTTACTGGTCAGTAAGATGGTACTCGAAAAAATATTGCATTTAGAATACCATCCGTATGGACAACTGTTCAGCAAATTACTCGTACTATTCAAAACTAAATTCCATTTCGAACGAATTCTTTTCGTGAATAATAGAACTCTGTCAGGTTGCTGAATGGTCAGGATAATCGCAAAGCCGTTTCTCACTTCTAATTATTTCACGATAGATTTGATGTTCTGAAGTCCCATTTGCCCGTTGCTCGTGGGAGATTGCTCCGGTTCAATGTTATAAATTCAATAGGAAACGCCGTTGTAAGAACTGATACTTGGCTACAGCTAAGAATCTAACCTTTTCGGTATTCCAAGTTTTCCACTACACGCATTTACGATGATTTAGAGCAAATTTTTTGATCAGTTTGGTTTGTTTCTCAGTCTACTGGTGAACTCCTCTCGATTTTCTGGACATTAACCTGGTTATAGTGCTGTTCAACCAAAAAGGGCACTGATGTGCATGGCGTTCGCAGTCTGTACTCCTAGTAAGCGGAAAATGAATTAGGAGATCAAAGAATGGATAAGTAACAGTGTGCATTCGTCTAATTTGCACAGCATTTTATGTTCACTGTCCGAAACAGCTGGTGGACGGAAAGAACTAAGTAGTATCGTGTACATACTTGGTCAAAAAATGACCTTTCAATGATCCATTCGCAAGTTATCGATCAGTCATCATGATGGCTGTTTTTTAAAACGATGGGGACCGACTCGAATGCGAATAACTCACGTATTAATGGATTGGGTTTGAACCGTATTACATAAGCCTGGTTGCTCAGCATGGCATGGATTTGATGCCCTTCAAATCCTAGATATACGGCTGGTGAGAAATCTAAAAGCCTCAGTTGTGTGGCCTAGAAGAGAGACATAAGATGTCTTTGGTATTATCGTTTCTAGGCCCTTTTACTCATCAAAAGTCTCATAGTGCACCATGGCCTGGGAAATTTGCAACCACATTTTGATCCACCACTGACGAAGACCGACTAGAGCACAGGTATCGAAACGATCTCCTCTTGTCGTTAACTGGTTTTGCTGGTAGCTAACCGAAGTCCGATCGTAATCACGTTATTTGACAACAGTGCAGCCATCTTCGGAATGTAGAACAGTCCTAGAAGCTGGAAATCAAAAGCTGAATGATCCAAAGGCAAAATCAAAAGAGTCCCAAATCGTCAGACGCCGACTACTGTCAGTCTGGCACTAACCCACTGTAGCATTGTGCTTCGCTGTATTTCAAATTTGGGCGAAATCTTTCCGGCGACTTCAAGGCATAGATGAGAGGATCTCTCAAAATTTCCAATAGAAAGCTAAACTTGCGGGTCATGGCATCTAATGGAACAAAACATTGCTATCCTGATTGATGATGCAAATTATACAACAACAGTTTCTAATAAAAGTAAACCAATTCTCGAACATATTAAAAATTCAAGGCTAATATCATCTCTTTATTCAACAAGATCTATGCTATTTTGTAATTCATTCATTCTGCTAATGAATAGGAACTTGCCCGATGAGCACGGATGTTTAATTTCGTCGCTTTCTACCGTTTTTATACGCACTTAGGTTACTTCTGTGACCACTCAGCTTTCTTGTGATGGTACCGTCTTCAGATACAAACGAAATAATGCGAGGAAAGCAAATGCACTTTCTCTTAGTTCTTTTATTATCGTTGAACTGGTCAAATTTGGACCTTGTGGAGTGCCGGTAGTTTGCATTGTTTAGGGCCGTGCAGCATGGACCCATAGAGAGTAAATTCAAAAGAGTGGTAAAGGCAATAGTGGAATAAAATCAAAAATTACTTCTGGTTTCACATATTCAAGACCAAAGGCAAGGATAAATCGTATGAAATGTGACATGTCAAAGACGATATGATGGAAATGACTGCTTTTTTATCCAAAAGTCGAAGTTACGAAAGCTTTCCAATCCATCCCTTGGATTAGTTAATGGGCATAATATGAAGTGTATTCATTCAGCCTTTAACCATTCTTATTATATGAAACACAAGATTCTTGTAACATTTAAGATGGCTTCGGTGAGCAGGATATTTTAAACCAATGGAAAAGATAGATTTCATGGACTGATTATTGTTAATGAAGGTCTAGAATCCTACTAGTCTTCGGTTTATCAGAGGAAATACGAAAATTTAACTGTACCATCATTGTAACAATCTAGGAAAGTGCTCTAAAGCTTCGAAAAGAGAGAACGATGGTGTTCTTGGTCTAAAAGTCTAATTGGATAGACCGCTGCATACAGAGTGAGCTGATCAACCGAGCTCATCTCGTGAACTTCTTTACTGTGGTCCATCTTAGGCTCCTTGAAAACAGTAAGTCCGGTGACACCAGAAACGAACTTTCCACAAAATTCCTTTATGACTTACTTTTTATGTTCGACAATGAATAAAACTAAGAATCAGTTTCAAACTAAATTGTGAATTCAAGACTCTGTAATAATGAAATTTAGGGCAGACCAAAATCTGGGTTTGCATTTCAAAGGGCGAAACCTCAGGGGTCTCTAATAAAGTTGTTACCACTTTATGAGAACAGGCTGAATAACAAAAAATAAGTTTCAATAAAAACCCCATAGATCACAACGCACAAGTTTGATCTGATTGACCTCGGATCCGAAGCAAGTGTCGGAAGGGTATTCAGGGCAACCAAAAGAGTTAGACTGATAACTTCGGGAATAGTGAGATCCAGTATATAATTAGTTTCTCAGACTTAAATTCAGCAATTCTAGTTTCTGAAGTACCAGTCGGATCAAAAAATGCACATTTTGGTTCCCACGGTTCGCCCTTGTAAGGATATCGTTTGGATTTTCGGGGCATTTTACGTGGCTTAGTTTGATTTCGTTGTCCTAGATTTATTCTGGCAATTTAGATTTTCTCTTCTGGAAGAGGGTGATTATTTCTGGAAATCGGTTCTGGCCAATCCTATCAGGCTAACACGATCGAAATATCGAAATCCATTTTTTATCCGACCAGTCATAGTGGGATTGGATTTCTGATGTGGTACTTTTGAATCCGCTTAGAATTTTACAAATCTCATTAAATGTGATCAAATTTTCGTTTTCTCGGTGCGGGAAACCGATCAATTTACAAGACTAACCCAGCATTGGATTATTTCATTTGTCCATTTGACACTCATCAGAAAAGTCAACCATGGATTAAAATTAAATATAATGGTTTTCGCAGATACATTACTCATTTATTGCGTAGCAGTTTCATTTACGAGAGAAATTTGGTACCAGTGAGGTTTTTGTCATTTAGTTTCGTTGTTTCACAACCGAGGAATCCTGGAAAATTCAAGCGGGTGCCTGCAACATTCCTCAAACGCCTCTCGCTTATGATATGCAATAATCAACGCTTCGTAAAGACGACCAAGTTCTTGAAATTCAGTCAAAAGTAAAACAAACAAAAATCTTCCGTGGTTACTCTTTTGATTTAACAAAGAAGTTTCTTCATCAAAATAATTGCAACAGCAATTTCGTGGCAGAAACTGCTAGGATTACCTGCAACACCTAAAGCAACTACTCCTTGCGCCGCAGGCAACTCCAAATCGTGACTTAGGATCATTCCTCATTCTGTAAGCATGCTGGTGACGTGCTGGTCTACGCAGGCCGTCATTTGTGAGGTTCCTCTCATCACCATCAGTGCAGACATTTTTGTTATCTTGTATTTTGACTGAAGAGCTGAATGACGCAGTTGTTCTATTCCCTGACGTCTTTGTTTCAATAATAACGGCTCACAAGAAACCCTATAACAGGCAACAATCGTTCTCGCAATTGTCAAGGAATCCCATTCATCCGTACAATACAAAAGAGACGAAAACTGTACTCAGAAGAGCGCAACTCACAGGTAGCGAGTAACCACCAGCAGGTCACGAGACCGAGTGACGTTCACCTTATTAAAATTGCTTACTGTGACTCGCTAGAACCTTTCCAAATAACAGAGTGCCCATGCTTTCTGTCCGGTGAGAATCTGGAAATATCCTGGCACAGAAAGGCGTGTTTATCTAAGCAAAAATTATATAGTCTTTTCTTGGAACTGTATGATGAGTAAACTGATGCTCATTTTATGTGGATTGACTCTAATACATGTGCCACAAAACAGCCACTTTGATTTACGGAATTCAGATTCTCCAGGTGAAATGCTGGCGGGCAAATAAACGTAATACGAGATCCGTTTTAAGACAATCGGTTTTACAATGCTTAGACAGAACCGAGTCCAACAGCCAAAATACAAATGGTTCCTTAAATCAATGATGCTTAATCGCGAATTCACTCATTGTTGAAAAGAAAAGATTTTCAAGTTTGCAAGCAAGAACGCAAAATTGGGGACCAAGTTTACTGGTCAGAATTATGCAGGTAGTAAGCGCGAATCCCAAACGTTGGGTGTCAAGGTTGCACGGCCAACCCAATTAAGCAAAGTTTCAAACTCAGGGAAACATTTGTTGAACAGGGCATCGGTTGTATGACCGTTTTAACGAACCGTGAAATAATAGAATATTTGAAGGATCTCTCATGACTGTTCGTTTTACCCTTATTTCTTCGAAACTTGGCGGAGGCTTCAACAAAGTACTTAGATTCTTGCTCCATAGCCTTTGGACTAAGCAATGTATTTCTTGTCATCTTCATGAAAGGAACACGTAGTGGCTGTCGTGACTATCATTGAATGAGTTCGATTTTAAGGGATGCGAAGGTCTGGGCTTCAATCGTTCTAGGCGACCTGAAATCCATGCAAGATAGTAAAACCTAGAGCGTGTCGACCTTTGGTAGTCCACGTGATTTCCAATTACTGGAAGCTGGCCATGCATACCGTTATCCAACAATACGGATCTACTGAATTTGGGAGGCGCAATGGTTCGGCCGACCGACCGGCGCAGTTCAGTACGTTATGTCCACAGGGCATGCCAAGAGGGCTTGTAAAATTCTTGCGGGAATTTTAGCCGTATTCTTATGGATTTGCAACACTATACAGTAAACCTTAAAATCCATTCGAACCGGCTAACGGCATGCCACATTAGTGACCCGCTTTCCAATTCCCGTTTCACTAATATATGGATGGTGGAATATGAGATATTGCGGCAGAAAGCAGAAAAATTATTGGACACTGATATTTCAGAGGGTTTTGCGCTAGTTCAACTGCACTGAACGCAATTACCGTGGACTGCGGGCAGTCTCAAGACCCGGCGCCCCATTAGCCATGTACCTTGCAACCTGAAAGAACCAAAAAGCCTCATAAAAATAGATGGCACATTATTAAACGCAACACATCAAGAAGAGCAAGTGATAGTTGGCCATTTCAAATATATTAACATATGCGCAACGAGTCCTTGTGGAGCTGCTTTGAGGCCGATCAAAACTTTTCAAGGCTAGATCGGCATAATCTGAACTGAAGTAACGGTAGTGCTAACTTGAATTTTCTCCACCGTTTACAGTTCAAGTTTACAACATCTCAGTTACCCATAACACATGCGGTATATGCTGAAGTCCGTCATCTAGAGATGGCCGCCGGTTCAAAGAATATTCTGTTGCATCCTACGATCTCAGTAAACTCAGTTGTTTGGTACCCCATTGCTCATGACAAATAT
>LUCM01003222.1:44775-60965 GCA_008360955.1 Fasciolopsis buskii | reverse complement strand
TTGGGGCGCGGTGGATATGCACTGCTGATGATTCCTAACAAGGATGAAACAGCTGTACAGTGCTTCCATGGTTTCTTTATGGTGAGTTGAGTGATGATATCACATGGTGAATTATTTCATGTAAACATTCAATCTCCTACTACTAACATTTACCAAATATTTGTTTACCTAGCTTCCCCACATTCCGTCTTTTCTAAGACACGAAGCAACCATATGGAAGTCAGCAGGTGACTTGGGAGCGCAAGAAAAGATGTGCGGTGAAGTAAGGTGAATTATTCGTCTCTCGTCAATTGAGGTTTCAGCCCTTGTAGCGGAACTTGGATTTATTCCTCCGGATAGCTTGTTTAACCGAACGTTGACCGCCAAGTGCGGTCGCCATTTGCGCGTAACTCACGCACGCTTCGCTCGCACGTTGCTGTCAAAATATACTCAGCCTGCTATCACTCCCGACTGTCTTTTTCTTGCAACCGTCAAATGTCATGGTTACCCGTATTGCAATCTCACGGAGCCGAGTAAGAGTGACGCAAAAGTGGTCACAACGGTTAAGGGCAAGCAAACGTAATAGGAGATCCGTGTTCAGACAATCCGTCCTACAAATTGGTTAGCTCGACTTGATTGACTGGTCGCGTAAGTCGCTGGTCCTTTTTGCTGACGCCCGGTTTAAGGTTAAATATCACCGCTTTTTTACAGTTTGCGAATTGCTTTACGTTTTTATCTTCAATGGCTGCGTTTTTCCATCGGTATTTTTTGGCGCGTTTTGTTCACGCTAATTCTTTCGTTTTTTAGGATAAAGTGTCATGTCCATGGAGCAAAAACCGTCCCCAGACCCATTAGTGGGTTCGATAACTCACCATATGCCGTCATTCATGCTGCCCGATCCTCAACTCTGGTTTACTATAGTTGAATTGGAGTTCGAGAATTCAAGAATAACTAGCGGCGTCAGCCGTTTAGGATGGATGGCTGATCGTCTTCCTCCAGATGTAACCCTTCAGGTCAGGGGCATCATCGTATCTTCTCGTAGTTACGACCCGTTGATATGACGAAGGCATTTGATCGCGTATCCCATCGCAAGCTTTGCATGAAATTCAAAAGCCACGTTATAACAACCCCCTTCTGGCTTGGTTCTCCTCTTATTTGGCCTCTAGAATGCAGGTATTGAATGTAAATGGAACCCTATCCAAGCCTCGTCCGAGTATTAGTGGAGTTATTCAAGGAAGCGTACTAGGTCCACTACTGTTTCTGCTGTACATAAACGACATTTTTCACATAATTAGGGGTAGTATTCCTTTTCTGTTTGCAGACGATAAAGAAATTGTATACACGTTTCTCCCCTGTGACCTCAACACCACCATGGACAATGTAAAAAGTGATCTACTATCGCTTGATTCGTGGTGCACAGCTTGGTTGATGAAATTTTTGGCCCACAAAAGCAGCATACTCGCATACAAATGCCACATTCCTGCAGGATTCTTTGAAATTGACCAAGAAGTCATTCCTTCTCCTCACACTGCCAGAGACCTGAGTTTGCATTGCTCCAGCACGTTCAGCTTCTCAGAACACACCCTGATACTTGTTGCAAAAGCTAGGAGACTACTTGGGTTGGTGCACAAAACTTTTAGAAACCAGGAAAACAAGTTGTTAATATATAAAACGCACGCAAGACTTATCCTGGACTACTGTTCCATCGTGTGTTCCAACATGCGGCAGAGTGACTGACTCGAGATTAAGAATGTTCAACGAACAATCACAAACGACTTTTGCGCTACTCTTCCTCGCTAAACTACATGGAAAGTTGCACAAAACTACACCCGGACCCCTTATGGCTGCGTCAAGTTCACATCAACCTCTCCTTCTTTCATAAGATTATTGGTAAAAATGTGTGCATCTCCGCACCCCAAGTGAGAAATAACTTTCTCTATGGCTTGCGTGGAGCTGGGTTCTTGGTGTCAGTTCCCATGTCGAGGATAGCACTTAGGTAAAACTTCTTTATCATGAAATATTCCTCCCTATGGAATAAACTGCCTCAACATAGAAGAATGATTTCTTCTGCCTCCATTACCTTTAAAAACGAAATTAACAAGGCAATGACCGTGCAAAATTTGTTAAACTTGCACGGCCCTTACACTCCAATAGAAAGAGCCTATGAGTCGGGCCTAGAGTACTGAGTGAATACAACGCTCGAGGTCTTATCTCAACCCGCTCAACAAGGTCTTTTTAGACTCTTGTATTTGAAAAGTTAATAGAGCTTAAGAGTCAGCCGGAATGTCATCTATATAGTTCTCTAGGAATATTTATATGGTACTTTGGTAAATAGACCAATTTGCGAACTTTGGTCCTCTTCAGGAATCTGTCACTTTGTCCTATAATTTCAAAACTTTATTCGTTCGGCTTTTATCCTGTTTGAAATGTTTCGTGTGGGACAGTAACGGCGGAACAGAATCTACTGAGGACGGCACCTTCAGTTAAATGGAATTTAAAAGAATCCACGGAACCGAGAAGAAAATGCTTTAACAGAATATTCTACCTCGCGTACTTATAGATAGGAGCGATCGTTTCCGCTTTACTTGTAGCTTTCATGGCACCTGTAACAAGGAAGTCAGCTTGAGATGGAAGACTCACACAACCACAAGCATTTCCTCCTAGGATGCCAGGCACTGCGCCCGGAAGCGCCTGATGCCATGTCAAGCAGTTTTGTTGTCGGTGGACCCCAAACTTTGGTTGGAAAAGAAAGAATTCAGGTGTTATAAGGTTTGTTAGACCAAGACGGAATTGTGTATCACGGCAGGTTCTTTACTGAATTTACAGGCGGTCGTCCGAGATGTTTCACCAGGAATGTTGCTGTTCGGCTATCTTAACGGAATACGACTTCCCTGGGAGAACATATATCACAAAACAAATCCATTCTCATTTTGCACAATTTAGTTCCCTAAAGGGTACATTCAGAAGGACAATCGTATGAAATGACTATGGGCATTTGAAGGTGGGAAATGTTTTTGAGTGACGATTTTCATGTCTTAGCCTTGATCAGCTTTGCTCTGGCAAATAAATTTTTTTCAGAATTGCAATAAATTATTATTCTGACTTATATGAGTGTTTTCAGCAGACAAAACGTCCACAACTGCTGGTGACTATTCTCTCCCAAACCTCAGTTCTCTATTGGAAACAAGATGGGTTGGTTCACCAGAAATCCAGAAAGGGATAAGTTGGAATGAGGTTAATCCCTCATTGAGAAGCAGCAATGTCTCGGATAATAATGATAAAACATTCATGAAAGCATCGCAAAAAAGATTGACATCATATAGGGCGAAATCCTCCTTATACGCATATTATTAAATAAAATGTCACGTTAAATGGAAAATTCGCCTGGCATCTGGATACCACAAGGCAAATATCGCTACCGGGGAAATGAACAAAACATGGGACCTGCCGGACTGTTGACCGCTGCTGAAGATTATAAAATAGCCTCGCCAAGCTTTGTCCTGGCGGAAGTATCGAGATTTTCATGGATACCTATGTCATCCCCGCCGTTTTCAATTAGCCAAGATCCATGAACACAAATCGAGCATGTGCATGCCAAAAATTTGAGGGTTCAAGTAACTTGTTTAAAACGGCACTTTCCGGCATAGAAAGCTTTTGTTAGCGGATCAAAAGATGATTCCCGCAGAAGAGTGATCAAAGGCCACCTGTTCATCTCGACCGTGGTGAGACTGGCAGCGTCTGGGGAGCATGAGTCATTCGCGTTCATTGCAGTGCAGGTGACCAAGGATTTTGAATAAGCGAAGGAGTGTGAATGGGCTGCCAACTGTAGCTACACAGAACAATTAAAGTGTAAGCCCACTTTCTGAAACAAAACGGGAGATTATTGCTCCAATAAGCGGAACAGCGGCTATACACCGCTTGAAATGCTGTGTGCGGGCTAGGTTCCAGGCACTCCATACCTACTACAAACTGCGGCAAACCGCTCCCTGCTGCAAGTTGCTTTGATTATTGTTTTGACAAATTGCAGTGTTATTCTGTCGTCTTTGGCAAAATCAGCAATAATAAAATTGTAATGGGTATGTTTCTCAAAAATCGAGAGGCATGCGCAAGGCAAGATCGAATTTTCACAAAGATGGCGCAGTGGAAAATAGTAAAACAAGAATTTTTTGTGACGGTGCCGCGTCTGTGCTCTCATGAACTTAATCTGCAATAAGATACGCCAAACACGAGCTTTTGAGCTTCAAATCAGGACTAGGTAATCCATCGCCGAAACTTTCTGGGGCTGACTATGAGTCGCGCACTGCGAGTCAATCCATGTTTAAACGCATCAAAGATGCGTATCGCGGGCGCAAAATTTGGCTGGTAAGAAATGGTGGACGTTGTCAAATAGCGGGGTTCGCCAAAAATCAGGAGGGTAACATGGTGAAGAGAAAGATCAATATGGATGTAATAACGGTATTGAAAAGAGTCAAAGCCACCCTGGATATCATATCAGGTGGATGGAAAATGGTAATGAACGACATTCAGTAGTCGAAGTAATGCTTAACATGAAAAAGCGGGAATCCTTCAAGGTTGCGTGAAACTATTTGCGGGACGAAAATATATAAAGACTTTTGGACAGAGAGACAATGGAACTTACAAAATGGTCCCTGAACTCATGCGGCTGAGAGCGGATTGTGACGTGCAGCGAGAAGAAAACCAGTGCTTATAAGATTTGCAATCAATCCTTAAATTCACTTGCCATGAATGACCTGTATTGTCCTCGTTTAATATCGGAGATTGTGGTGTTCTGTAGGGCAAGGGTCTGGAGGTTTGTGGTTTACGCGGCATCTCAATAGTGCTAGAAACTGTTTGGCCAATCGTAATGATTCATCTGAGATTAGGCAGCCGGGGCAGTCATTGACGTTGATTTGTTCGTCCTAGGGTTGCGCGGCCAGGCACTGGAGCCTCAGGTCCAGATAACAAGGGATAGGCAAACAGCGCAAAGGGTGGAGTGGAGCTTTTAGCGAGAGTTTGCATTGCAACTGTGGTCATTGGCGAGCCTGGAGAAGAGCCGGAGTGAGAGAGCAGTCTGGAATTTGTTCCAGCTGGTGTTAGGGTGCGTAGCAAAAATGGAAACAGCCATAACAGTCAGTTTCTTACGAAGATTAAAGAGGCCAAATGACCGTCTTGAAATGCGCAGGAGGTTAGTTCCCGTTGACAGGACGTGTGCAGTGAACGCCGTCTGCTTCCTCCGTATAGGGTACATGGCACAGTCAGTCCTAGGCCGTATGGTCCTTATTTGAAATGCTTTTCTATCTCATATTCTGACATGTTCGCAGATGCAGATTAAAGTATTCTGGTGAGACGCCTAGCGCCTAGGGAAGAAAGTCCCTACTTGTTCTGTTTGTGGAACTGGCCTGGTCTACGAGCATGACGTACATACTACAGGGAATCAGTTATAACAGATCATGTGATCTACCGCCGATATTTACTACTTCCATTATCCAGGAAAAGTCACAAATGAAAGGGGCGCAAATGGATGCGTGGGCTGGATGCCAGGACAGGATTTGCCACGAGGAGTCGTAGAAAGGAAAGAAAGGAGAAGCATAAGAATATTGGGATCAATAATTTGTGTTTGAACAGGAAGACAGCAAATTGTACCCTCTTTTCCAGTGAAAAATTCTCTTAACTTTTCTGCTCATCAACATTTTGCCTCAACTCTCGTTGACAATTCCTGCAATATACATTTCAAACCTGAACTAGCACATTTCCTGGCCCTAATTTAAGCGCCTTTGTGCTATGTATCACAAATTCCATTCGTCTGCTAATTTACTTTTAAGAGTAGATTTGCTAACTGGCCTGCCTAATTACATTTCCATCTTCATGCTTTCGCACTTCCTGACACCATCCCATTGTCTGTTTGCAAGCTACGAAACTTTTACTGTGAATCATAGCACTTCCAGATTTTTAACTTACGACAACCCCTACTATGTCTCCATTAGCGGAGCCAAAGCGACGTACGCTCCTCACCATATACCAAGAAAGCCCTTAAATACCTCAATTCCCAATAACACATGCTGAATCCCGCTTACTGACATATTTGGTAAACCTGATGTCAAAGCTGTGGTTGTCCCAAAAGACTAGGAGACTTAATGAAGTTCAACTGACCGATGACTTGTCATCGAAACTGTCCCCATTAGCCAGCCTCATTGCCCCATCCATTGACAACACTGCCAGCATTCTCGCTGCAACAGGGCGCTTCTTTAATTCAATAACTGAAGAAGCCCACAAACGCATTGGGAATGCAAAGAACGCTGTTGTCTTTAATATACCCTATCGCCTCCCATTGCCACTGATCCAATCTACCATACTCAGTGCATTTAGTATGACCCGCCGCCCACTGCTGTTCTCCAGGCTCCGGAAACTTTCAAGATAACTGTCTGATTCTATTGGAGCTTCTGGGCGCGTTATATGCTAAGGGATTTTCTAACCAACAAGGCAACCATTGCCAACTACAAGCCTCACAAAAATATCAAGATCTCCACTGACAAAACTCTCGTCTGAAGGGATGTTCTGCCATCACGAAAGTACTCCACCACTGCACGTTTGCCAGACTTCGATTGTATTGGTTGCCCCTCATCTAAACAGTAGGCTGCCAGTACTGGGTCTTCCGGACGGACCAAATCCAGAACCTACCGTCATGGTTTCAAATAGCCTGCCTTCTCCCTACGAGGGATTCCACCACCCCACATCTTCCACTATCCCGTGCATGGTGAGCAATGCTGAAGCCTACTTTCAGACTGTGGTTACTCAACGCCCACTGAAGTCTGAAACCTCAAACAATCCGCACAATCCGCTTCTTTCTTACTTACGCCGCTTAACTTCCTGTCCAAATTCTCAACCCCACAAACCTGCCACCAATTCATCTGAAGATAAATGCACCGGTGGTGATGACACCCATCCTCTACGTATACCCGCTGCGAAAACGCGGTAGATCTGGATGAAATTCATTCTCTTTCGCCCGTCCAACCACCCTGCCAGTGCGCTCATTTAAATTTGCCAAATGCAGCACCCCGAGCTAGGAGCGCTGACGACGTAACCACGCAGATGATCGCCGTCATACCGATGCTTTGCCATATTAAGTACCTCGTCCGCCCGGCATATACTCCATCCCAAGTA
Organism: Fasciolopsis buskii; assembly: GCA_008360955.1. Lineage (NCBI taxonomy): Eukaryota > Metazoa > Platyhelminthes > Trematoda > Plagiorchiida > Fasciolidae > Fasciolopsis > Fasciolopsis buskii. The sequence goes on along the minus strand of LUCM01003222.1, from coordinate 53,825 downwards.
TGCTTCCAAGTAGGTTCTTGCCCTTTTGTCCAAGAGCCTGCCCATAAACCTTGACTTTCTGACAGTCCTGGGTACATTGAACTTGAGTAAGCCATCTCGTCAAGAACCTAGCCAAGACGGGGGGCCCACAAACGCACGGGAGCCAGCTAACTGCCGCTTAAAATCACGCAGCAACTGACTCACTGTACCCATGCCTCCGCCCCCCTTCGGGAACAGTTGCTGACTTTCGGCGCAAAGCCAACGACCCGCCTTGTTTAGAGTTGGTCGCCTATTCATCCTACCTTGACCCATCTACTAGGCAACCTTATTTGAGTACATTCTCGCCACTCCAATGTTCTTTTCTCACTCCCGTTTCCCCAAACCTTCACCCCAAAACACCTTTATTCTATTAAATTCGCACAATTTAGCTCTATTCCCCCGAAGTCCACCTGGATAACTATAGACACCTGCATTTTGCCCTCTGGTCCGCAAACTACCTTGAGACTCTTTTCTAAACCCACTCCCCTCCGGCGCAAACTCCAGTTGTCCCACCCACCAAACACCGCTTTCCTTAATCCCGCGGGTTCCAAAAAAACATTTCTACTCCAACAAACATCTGCATGTACCTGATGACCTGCTTTTTCTCCGACATTTTCCAAGGCCTCTCGCCATTGCCCTAGACTGCCAGTTCCGCCTTGACAGCATCACTAATCGATCACCCAACACTGTCTCACGTCCACTGATACCACATCCTCCATACGGAAGCCATTTGAAACTCCTTTCATTGGCTTCCAAGCTTTATCACGTTGAGTGTCGATCCAAAAATCCCTTGACTTAGACGATACCTCGCCAGCCGGTGTACTTAACTGGACCAGATGTACTCCTTCTTCGCAGCTATGCACTATCCGGATTCCTGATGTATCCGTTGAATATTCGGCTCCTACAGAAGCCACCTATTGGATATCATATTGACTTTAATGTTCCGTGAATTTTCCCTACTCCTCCTGAACCCCCTTTCTCTAACTCAACAAATAAGGAAGACAAGACCACCGGCAGCCAAAACTCTTCTGAAATCGTCCCGATTATAGAAACTCGGTTAACCGACCAAAGCTTCACTTATTTTTCGCTGGCCGTAACAGTCCCTACCAAAGCAGTACATCAAATCATAGGGGGCTGATTGCGTAGTCTAAGTAAATTAGCCACACACAGCTTCCATTCCCCGACATCCACTGCATGATTCTATCTCTCTCACACTTTGGCTTCACGTGCAATCACCCAAGCTGCCAATCCACGTTGAATGCTTGCACCAGATGAAGAAATCGAATAAATTTGATACTTCTGGTCTCATCCAAGCCTTCCTCTAGCTTTCTGGTTTCTCCTCCAGCAGTAAAATAATTACAGGTGACTTCAATATCCCTGGAACTTGCAACCACTCCCACGAGGTTTCACAATAATAATGATCTGATTTTAAGGCTTTAATACATAGGCCCGTCCGTGGAAGTGGCAAAAAGATGGTCGCTGGTAGCTTCCCCCTCATGACAAACACGCTTTGCCTAAGTTTACCGACCGTAACGTTTTGTCCGATATGTCGAGTCACCGGGACGAAAGCCCTGGAGTTCCGGAAACCTTTGATCGGACCAGCTACTTTTTATTGCCTGTCCCGCAGCACGCAGGACTTATTTTTACCATTGATCATCTATCCACTTTGATCACACAACGTCTATCCGAGAAACCTAGTAAACTTTGTCAGCTCCAGATAAAAGTTCTGGAGGCCCAATAAACCTTCAGTAAAACAGAAAATTTCCCGCTTTTATTGCAAGCCAACCGCTTGTAACAGGAACTTATTGTTGACTCTGAGCTTAAGTTCAAAAGACATGAACTGTTGGCTCTTGGATTGCTGACCCAGTTTGAAGGATTTACCACGTTTGTAGAGCACGTTTCCAACCCAACTCATCGGCAATCTCAAACATCATCATATTCAACACCCTACGCATAGAACCCTCCGTGAAATTTGCGGAAGCATCCAAGTTATAATTCTCTTTTGCTCTTATTAACGGCAATCTGCTATATTCTGAAATCCATCCCATACTGACTTCGTTTAGGTTATCCCCCATTTCATTCGAAGTTTCTGGCATCATGACAGTGAAGATATAGGCCAAGCCATCCCACGGGCCAGGGCTCGATGGCGCCCAACGCGGCCTGTTTTGCCACGCTGATCCAGATCCTCCTCTGCTCTTTGTAAATCCGTACTCGCTTTCTATGTCGTGCGCTACATTTCTGTTACATTAAATGACCTCCACTGCTAGTCCCTTGCATGATCCTGAAAACTTTCGCCTCATTAATCAGAATCCAGTTCTATCGAAGCTTATGGGATATGCCGATAAATAACAGTTGATATACCTCCTTAATATTCCCAATCTTATCAACCCCAACCAACATGGCTCCCTGAGGGGCCCGCCTTGCCTTACCTGTCAGTTTAGCTTCCTGTACCTAGTTACCCAGAGTGGCTATTCCCACCGATCGATGCTCATAATCTTTCCAGACATGTCAGAGCGTTTGACCGCGTTTCCCACTCCCGACTGCTGCCGAAAATTAGAACATACGGAACAAGAAATCCACTCTCATCACGGTTTCCATCCTGCATCTTCATCGCTTCCGTGTAGTCAATATCAACAGCTTTCTCCCGCAACCCTGCACTATTACCTGTGAGATAATTCAGGGCAGCGCCTTTTGTCGTCTGCCATTCCTGCCAAATATTATTGATATCTTTGAAGTTATTCGTTATGGCACACCATTCCTCTGTGTCAACGGCAGTACAATAGTCTACTCTTTTGAAGCTAGTTTATTTACCTCCGAACCTGTACTTACCATTGAAGACCCAAAGTCTCTTGATAACTGGTGTTCCAAGTGGCTTACGACGTTCTCCGCTGAAAAGAATTTTCTAGTAACACAAAAGCCACGCCCTCGGGCTCCCTCATTACAAATGGTATGCCCATTTACGTATCATACGCAGTAAATGATTTAGGGCTACAATATTCCTGCTCTTCCACCTACCATGACCAAGCCCAACACCAAACAACTGTAGCTGAAAGAATCGATACAACGATTCTTAGGGTATTCCGCACCTGAGGTTGCGGGATAATCAACTCCAAGGCCCACGCTGGGTGTCACTTTGAATATTGTCTGGTTATTCTTGGGTATACGCGTAAAATTGATTGAATCGAGAATGTACAGCTGACGTTCACCAGAGGCCCCATTGGCCCTTCATCCAGCATAAACTACTAGGCTGGATGCGAACTGCTTGGTATTCAGCCACTGTGAATTCGTCAAGTCAAATTAAACTTTGCACTGCTCCTTAATCTTTACCATTCCAGTGTTTACTCGGCTTCTACCGTCATATCTGACGCTGGTAGCCCCCCGCATCCACTTCTCAGCGGATGTTTCTCGTTACTCATACCCGTGACTTGACTATAGATCAAAGCAAAACTTTTCGTGGTTACTCACTCTAAGCTGTTGAAAAAACTCCATAGTTCCCAGCGGTCATGCCCACATTTAGCTCAATTCAAAGCCCGGCTGGCAAAGTTGCCAGATGTCCCGCCCTTAATTAACCTGGCAAAAGCAATCGTTGGACTAAACGAGGCTCAAGAACGTGAGCTAGACTTCTAGTTCCTGACTTAGTCTTCTCTGCGCCGGCCACCTGACATTCGCTAAACTCAGCTTCAAATGCCGCTACCTCACTTTCCCGCACTTTAAACTTTACACATTCTTTGACCTGCCGGTCTCCTTTCAGTGGACGTACTCTAGTCACCGTTGCACTGATGACTAGCCATTGAATTGTTCCCGGTGTGTCATGGCCAAAATGTCAACATGCTATTGTATGTGTCAGTGTTGTGGTTTTAAACAGATTCAGCCTGTGTACTTCACCCTTTTTATGTCATCTTATCCGGTTCACTGTCTTCGCGAAGGGTTCTTGGTAACCGCGAACCTAGAACTACCCCTAAAACTGCTACTAAACCGCAGGTCTGGTTGATAAACTTCACGCAACTGAAGCATTGTGTTGCAGGTTGGCCGCCTCCAATTCAATATTCACTATAACTCAAAGCTGACACCAAGGCATCTTTGATGTTACAGATCCCGCACCCAGACTAAACGCGCTGTTGACAGTTCTGTCCTCTTAAGAGCAATCCCAAATCTACTACCATCTCACTTTTGCTAGCATGCTGCTAGCCAGATCTGGCGCTCCAGTACTGGGCCGTCCAATCGAAACTACTCCGCTAATCGCCTTGGATATCTAACATTGAACAAAAAATATTCATCACCGAAGCTCAAGTGGCCTGCGAACCCCTGCCCCCAAAGTCCCCACACGCACTGCTGGCTAAGGTCAAAACTAAGACAACAAAAATGACAGGACAGTCTTGGCTAGTGTATTCAGGGACTGCTTTTACTTCTTGCACAATCTTTTTCTCCTCCAAATCATATCTCAGTCCAGCTTATCGCCGTCTGCATGTGATTAAAATCAGTAGCCCTGGGAGTTCCATGTTCCCCTTTTGCAAAAGCTTCACGAAATCTCACTCTCCAAATAGTTTGGCATAGTATTAACAGTATTTCTCAACATTCTTTAGCATTTTATTGGCACTTTATTGTTTCTAAATGCGACTATCTTATCGATTTTACGTGACCCTTCGCTTGTTCTCGACTAATTTTTACCCACCTCCCATATCCCCAATGTTCTTCACCTCCTTTGCTTACTTTTTCTGTCCATTGCGCAACGCTCTCGATGTTTGCGGCCTCCGGCCATATTTCGACATCCTCTCCGGTTACGTTTTGCACCGACGGTACGCACATTCCAGTCCTAGTTGAATTGGAGGACTACACAGCGAAATACCTGGTCGTCCAGGTTCATGCACCGAAAGCTCCTTGGATCAGCCAGTGCTTCAATAAAGAGCGAGTGGAAGCCCTCTGCAGGTCCGAGGGTGAAAGTGCGAATCTTGCATGTGACTCTGAGTCTCATTTCTATCAGCTTAGTGCAATTAAACTCGAATTGACCCGTTGTCTGATGCTACCGACCCGTCCCAGGAAACTGTATAGTCTTGTGAAACGACTTTTAATTTCTGATTTGTTTGGCATAGTTGTGCCTTGCCCCCACTCACACTGCCCTCACGGCCATAGAAACCGATCACCTCCTAGTTCACGAAATTCTTGTTCGCATAGCCGCTTCAATTATTCCGCATTATTTTGCCGTATTATTCTCAGGAATCCTGCACTGAAACGGACTCGTTTAGCGAGTAAGAGAAGAGATCCGATGGAAGCTGAGCTGTCTCAAAGAATGAGGACGACATAGCTGAAGTAGCCGGGGGAGAGCCCCTGGAAAAAAGCGATCATACTGTACTGAAATTTCATCTACCAACAGAGCAGTTCAAAGCGCCGGATAAGCAGCGAAAGATGCTCGGGGGAATAAATTCTGGCAAACAACTGGATGTCCAGGCAAAGAGAGGAAACCATAAGCAAGGAAAAATAAATAGGAAATGAGGCGAGTAAAAAGGAACCTCCTAGAGATGTTTGAAACGTTCACGCCACTGGTGTGAATAGGGCGCATAGAATGTCTTCTAGGTGAAAGACCAGCTCAAATAGAGCCCAGGTAAGAAAAGCTAAGACAAGGAGATAATTTTAAAGAAGGGAATACCAGAGGCTACCGGAATACCGGGAGAACAAAGAAACCCAAAGTCTACTTAAACTATTTCCAGACCAAATCCAGGTTCTCGTGACCGCAAGCAGTGTGAAGGACAGGTGAAGTGGAAATTCGGGCAAAGATGAGGAAAGGGCCAATATTCTGCTGCACTACTTGAGTCGGTCCTTGCGAGATACTGACCACAAGACTCCGGAAGCGCAACAGCATCCAACTGGAAACATGCACCTAGTGAAGATTGAGGAGGGGATGTGGGGCATACGAAGTTAAAAACATAATCAAAGCGCAACAAATGAAGAAGCTGGAAATATGAAGGGAACCGAAGGGAAAAAGAGGAACGAAGCAAACGCAGAAGAGTGGAGAGAAGGAAGATTAGGGGAAGCTATTGGACTAAGGAAAGAATGGAAAAGTGAAAAGATGAACGAGAGGGATGCTATGCTGCTTGGTCGATACCGGCGCTCCTACCAGCTTACCCACGTTAGCCTGGGTGGTAGTCCAGGACTCCGGTCGGGCTATAAGTAAGGTAATCCAGACTGTATCGAATTGCTTTCAAGCCGGGAACTGTCACAATAGCTGTCCATGCTGCACTCCCCGCTGACAAAACCATCACCTGTAAGGAAGAAGTCGAGGTTTAGGATCGTGACAGAAGTGAATATATGAACTGGATGGCCGGTCATCTAGTGTTATTCACCGTAACCGGCAGTAACCGCACGATAGACAGAACGGCGTTCTTTCTTGCAAAAGCAGACGAGTGACTGGAGAGCATCAAGTACAAAAAGATGGATGACAAGTCTAACTGAAACTCAGCGCACTGTAGACCAATCTGATCTACTCTGCTCCAGTCACGTCACTCCACAATTTTAATCCATGCGGTAACTGACTCACTGACTTCATTAACCTCTGAGAAGCAGAACGGACGAGATGTTGGAGGCTACTGATAACACATTGACCTGAACAACCAAGTGGCCGGAAAATAAACACTCGACATCTGAACGAAACAGTTCCTGTGCTACTAGGGGCCGCCTGTCAGTCGAAACGCCTGTAGCACAAAGTCAGTTCATCTCGGTTCGGGTTGGTAAGCGTAGAACTCAAGTGATCAAAGAGATCAAACAGGCATCCCCGATGATAATGATATGGCACCACAATCGCACTTGTATTCTCAATGCTCTTGGGGACTGTTCGGGCCTCGATTTTTCCTGAGAGAAAAGCGGTACAGTACTCACCCCACCCTCAAAGCGAGAAACGATCATTACGTGCGTGTTCCGTTATACGTTAAACACATGATTATCACCTACTATAAGCTCTGTTTTAAGCCGTGGCCCTATTAGGTTTCCTACTTTGAATTCACCAAATCTCCAATGCTAATCATGCATATCCCCAACAGCTTTTGAAGGGACTTAACGATTGAACACTGACCACCTCTTCGTCTGAGATGCTCATCTGGCTAACAACTCTGCTAATGAGGCCCTTCATGGTTTTGAATGTTCGGGTGCATTAGCTCTTGGTATGTGATTTTCTAATAACAAGGTCCATGTCCTATAATATCCGCCTGATTGCCAACCATTGATGACGGCAACCGCTAAACATTTTCTAAATAGAATTTGTAATTCACACAAATTTTGCACAGGCAGGTAAACAGTATTCCGGAAAACGTTCACCTGCATATTCACCCGATGATAACAACGCCGACTTCCTACAAATAAAGCAGACTTCAGTCAAAACGTTCTCTCCCAAACCTATTGGTACTATTGTATTACTTTTACTCGGTGATGTACGGATGGATTAGGGCTAAACAAGGCACTCTACCAATACAAAGAAAAGACAAGTAGTATGAGTTTGAGCGTGTTTGACGGAAGTGCGGGGGCGAAGCATGTGGCGGCAACCTGCAAACAACGACCGCGCTGGGCTATCAACACTCGGCTAGGCAAATGATCCTGAATTACGGCTATGTTGTGTTGCAACGTCCTATTTCACAATCCATTTTAATGCTTTTTTTAGGTTTTCTGGTTAATTTTTCCTATTACCAATCCTTGCCAACTTTACATCCTCTGCCGGCAGTGGCAGCAATGCCGTCGAGTCATTTCTATGAAGGAGAAACGGCGGAGGCTCCGGAATTGACATCTGAGGGATCTCGCTATGTAGTCCTCGGTTCCCAAAGAAGCGCCAAAATTTCCATCAACTGGGAAACGTTCCACCCACCGGCACAGCTAATGGGCTTACTAAAGGCCTCCACTTGAGCACCGATATGTGGTGGTTGACCTAGTCCAATGACTCGCCAGAACGTAGGCAGTGCGTGTCTTCCGCTATTCCATCATCTATCCCATTGGCTACTACAAGAACCAGTAGGTTCGATAGACAGGATCGGCGCTTGAGAAATCCGTGCTCGGCACTGCATCAGCCCATATTCCGTCCAATATCTGTACACGTGCAATCTCATCAGCTTCTCCAAGCACCTATAATATGTGCGGGCCAAGTAGATGTAGATAATTTTGAATGCTATTTGCCAGCCCTCGTGCGTAGTTACGACAGTTGCTAGCCTCCAATTACTTAACACCTGCCCTTGGTTGTTGATTATCTGGAACGAAGTACAGATGCTCTTGTTAACAATGTCCCCAATGGCTTTTAAGAAGGCCGGGTGTATTGCATCAGGCCCGGGCAATTTGGTTGAATTCAAGTTACCAGCAACTTTTGTGTCTCTGCTGTTACTGGCATTTGCCAGATTCTAGGAATAGTCCCAGAATAAACCGTCCAATTTTGGATTCTTTGTTGGTGCGGTTTACATTGCGAAAGTAAAAGAAGAGCGCTTCCGACTTGCTCAGATCGCCGCACGTTTTACTGTAATCGCATCTTGTGAGTCCCTCATCACATTTCCAAGCACACTTCTCGAAAAAACGCATTCAAAGTACCTATAAGGACTAACATTAGCTTCGCTTACAGAACCTAACTCAAAAGTTATTCTGGCCTTTCTGTGAACAACCACGCCGATTTTTCTCATCGTTCAATACAATCACCAGGCGCCGTTTCTTTACAGTTTTGTGCACAATGTCACAAAGAAACGGCTATCACAACGAGAGTGCTGCCACAACGAGACTGCTGCAACAACGAGGTTACACTTTGACGTTAGTGACGGCTTGAGTACCTCCATAATCCAGCGAGAGATACAGGATGGCTTATCTCAAGCCGTAGAACCATTCATGCTTAGAAGATCAGTGGGTAGAGGTCTGACGAGGTAGTCTCCTGATCCTCCAAGTCGGGGTTGATCTGAGTTAGCAGGTCAGCCGGAAAAACGAGTGGATAAATAATAATTGCAAGTAGATGGGCTTCCGCTCAGCTATGCCCCGCTGCCTTGCGGTCAGGTTCTTGTCAGAATCAAATGCTTTGGTTG
>LUCM01003222.1:26646-43111 GCA_008360955.1 Fasciolopsis buskii | reverse complement strand
AGAACCCTAATCGTTCCTCTGCTTGGCGGCTGAACTCCCTAGCAGCACCCGTCCACCAATCCGCACGGAGTACACGCCTACAAATAATTTCATACTGCATCGGTCGTCGCGTAGGATAATCAGGACCACACCGCTGACTGCATAGGTCGCGAGTGGGTTGGGTAGTGATATGTATGCTACTCTTGATGTCTCGAAAATTCTAAGAGACTTGGAAATCAAAGTACAACAGATAGAGGACCTGCCATTGAAAATGTCCACATTAGCCAGCCCAATTAACCTTCCCAATGAGCCAGCATTCTAGCTGCCACAGGACGCTTTTTGACTTCGCAACTAAAGAAGCTCACAAACATATTGCGAATGCAAAGATCGCCGTTGTATTCAATGCACCCTACCGCCTCCCATTGCCACTGGTCCAATCTACCATTCTCAATGCTTGCAGCATGACCTCTCTCTCCTGTCTGTGTTCTAGGCTCCGGAACATGTCCCTCAAGAATGACTGTTCAATTTTATTTCAATTTCGTGATGAACTTTCCGCTAAGGAGTTTATAAGCAAACAAGGCGAACATTGCTCACTTGGCTTGCAGTAGTCTTAAGTGAGGAGCCTGAAGGGGCCCTTTCCGACTGACTGGATCTCGGTTAACAGTCGTTTGTGCACCGTGAGACTGCAGGGATCAGTCGGCGTCCGGAAGGATATTTGTGTTAAGAGCAGTTTATTTGTCCTCTTGGCATACACCCCAACAGACTGCAGCATTGACATGCAACAACACCAGTTCTATGATAACCTCGTCACCCTTGTTCGGAAGAACAAACGGTCTGAGATTGTAGTGGTAGCAGGTGATTTTAATGCACAAGTTTGAAAACGTGGTGCATAGAAATCCTGATTAGTTGGACGAACCGCCTTGCGCAGTCTGGAAACAGATGACGCAGGAAGAATTCCGCAATTCTATGCAGAAAGAATTTGCGTCGGACAGCGAATTAGCGAACAGATGTGGAGAAAATCTTTGGAGGTCAATGACCATTCTAGGAATTTTTGTGCCGCAGATTTCGTTTCTGCTATTAATTTTTTTAAAATAACCTGTCCCTTCTCCCAATATTTCGAAATCAAAATTATTTTAAATATTGCGCGGTTGAATATTTTATATGTCCGCGGATTAATTCATGCAATCCCGTTCTGTGATCGGCTTGTCCACACATCGATCAAGGCCACCCAAAAAACCTACATGAACGACAGAGCGCACTTGAATTCTGACTTGTGTTGGTGGGTCACAAATAAACGCGCGACAGTACCCTGTGTTCGTCTTCTCTCTTCCGCTAGCGCGTTGGGCTAGCTGTTCGTATTTCGCGCCGCTTACTTCTCCGTGTGGCTGCTCATTCAAGAGAGCAGCAGTTGTTCCATTCGTTGTGCGACTACGGGCTTTAAGTCTTGAGCCCGACCGTTTGTCTCCAACCTCCGTGCATGTTCGTCCTACTAGACCACAGGCTGTGTGCTCCTGTGATATCGTGCGCCGCGAGTACTTATGTCTTGTGCTTCAGTGTGTGCATAGACCAACCAAACTGGAGAACGTGACAAAAGACTTCTCTAGTTTTGTGCATATAATAACCTTTTCTTATTTTGTACTAACTTACGACACATTTCGCGTCGCACAGCGATGTGGCGCTCACAGTCGACAGGTGCTCTAAGTCAGATTGGCTTTATCGCAGTTATCTACCGTTGGCGCGGTTAAATCCAGAACTGCAGGTCATAATGCACCACGTACGTTTTAATGCGACTTTTGCTGCAGCTCAACAAGGCAACGAAGATGACAGGACCGAACCAGTCTTGATAAGAGTTTCGTTCGATTAACGAATTCTAGACGACATGGAGAGTGTATGAATAGTTCTAAGCGCCAGTTCTAGAGACCAATGAATTGGGGGCGCAGCCAATCGTAGCCCATTCCTTGTACAAGTCGTATATTCATTCTTCCTAGGGCAACGCGTAGCTCCTTGAGAAAAATAGGGGTCAGTAAGGTTTGCCGTGCTGTTTTTAGCTGAACGGCGTTGCAAACTATGGTGAATGTCTGTCTGCTGACGACAATAGAGACCGGTAAAATACTAGAGGGCCTGAGATGCACGTCTGTTGGCCCTGAAGGTGTAGACCCACCATTCACTAATTCCAACTCTATTTTGTCAGCAGCAGAGTAGGCAGCCTATTTCAAGCCATCAGAAATCAGGAGCAAACTGGACGTTAGCATCGAAGACGGTCAACGGTCACAGGTTCAAAGTTATCGCTCTGAAAGCCTATAGTTAGGTTAGTGAGAGACCACCTGGAATTCGGACACATGGACAAACGAGAGCACCAGAAAGTAAGATCAGATCCATGCAATCTCCTGCACTTCTTGAACAAATTAGTTGAAAGACTGGATGAGGAGAAAACAGCGTGGATGTAATACCTAGATCTTAAGTCTTTTGACTCAATAAATCTTTGCCCACTGGTCCAGACACCTGCAAAAATGAATGAGAGATAGTCTGTTGGAAAGAACATTAGAGAATAAGGTTTCTGCTTGGCGTAGAGCAGGACATGCCTGAAGTACGAATTCAGTGGAGGGGGTATTTCCCACATCCACTAGAGCTCACTACACGAAGAGAGGGGGAGACCAGCAACTTTGACCTTGAAACCTGGGGTGGCATAAAACCACATAAGGTCACCTTAGATCACGTGTGGTTAGGAGCCAGACGCCAGCGAGTTTCCGCTTACCACCAAAGTGACCGGCAGATCTGCAACTCGAACCTCTGACCCTTTTGAGGACAAGTACTGATTCCACCTGACCACCTCCGTTCATCAGTGACATTATTGATTTAGCGGCAGCGTTATCACTGCTGTGCTTCGTTTTCTAGGTGATGCGAAGGTAATAAGGATGGTGTATCGTATTATTCTGCATGAATTTTATAGGCACAAGCTTGAACAAAATGAACTTGGCTGGAGATTCAGTAACGGTAGCGGACTAGTCTAACGAATAGGATATACCACCGAACTAGACTGCCACCCACTCAGAGCCACTGGTGGGCTGGCGATGGTTGGCGGATATACGACTGCTACTTCAAGTGCAGTTCGGTTGACGAGAGACTGTTGACTTTAAGGAAGCTACTAGTAAGGTCAAAAGAGAGCCTCTCAGGCTCCAGTCCGCTGTTACTGGTGGGAAGCCGGAAGTATTCATGGAGTTGTATAAAACCACAGTTAGACCTTACTTGGAATATCGTGTCATCTTTTTACATGACGATGGTATGCTTAAAATAGCTCCAGCAGTTAGCGACATGCATGGTTGAGTACCAGAGCAGAAAGGCTTATCACTACAGATTACGTGATATGGAGCTTTCCTCATAACAAAAGTGCGGATTAATGAACAGACGTCATTGAGGATGCAAAAGCTACTAGTAAGATTGAGGGCGACCAAAGTAATTGGCCACCACGACTAGTGGCGTTCGACAAGGGCATCCCATCTCTCCATTCTTGTTCAACTTCGTCATGGGCGAGGTGATGAAAGATACTCTGTAAGGTCTTCGGGATGTAGGAATCGAACTGGGAAATGGAAGGAAGCTATGTGACCTAGATTACGCACATGACGTTGTGAGCCTTTTCCAGTCTGCAGACAATGTACAACGAGCACTAGATAGACTGTCGAGATCGGTCGCTCGGTTTGGCATGTACTTTGCACCTTCGAAGTGCAAAGTGCTGTTGCAGGACTGGACGACAGCAGTGCCAAACTTGGTGCTGAGCGGAGAGGAACTAACGACCTTGGGCTGTTTCACTTCACCTGGTAGCTGCGTGTCGAAAGATGGTAGCTCGGCAGTAAAGGTAAACACGCTTATATCGAGGACTAGAGAGGCTTACGCTGAACTGAAGTACTTGTGGCGTCGGCCTGATATTTCACTGAAGTTGAAAGGTCGTGTGTACTGTGCTGCAGTGCGTCCAGTTCTGTTGTACGGTTGTGAGACATGGAGTTTGAGTGTGGGGGATGTTCGTCGGCTGGAGGTTTTCGACCACCGATGTCTACGTAATATGCTTACGATTGGATGGAGTGACCAGGTGAGTAATGTAGAAGTCAGGAATCTTATACTGGGTACCGGCTCTCAGAACACTTTTTCTCATCGTATGAAACTTAGTAGACTAAACTGGTTGGGTCACGTGTTGCGCATGGCGAACACTCGTCTACCGTGTCGTGCCGTATTCGGTGTTTCTCCCAATGAATGGAAGAAGCCACTTGGAGGTCAACAGATGACGTGGTAACGCGGGATGAGAAAATGTACAGCGAATTTGGGTAAAATAGGTGTGTCACGTCTTCGTGGTTGGGGTCCGAAATACCCGTCAACTGGCTGGCTGGAGACACTGAAGGATATGACAGTGAATTGTGAACAGTGGCGATCGTGTTGTCGTGTCCTATCGAATCAGAATGATTGAAAGAGTGCGTTTGTACAGTTAGACTGCGTTCCGTGTGTTGGTTACGGTAGCGTTTTATCTTTTTGCCACATGTGTAGGTCCGCTTCCTGTTCCCCTTAGATATTCACTCTTTTTATAGAAACTTGTAACTGTGGGGAAAAGGCAGCGGTCAATGAGACTTGCCTTGCTGTTGAACGTTGAACGATGAAAGGAGCTTGTTTCTCTCTGTTCATTTTTTTGGCGGTATTCCTCATCTTCGAAGAAACCAATGGGAATATTTCACTTCACAGTGGTTTGTCTTCGGCACGCAGGACAGTTTTTGACTGTCGATAAAATCACTCCACTTAGCTGGTGAGTGATAGACAGTTGTTCTAATGTCTTTATGGTACAGTTTTAAGCAAGTCGGCAAATGGTCCAGCAATATGTGAACCGCGGTCGGTGCCCATTATGGCAGGGTAACTGGCCATACTCATCCAACTGGCTTTCGCAGCTTGTTGACCCAGAACAAAGGACTGGAATGGCCAACGAGTAAAGCGGTCTTCACACTTGTTCGCATAGACGTGTTCGTGAGGTTCGAGAGTGGCTCTACGAGGTCGGGGTGCACTTAGTGGAGACCTGCCTCTGGTTCTTGAAACTTAGCCAATGAGGCTCTGGGATATTGACGAACTTTTACGTTGTATGCAGGCAGTTGATCAGTGACGGACGTCCAGTTTGGTGTTAACCACAAAAGCACTCCCCTATCACTTCTACCGAAGCATTCACCTCCAGCTGCGCTAGGTTATGTAACGTGAAAAAGGTGAGCTGTGGGCATCACTGCCGTTAAATGACCATGCGATAGGTCTGTGATGAGGTGATGGAAGTAGCGTGCATGCATTGTAACACTAACAGGGACAATGAGCATTGTAAACTGTCTTGTCAAAGTTCGTTGATGTCAGAGTCGATTACCTAGCCTTGTGCCGTTGAGTCTGAGTCGGGCTAAGCTGTTTTATGTATGATGTAGTGCATCAGTGATGGAATTGTCCTGCCCAGAGACGCGTCATATGTCTGCAGTTTACCATAAATTAAGGTCTGATTGGCGACTTTCGCGCACCGAGTACCGGTCAGACGCCGGATGTAGTGCGTATGGTAGGAGTTTATGGTCTGTGAGCACTGAATAGGCTCTTCTCACGCGAGTCTGAAGTGAGGAAGTACAAGATAGATAGCCACCAACGCTACCGGCTACGGCCGTTTGGCAAAGAATGCCAAGGGCTTCTAGGAATCGTCGACCTACTGCCGAAATGCGATTGCCTGAGTTATGGATGTTAAAGGAGCATGATGTGAGTAGTGCTATTTTGCCGACAGCACCCTCGGTGGGCATAAATCCGGGAATGCAAACTTCTATTTGACTCCTCGTAAGTCTGTGAGCTGTGGAGAATGGATCGGGGGTAGGGGTTAATAAAATCACGGAATTGCCGTGATTATCGATACAGTTGATGCTGTAGACAATCCCTGGGTAAATTTATCCCACAAGAGAAAAGTGTCTGAAGGGGGTATAATGTACCCTAAGAATGTGACCCTGGACTTTCCTAGTTAACATTTAGGAACATTACTCTTGATATCGTGCTTGTTAAGGCGATTGAAATGAGCGCACGAATCAATTGAGTTGTCCTGTGGGACTTGCCGTTGAAAGGCCGTCCATGTACACTTACACATTCCGTAAACCACGGGTGACCTCGTGCATGAACAGTTCGGAGGTTTCGTGCATGGACATGAACAACCCAAAGGACATGGCCAAAGCGGTTTCCAACATGTCAGTCTGCTCTATGGGGACGTGGTTGCTAGCACGAACCGAATCCGTACTACTGAAAACGTTGCAACTCGACAGAGACGAGGCAAGGTGCATGTTGGAAGCGGTCCCTGTTGAACCATTGGGCCTTGTATTTTTTAGACTTCTGCGTACAAAAATGTTGCGTTTCAGTCAAAACAGTCTGGGAAAAAATAAAGTTACACTCATCACCGAATGACGTAAGAAGTGTCGAAAAATCGATGCGCCACTTATTGTTTTTTTATTGTGAATGATATGATGTTAATAGCACAGCTGGTAGACGTTGGTGCATTTCATCTACCAACAGCACTGTTATTAACATTATATCCTATACTGATCACTTTGTAAGTGTGAAGAGGAAAAAAAATCATCGAGGAAAGACCTAAGCACACTATGATGAGTTGTTCAAGAAATCGGCTGAAACACGGTCACGTTTTGTCAAGATGCCTGCTAAATATGGGACAGTGGAGTTCCAATGGATATTGATTCTAGATGGTTTAAAGCGTAAAGTGGATCGCGTTGACACATGAGAGCGGCCCCTTGAAAGATCGTTGTGTATAGGGTGAGTGTGATTCGAATTTTGTGAGCAAATTTCTCACATGCTGATAAGTGCTAATCGCATGGATTGAAGGACAGCCCAGTTAGAGGTATGAAGGACACGCGGCTGATAAGGTTTGAAAAATTCCACAGAGCACATTGAAAACAACACAATGTGGCGAACAAGCTCGTTTCCAGTTATTCATACTTAGGCTGATACATAACATTAAATATGATTGGAAATGGATCACAGGAAGTGTCGGCTTGCAGTCACATCAGTTCACGACTCTAAGGATGTGTTTTTGTGTGTGTATTTTACCAATTTATCACATGATCAGATTGTGAACCCTTTGTCGGATGGTGACAAGTGAGCCAGGGTAGTTTAAGAGTATGAACGAATTCGGAAGCGGCATTGAACCCACTCAACCGTGCAATTCTCTCATGCTGTCTCTCGCTAAAATTTCTGTCAGAGGAATTCATTTCACTTTTTCAATCTCTAGGTGAACAGTCAAAACTGAGTTCACGCTTTGGCGATCTTCCCTCTGAGTTCATCAAGGGAAGTGGTTTTTGGTAGGGTCGCTCATTTTCACTCCTATTCGTCATTGTTATTGAAATGCTTGTGGGAGTGGTCCTACCCTCATGACAGACCAGCATCAGTGATGTTTGCTCAGGCCGTAAATTATCTGGCTTAGAATGAGCGGATGATGTGCTTTTAAGTGCACCTTTAAAGTGTAGAATACTGTTGCAGTATTGGATTGGCTATGAGTTGAACCTTGTTCTTTCAGGGGCGGTACTGTACAAGGTGGATAACTTTCGTTGTTTGAGCATTGCTCAGACGACAATTTTAACTGATCATAATGATACCGATCGAAAAACTAGAATTATGTTCACCTAATAACATCAATATGCACTGGCCACCTATTAAGAATACCTTGCATTCCGCTGGCTTAGTGGGTTGTGACCTAACGCGTCGTGTTTTGACACTCAAGTTCTACCGACTAGTTATCTTACTGAAACAAGCCAGTTCAGCACAGGTTTTAGCAGCGATCGCGAAGTTTGACGGTCTTATCATGCATTAGAGATGAAACATGTTAGTGTCATGAAAGATTCCCGCGAACTTCACCTCGTCCGAGCCACCGGTGAGAAACCACTCGTTGTGAGCAAAGCGATCTGTAAAGCTGATTGTTCGCTTATCCTCAATTAGCAGCCGTATCCTGTAAGCTGCAGTGAACACTTTGAGAACGATTTATCTGGCCTTTTGTGTCATTCCTTTAAGCACGCACTTCGTGGCCTGTTCCAACAGACCCATATTTTGAGGCTGAGATGCACAAGAAAGTCCAGGTTTAAGGACGTCACAAAACCGAACTCCGGTAGTTTTTTCCCATTTGAGTTTAAAGATGACGAAATGGTGTCTTGTTTGGTACCCCAAGCCAGTCCCCTCGTGGAGAGGTCGATTGTTGTCCCCATCTTTAAGGATGGCTCGCATGGCAACTGGGGTAACCACAGGGGTATTAGTCTCATCCAGATAGTGTCAAAGCTGCTAACGTCCTTCATTATCTGCACGTCGTGCGACGCACAGAAAGAGCATACTCGTGAGTAACAGGCCGAGTTTCATGCCGGCCTTGGATGCATCGGTCTAATCTCCGTCTTCCGACAATTGTTAGAGCACCGTTTTGCTTCTCATAAGCTGATGATCCTTCTGTTCTTGGGCATTTGTGCAGTCTTTGACACCATCGGTAGTTCCTCATCATGATTCTGCCTGCTAAGGGACGGAGTAAACCAGAAGCACTCGTCGGTCCCCACAGTTTTACCGTCATGTATCATGTCGGATTAGAGTTTGTGGCTAGCTTTCACTTTGGAGTATAGCAACGCTGCCATATATCCACATTTTTCAACTTCGCCATAGATTTTTTGGGATGATTGACAGTAGATTTGAACCCTTCTCAAGAAACAGAGCTTTGCCTTAGAGTATGCCAATGGTAAGGCCTTGCTGACCGAAAATGCACATACATTTCAGCACGTGTCGGTCGGCTTGGTGACTGAGGTGCTTTGGACCTTCAAAGTGTTAGCTACGTCAAAACTGATAGTTGCCTTTACCTACACTCACCTTTTATAGTGAACTGTTGAAGGTAATGAGTGGCCTTATGTACTTCGGGAGTCTTGTTAGCAGTGGAGATGTTGGGGAGATCGCATCATTAATTCCGAAAGCCAAAGCAGCTCTCGCGAATCTGTGACACTTCTCATCGTAGTGACATCCGGAATTCGCACAAAGGGAGCGCATGCAGTGCCACAATGCGTATTGTTTTTCACAATTCCGAGACCTGGTCTTCTCCCTTTGAAGACGCCCGGTAACTTTCTGTGCTCGACCACCGATGTCCGAAGCATCGCTCAAGTCTGGTTGGATGAGCAATCGCGAAGTACGTCGTCGTATGTTGCCAGAAAAGTCACTGTTTTACGACTGGTGGCTTGGATAAGTATTGTATGACCACTTATTCTTCGTTTTTTGCACGTGATGGGCAAAGCCGTAAGAAGCGACGCGACGGTCAAGCTCTGATTTTGAGTAAAGGCATAAAAACTTAGTTTCGACTTCAGGATCCATTATCGCTTCCTGATTTGCTGTTTGGGGCCCAAGAGGTAACTATTTTCGATGATCCAAAGAGCTTACAGATATGGCTCACAATCAAGGTCCGTAAATTATATAAGTCCACGTGTGTTGAACTGGGTTATGCACTATTTTTAATACGATTTTCGTCGTGGTTATGTGGCAATAAACACCAAAAACCATATTAGTCATTCAGTGTTTTTCTGACACAATTGTTCGCATCACGTCTTTGCGATCGGGGTCCGAGAGACTCGTCAAGTAGCTGGCTGGAGACACTGAAGGATATGACAGTGAATTGTGAACAGTGACGACCGTTTTGTCGTGTCCTATCGAATCAGAATGATTGAAAGAGTGCGTTTGTACAGTTAGACTGTGTTCCGTGTGTTGGTTACGGCAGCGTTTTATCTTTTTGCCACATGTGTAGGTCCGCTTCCTGTTCCCCTTAGATATTCACTCTTTTTATAGGAACTTGTAACTGTGGGGAAAAGGTAGCGGTCAATGAGACTTGCCTTGTTGTTTAACGCTGAATGATGATGATGATGATGATCACTCATAGTCACTGACTATCATGTTCGCTAGAACTATATCCCACTTCCAGTGGATCTGTAGCAAGTTTTCTATATGGTGCTAGATCCATTGTATAGCAGGGATATTGGAAACATTGGAGCAAAAACTTCAGTTGTCGGACCGGTTGCGGCGACATCTGGGAAGTGAGACTATGGAAAGCATCGAGAAGGATTGTAAAATATGCTAGGCCGAGATACCCCAAATAAAAATACCAGTCAGTTCACATAAGTTCATGCACGATACGTTTGGACAGCGAGCACCGGTCAGTAAAAGGAAGTGATGTAAGTAGTACAGCTGTTCATGTCAGACAGCAAAAGATGGACCGGTGGGCCAAACAGTTTAGCTGGCCTCTCGCTAATTTAGTTATTCCAACGTCAACAACCGAGTCTCTTCGAGGGATATCACTTGATTCCAAACGGAATTTGAAATAAGCTCAAGCATTCGACAAGGCGTGAAAAACGACCTATTTCGACGAACCTCCTCCAATTCCTTTCAGATTGAGTGGAAATGCCTTAATACAACCACTGACCGTTCTCCTCCGTGATGGTTAGAACGGGGAGCGCATTCCGTTGTCGTTGGGCCATCCACTGATGGTATCCTTTTTCAAGGTTATACAGCGATTGTAATAATCATCGTGGGATCGGCTGAATTCCGATAATTACCAAGGTATTGCCGCACCGATTTACACCGGTTCGTGAGAGTAACGTTCGCTAACAACAAGTCCGGATTTCACTCAGATCGGAATTTCATCATTCATGTTTTTGCACTGCCGATCACTTAAGACGACCCGCACTCATCGTCGCCCAATTTCTCTGTGCCTAAAGTGTGCCTTTGATTCAGTGACCGATCAGGACCACTCACTGCCCCACACCGAAAATGTACGCCACGATAGCTTGTGACTCCAGTTATGCCATTGTATTCGCATACATTTAGCTCCGTAAGGGTATCCAGTAATCTGTCAGATTCATACAAAATGACCAGTGTCCCACTTGGTCATTCTCGTTTGACTTCTTCATCTCCTTAGGTGATCAAGGTGCGGGTGCAAAACTGGTAACTGATGAAGAGCTTTCTGGATTACTCAGGCAACTTTGCCCGCTTTTTCAAATGTAAAGAACGTGTGAAATATGCAGTACACAAACTGGCTAAGGTTGTAGCCTTAGCGTGCGCTTTGCGCATTTAAATTGTAGAGGGCTGACACGAGATTGCACATCAGTGGTTCAATGGAGTACAGCTA
This sequence comes from Fasciolopsis buskii, assembly GCA_008360955.1. NCBI lineage: Eukaryota > Metazoa > Platyhelminthes > Trematoda > Plagiorchiida > Fasciolidae > Fasciolopsis > Fasciolopsis buskii. The sequence goes on along the minus strand of LUCM01003222.1, from coordinate 31,953 downwards.
ACAGCCGTCAGCCCCGTCACTTACCTAGGCAGCTGCTTGACGGAGGATGGCACCACGTTAGTGGAGGTGAAAACGTAAGCATCTAATCCTCGAGTTGGCCGAATTGCATTCGACTGGAGCTGAAAAATCCTATGGTGTACCGCAATGCGTTCATTCCTGTTCCATGGTTGCGAGAAATGGTATTGGTGTGTAGAAGGTATTCGTCCCTCGAAGAATTCCGACTGTCGGTGTTCGCGTAGTGTAACCAAGATTAAGCAAAATGACCGCGTTTTCAGTGCTAATTTTAGAAATTTATTATTGGTACCGGTTTAGGGAATATTTTACCAGCGTACCCGGCTTTATAGATTTTATTGGTTGGGTCCTTTTTTACACGCCACGGACACACGTTTGCCGCATTGTTTTTCATTCCTACCTAGGAATGAAAGTATTTTATTCATACCTCTGTGGTTGAATTCCAGTAGGTCCCTCACCTAGTTGGCTGGAGACACCGGGAAAATGGTTTCGGACCGTGAACAGTCGTGATCTTGTTGTTATCTTCTGTCTAATCAGGTTGATTGGGAAAGTAAGTGTTTGCACCGTGTTCCGCGTATCAGCGTAAAATAATTGTTCAATAAGACGTAAATTTCTTTCAACCTTCGTCTTACTCATGATGTTTCTTCAGAAGCTCGCAACTTTTCACATAAATTTTGTCTCATTTTAGAGTCACATGGCGCCAATGGAGAAGTGCACGTGTGCTGAAAATTCTGCTGTGGACGCTTTGTGGAAGGGATCTCATTGTCACATTGTCGTTACTGGTGCTAGTCGAGGTTTTGGCCGTGCCTTATGTTTACAGCTTGTAGAGCAGCTCACCAATGGAAATGATCAACCAGCCTCCATAAAGATGCTTCTGATGGGTCGAGACATGCAAGCTCTGAAAATAACAGAAGCTCAGGTATATTTAAAAGATGTATTAAAGCAGTCATCCACCTTGTGACATAATCAGCATTTTAGGATTATTAATTTTCAGAATCACTCGTATGAACCCAACACATTTTCCCGCAGGCAGTATAGTGAAACCTGCAGAATATAGTACCAATCACGTACTTGGGAAGACCTCAGCGGCTTGTTAAATGTAAACCTACTGGAGCATGCTTTAATAATAATGGTAACGTTCTGTCTCAAAGCCGTTTGAACTGGAATCAGCTGTTATATAAACTGGAAAACCAACCTACGCGCCACAGTCCAAAAGTCGAGAACTCGAAGTGTAATCGAGTCGGCAAACCATCCGCTTGCCAATCAGTTGTTTTAACGATGGGACACCGTACACACAACTCTCGAACGCGAATTACGCATATGAACACCCAGTGCTGAGCGAACCGCATACGCAATTATGAGATCAGTGTCCACGACGGCTTAGTGGCAAATTATCCGCTAGATAAGCGGAAAGTCCGCCGATTTGATCCTGGGTTTTGGCGTCGAATTTGGATGCGCAGTGGGGAAGTAGGCTTTTCATTCTAAATAACTTTTCAGTCACCTCACGTCTGGAAAGGACAGGAGAAGTGGAGAATAAGCGTAAATGGTATGAACTCCTTAGGCAGAATTTCCATAATACTGCGACTTTCCAGCTAAACTTGATGTTGGCCGTAATTTTTCCCTGGCACCCACTGTGGCCCGCTAGCAAAAGATAAGTTTTCACTGACGAGATGATAGCCACGTACCATCCGCCTAAACTGAATTTGTTCACTTTTCTTCACCGTCCAGTAGCACTCCACTGTTTATGGTTTAAACAGATGAAAATACTTAGGATCCACCAAATGATATGGTCTAAATGCACCCATGATTTGGATCAGAAATTATTCGCGTTGGAGATTCGTGTTGAGTCATCACGATCGTATTTATGGAAACAAAAACGCAAGTGACGGAATCTGCCGTTATTCGATCAATCAGTCAGTAAGTATTTCGGCCAGTCAAAGAAATATGAGAGTCAATGTCGTTTTTTGTGGTTAAGATTAAAATCCACATCATGTGCGTGACTGATTCCAGTCTGATTCTCAGTTTCTAAAAGGCGGTTGTGATAACCTATGGCAAACTATTTGGTCATTTTTATATTTAGATGAGATGGCGCTGGTACAACCGGGGTTTAAAAGCACTCCTCAATGTGGCTTGCACATAACCACTTCAGTCGGTGAAATTTCATATGAAATTCAATTCACTTAATCTGACTGACTTGTGGCCGTGCAACTAATGTGATTTACACCTGACATTCAGACACCCTACGGTGTACCATCGCAACTCCATGTGTGGGACATAGTCCTCGAATTCAACGACTCCTCACAGTTGGATCTGCTCAACAAACTCAGATTCGTCGCTGGGCAACTGAAGAAGGCGCGGATGAATATCTAACTTGATGATGAACCCGTTTTATGTGCTCAGCCTGACTAAATGCACCAACGCTAGCATGCGAATTCACGTCAAATGCTTTATGCACCCCGAAGGGCGGATATCGGACTTCTATATGATCGAAAAACATTCCCAACTTGAAGAAAAGCCGTACAACGAGTAGAGGGAAACATGGAATCTTACTCCAATCGAAGTATTGCAACTTGGGAGATCTTCAAGATTCTCTCCAGATACGAAACGGCAGACCTCTTATATGCTCGAGTACGTGCATAAAAGTATATTTAGTTGGAACGAGTGACAGGAGGAAATGCGTTTCGCTAGATGTTTGTGTATAGCCTTGAAGGAATCGGTAGGTGTTCATGGAGGATATTCGAAATGTTTGTGTATAAAGCGCCCAAAATTGTTGTTTGAATTATTGTCCAAGCCCATTCAGTGATACGGTATAAGCTACTGAGGTTGATTCAAGAGCGGTGCGCTACCTACAGGTGATTACTTTTCGTCCGCTTTCTCCATCGCGAATTCGTGAGATCTTCTGAGAAGCTATACGTATCTAAGCCCCTGAACAGGTATTGCCCAAATGATGGGACGTGTGCAATCATGGTCCTTTTATCCTCATGCAAGACACTGGCATCCACAACTGCATTGTGCGCTTTTTTACATGTGTGCAAACCCGGAGAAAAGACTTGTTGCACTGAGTGTATGCGATATCTAGTTCTCTGAATCGAAACTACGGAAGATAGTCTAAGGCCTGTGGGTGATTAATCATCGGGCAGTAAGCAGATGAACTAAGCAACTCCCGTCCTAGCGATGAGAGGTTCTGTTTTACCCATCACCCCCAGCGTATTCATGAGTCAGCACCATAAATAAAACCATACTGTAGTCCCATTACCGAGTTTTGCCTCTGCCTTTTCTCTTGCAGTGGTTTTTGTACAGTACAAGTTAGCCCATTGATTACCACTTTTTTTGAATGGTCACCAGGATTACCCCATTTTGATTCTGTGTCCACTGATTCAGCATGCAAACTAGATAACTAATCGCACAACTGCTCCCTCCCCCGCTAGATGATGGAGCGGAGAAACATTCAGTCAAACACTGAGTTGGCGGTCGTCATTGGACAACCACTGTTGGATATGGCTGAGGCGACCGAATCCTCATTGATGTCAGTACTACAGCCGTTCTTTGACCTGACTTCAAAAACCAGTCACGGTGAAAAACACTGGAATTTGCTTGTGCATAATGCGGCAACACTTGGCTGCCTAAAGAAACGAGCAGATGAACGCCTATCTATGCTGGAGCAAGACACTTACTACCGTGTTAATCTCACAGCACCGATGGTTTTGACAAGTCTCTTTCTTCAACATTTCGCCCCTTTTAACGTTGCTCATCATCCTACGATGGTACTTAACATCAGCAGTCTTGCCGCAGTGCAACCGTTCCCTCATATGTCGGACTACTGCACCGGAAAAGCAGCTCGACAAATGTATTTACAGAATCTTGCAGTAGACCGACCTTCGGTGGCTGTTTTCAATTACTCTCCAGGACCGCTTAATACTGACATGTACACCCAACTTGCACAAGACCACGGAGATGAAAACTCCAGGATACAGGCGGCTGAGAACAAACGTAGTGGACGGATTGTTGCTCCTGAAGCTTCAGCCAGGGTCTGCGTTTTATGGTTGCGTCGGCTCTACATCAGTGGTGAACCAAAGTACCAACCGAAGGCTTTGGTATGTCGTGCTCACGAATCCGGGTGGGCAGACATCTGGCAAGGTCGTCGACTAGATTACTATGATGCCGTCGAAATGGAGAAAAGGTAACCCAAGTTGTTCGCTTGTGGTGCAATTTTCTCTAGTCACACCGATCCATTCCCACCTGGGGAAAACTTCTACCTACAAATTTACTAATTATCCCGTTCAGCATAATATTTTACGAAAAAGAAAAGCAATAAACAAACTGACTTTGAAAATCCTATGCTTAAAGGTTGGTTGCATTAAAGAGCGAACCCGTAAAGGTGCTTCTGATGGGTCGAGACATGCAAGCTCTGAAAATAACAGAAGCTCAGGTATATTTAAAAGATGTATTAAAGCAGTCATCCACCTTGTGACATAATCAGCATTTTAGGATTATTAATTTTCAGAATCACTCGTATGAACCCAACACATTTTCCCGCAGGCAGTATAGTGAAACCTGCAGAATATAGTACCAATCACGTACTTGGGAAGACCTCAGCGGCTTGTTAAATGTAAACCTACTGGAGCATGCTTTAATAATAATGGTAACGTTCTGTCTCAAAGCCGTTTGAACTGGAATCAGCTGTTATATAAACTGGAAAACCAACCTACGCGCCACAGTCCAAAAGTCGAGAACTCGAAGTGTAATCGAGTCGGCAAACCATCCGCTTGCCAATCAGTTGTTTTAACGATGGGACACCGTACACACAACTCTCGAACGCGAATTACGCATATGAACACCCAGTGCTGAGCGAACCGCATACGCAATTATGAGATCAGTGTCCACGACGGCTTAGTGGCAAATTATCCGCTAGATAAGCGGAAAGTCCGCCGATTTGATCCTGGGTTTTGGCGTCGAATTTGGATGCGCAGTGGGGAAGTAGGCTTTTCATTCTAAATAACTTTTCAGTCACCTCACGTCTGGAAAGGACAGGAGAAGTGGAGAATAAGCGTAAATGGTATGAACTCCTTAGGCAGAATTTCCATAATACTGCGACTTTCCAGCTAAACTTGATGTTGGCCGTAATTTTTCCCTGGCACCCACTGTGGCCCGCTAGCAAAAGATAAGTTTTCACTGACGAGATGATAGCCACGTACCATCCGCCTAAACTGAATTTGTTCACTTTTCTTCACCGTCCAGTAGCACTCCACTGTTTATGGTTTAAACAGATGAAAATACTTAGGATCCACCAAATGA
>LUCM01003222.1:15245-26386 GCA_008360955.1 Fasciolopsis buskii | reverse complement strand
CTGATTCCAGTCTGATTCTCAGTTTCTAAAAGGCGGTTGTGATAACCTATGGCAAACTATTTGGTCATTTTTATATTTAGATGAGATGGCGCTGGTACAACCGGGGTTTAAAAGCACTCCTCAATGTGGCTTGCACATAACCACTTCAGTCGGTGAAATTTCATATGAAATTCAATTCACTTAATCTGACTGACTTGTGGCCGTGCAACTAATGTGATTTACACCTGACATTCAGACACCCTACGGTGTACCATCGCAACTCCATGTGTGGGACATAGTCCTCGAATTCAACGACTCCTCACAGTTGGATCTGCTCAACAAACTCAGATTCGTCGCTGGGCAACTGAAGAAGGCGCGGATGAATATCTAACTTGATGATGAACCCGTTTTATGTGCTCAGCCTGACTAAATGCACCAACGCTAGCATGCGAATTCACGTCAAATGCTTTATGCACCCCGAAGGGCGGATATCGGACTTCTATATGATCGAAAAACATTCCCAACTTGAAGAAAAGCCGTACAACGAGTAGAGGGAAACATGGAATCTTACTCCAATCGAAGTATTGCAACTTGGGAGATCTTCAAGATTCTCTCCAGATACGAAACGGCAGACCTCTTATATGCTCGAGTACGTGCATAAAAGTATATTTAGTTGGAACGAGTGACAGGAGGAAATGCGTTTCGCTAGATGTTTGTGTATAGCCTTGAAGGAATCGGTAGGTGTTCATGGAGGATATTCGAAATGTTTGTGTATAAAGCGCCCAAAATTGTTGTTTGAATTATTGTCCAAGCCCATTCAGTGATACGGTATAAGCTACTGAGGTTGATTCAAGAGCGGTGCGCTACCTACAGGTGATTACTTTTCGTCCGCTTTCTCCATCGCGAATTCGTGAGATCTTCTGAGAAGCTATACGTATCTAAGCCCCTGAACAGGTATTGCCCAAATGATGGGACGTGTGCAATCATGGTCCTTTTATCCTCATGCAAGACACTGGCATCCACAACTGCATTGTGCGCTTTTTTACATGTGTGCAAACCCGGAGAAAAGACTTGTTGCACTGAGTGTATGCGATATCTAGTTCTCTGAATCGAAACTACGGAAGATAGTCTAAGGCCTGTGGGTGATTAATCATCGGGCAATAGGAAATATGGGTAGAAATAGCTGACGGGTGGAACTAACAAGTACGTTAATTCAGTACCGCGAACTCATACTCAAAAGCCGGAAGTTTTCCAGTATCCTAAAGAACTTATCTTGGTCATCGAAACTTTTCGTAACATTGCGCGAAATTTTGCAGACCACATGTCAGCGAATTGTACACGTGGGGGCGCTGGGTAGTCGTGCCTTCGTGTTCGACCTATATAAATCATCTCCCGATTTGTCATCCTTCCAACGTAAGTAGAGATGTTAATAACGTTATTTATCAGCTAACTACGGTTCCCGAGCTCGAGAAAAACCGCTCCCTGACCGACCTAATGAAATTTTATTGTTCTACATCACGGTAACTTAGACTGCGATGGTTTTCCCATCCCCTCATTAGTGCAATAAACCCTAGATACTGTCGGGTACGCGTGTTCTTGATCCAAAGTTTTCATTGAAGATTGTTTTAATAATCCAATCTAAAATTGAACCATGCAAGTACCTATATATATTCTCCAGTCTTAGTTTGCGTTTTCCCACAGAATCCCTAATTTAACCTTATCACTCTAGATATCAATAGGTACTGCCGGTCAACTCCGACGAAATAAACCTCAAACTGGATATGCAGGTAGTCACTTCCAGTGTCGATCATACTGTACTTTTAAATTACTATTTCTGGACTCGACATATCCTCGAATTAGTGACCATCTGCTACGTACATGTTCAGAGGATTGAACTCGACAACCATCCACAGTCTCGTAGCACTAACCAAAGAGTATCACACTGCTTAACCAACCGAATTCCGAAACCCTTCAAAATTACGCAATGATAACAGCTACCGTGCCAAATCCGCGGACACTATGCAATCCTCAAAACACGTGTAGTCGACGCGTTCGGATTTGGTCAGAGTTGTTACTAATTTGTCGACAAACACTTCGGCTTCCGCTGCACACGCCTCAATAGTGCTCATAAACATCAGTTGGCTGAACGTGGTGACAACGCATCAATCGGTTAGCCTCCGTAACCTGTAGAGACTTGGTGATACGCGACTTTTGTCGTTGCTCTCGTCTCATCCAATCCACAAGAAAGCGACGCAACCTGCGCAGGCCCCATTCGGTATTACTAAGAGCAAATCAATAATCGACCGACAGAAGCGAATGGTTATCATGTCGTTTGCTATTGTTAACTTTAATAGATGAATTTGGTCGTATTGGAAATGTAAGAAACGAAAGAAAATGGGATGCGATGGTGTAAACTGAATTGTGTTCAATATGATGAAATTCACATGATTTCCTATAACGCGGTGCTTCACAATCAATTCAAAAAAATATCAGGTAAGTTGACGAGTTCTGAGAAGTATGTCTGGTGTTCGAAAGCTTCCGATATGAGACGCAGATATCTCAAGAAGTGCATACAATCCGGACATTGGACTATCGTGCTTTGTATTCGGCAGGTCCCTCAGAGCATTGTCTGTTAAATGGTGAACCAGAAAGCTACACCATCCGTTGTCCTCAACCTTCGTTTGGGGGGTTTTCGTGGCAGTGCAATTGGACCTGTTAAACTGGTCATGCCTGTCACGCCTCACCTCAACTTGTCTTTTACTCTCTACCTGTCTGCGAAAGCAGTATGCAGCTAAGTAGGCGGACACCCAAAATCTACTTAAATTCAGTGATGCTCTAGAAATTGGATCCTAGGGACCAGTGTCTTTCGTCTGAGCTCTGAGTAACCGCCGAAATTACCCATAGCGGTGCTCAAGCACCGAAACCCTTCGCACATCTGCGTTCAGCCGCCTTGTCCTTGAAATGTGCGCTGCGTAAACCAACTTCGATCGATAATCCGATATCACATCGACTCCACAGATCCCTTAAACTAACAAACGCCAATCGGAACTTCTGTATTCGCGGGGACGCTTCATCCGATATACGGACGCTACTTGAAATACAACTATTCAAGGGACCAGCTCCATCCACCTCACCCAGTTGTTTCCTTGCAAGAAAAAGATTCGCATTCGAGCCAATCCAGTCCTGCAACAGCATTTTGCACTTCGAAGGTGCAAAATACATACCAAGCATACCTCTGTTAGTTGATCGAGCAAAACTTGCAACTCACTTGGGTCCTCTATCAGTGATACAACATCGTCCACATATTCTGAATAGATGGTTTCCTGTTTGAGCAAATATCAGTGCCACCATTCCCGCACGAGATTAAGAATACCTCTATAACCATGTAAATGACATAACTGAAAGAAAAAAGGTAAAAGCGAGCGACCCTGACGAACATCACTCCTTATAATGAACTCGGGTGAGATCACTTTAGGTACAAACTCTGCTTCGGCCGCTTGCATGCGGCGATTGAGTGAGTGAAAAGGATTTCTCTAGCAGCGACAAAGAAATACACGGCCGACTGAGTCGAACGTCGCAAACCAAGGAAGTCAGAAATCGTGGACCTATGGAACACTTGCCTGTGTGCTGCAATGTCTGTTGCAAAGTCAAAATTTGGTTGTCCAGGACGGAAACTGGCTTGAGTCCCATGGGCGGAGCATAATGCCCAGGAGCAATGTAGGTGAAACGCTAACTAAACTAATTCATTTTCACTTGAGGATCTATCACCTTTCTTGTAAATCCGCAAAATTACAGATTCATGCCAGTTCTTACGAACCTCCCTGTGTCCAATTTGTTCTCCAATGGTAACACCTTCCCACCGTCGTTGAAGACCGACGGCGACAATTTACCCGGTCTATTTGGTTACCTATATTCCGGATGGAGGACTGGTATCGACCTTCATTGGTTACCTTGCAAGTAGAAGCGAAAGACCCATTGTGGTTATGGGCCAACTAAACTGCTCTGCCCAACGCACCAGCCGACGGTCCTGACAGCGAATCAGCGTGGCGTCGGATTCCCTAATCTTGTGTACGGTCGGCGTCCGATAGCCACATTTTTTTTTCTATTTCTCTATCCACCCGTTCAACTGACGTCTCAGTGTGTTGCACCCAAGGGGTTTGGATCTGCGACCGTCCAACAGTGCAGCTGAAGCCGAGAATATCCAACGTTTATTTAGGTTTACGTGAAAGAGGCCCGCGTAGCAGTTGGCGCTGAGTTCACGACTTTTTTAATTAGCTCCCAGTGTTCGGCCGGGTCCAGGGCGTTTTGCTGAGAGCTCCAACCGGAATTGTAGTGAGCAGTTATCGCCAAGAATTAGCTACAGAAAACAAGTGGTTTTTGTGACTACAGACTAAGCGCAAACAAAAGTGACTGATCCAAGCAACCAATCGGAGTCCAACGGCGTGAGATGAGGACAAATCGTTATCGCCTTTCATGACAGACCGGAATTGGATAAGATGACTTCCGAACAGAAAATCAGCCACCGGTCTGCTGTTCCCTCTCGGCTGCATGAACAAGTTGGGTGCTAATATCAGTGGCAGCGGCCACAACGTCTGCTGATTGCACACCTGGGAAATAACCCCTATCAGAGTTAGTCTTTCGCCTCAGGGGAGCTGCAGCCAACCGGCGCACACACGACGAATAAATAAGGATTCTTCAATCAACTGACACTAGCACATACAGAACCTCGCACATAAAGGGCTGTCAACTGGGGACTGTTTGAGATATCGTCTGATTCTCAGTCTGAAGCGAAGGTTGCCCAAGGCAATTTCATTGCCCTTAGGTATCGGAAATAACCGATCTAAATGAAACCAGATTGGACATTAAATGACACCATAACATGCTCCCAGGCAGGTGTAAGATGACAATATGTTCATTCACTGTTGTGCTCCGAAATGCCAACCGAATCAGTTCACTTTAATACTATAACATGGTAGCAACCGTCCAGGAGTCTTGTAGTTGCCAGGAGCAGTCACATGTGTTTATTCCCTAAACCGCACGGTCATCTAACAAGTGACAATGAGCTCGTGTATCTACCAGACTTTCAGGAAGTAAAAACAGCTTGGTTGCGTACCGACAAGAACCACTGACACCTGATCCATGGGGAAAAGCTGTTTGCAGTCCCACGAGCAGAAAAAACTAAATCATTGGCGCAGTGTCTGTTAATGTTAATACTTATCCCTTTCGTTGTGCCTGGGTTTCACAGAAGAGATAAACTGCCGTCCCGGGAGCCCCTTCATTCCTAGTATCGGACCTTACCATTGGACCTGCTAATGGAAGAGAGAAACGACTTCTTTTTTAGCCTATCAAATAGAAGGGTCCCACTAAACGTGATTAAATGAGTGGGCTGGCGAGGAAGAACACAGAATTGTCCTTGAGCTTCCCAACACAAAGCGAATTGCACACACTGAGACTCAGGTAGAAGGAAGAATGCACAGAGTGAAGAAGGACACAAGTAAGGATCGAGCTGAAAATGCTCAGTCAGTTTCCCGCCCGACTGGTCGCAAGTGCAATTTGCCATTCTGTAGAGCGCACATGATACGGAAACAAATAACTACATTTAGAAAAGCACTGCTCAAGTAAGTATCCGTGAAATTATCGGGGAAGGGTGGGAGGGAGAGGGGTGTGTGGGAATAGAGGTAAGGTAGCAGAGTTGATGGCTCTTCACCTGGTAATAACTCGTGGCTCAATAGTGTGGAGCACACAGCTGGGATTCAGAAAATACCGGATGAGATGTCCAGCCAATAACTTGATTGCAACGTTATCGACAGGTATTATTCCGTAGATTGTGGATGCGAGGGTGACTGAAGTGATGAATCTCGCAGGACTGTTCGCTGGACAACGGCAGCAGCGCCGCTATTCTGATTCGAGGAAGAAAATCCAAGTCCCGGAGTCAGATGAGATCCGAGAATGGGGGATATGCCAGCACCAGAACGCCATAACTCTGAAATATTCGCAATGCAAAAGATGATTCATATAGATTTTCAAAATAAAAGCAGAGACGCCGCAACTGCTCAGATAATAACGGCGAATGAACGACCGAACTGAGATAAGACAAAGATACTAGCCACTTCCCTAAGCCAAACAGCGAGGTATGTCTGTAGGCTTGTTTAAGTCTTACTTGCTTGTTGTCGTTTTGGGGTCTCAGAGGTTCGAAACCCAGACCTGCTTGTCACTTTGGTGGTAGACGATGACTCGCCGTCTCGTTACCACACCTGTCTTAAGATAACCCTATGTGGTAGTGAGCCCTAGTGGCAGTGGGACATGTCCCTTCGATCGCACTCACGCTTTAAGTAGGTCATAAAAAAGGAAAGCAGCCACTGAGAAAATCAACTGTAACGACGACTAAACAATGGGACAGAAATAACGCTTGAGTGGAGAATAAGTTTCGAGGTTAAAGGTGATTATATCAATGATTAGTCGTTGAAACAACCAAAGACGAACGGATGCAGACGCAAGCCAGCTTTCTGATTGCGCTCGACACCAAACAATTACGTTTTTTGCCACATTAGGTAATTCAATCTAAATCGCGCGTCAGCAAACGGAGTAACGTTGCGAAACTGGAGCAAAGTGTTAGGATTGCCAGACCACCCAAGTGCCAAGGCGGCAAAAGCTGCAGAGTTGGTCTTATTGGTGTCACTTAAATGACATCACTGTTTTTCAAATATCCCCCGGAATAGTTTATCATCTGAATACACTCCACCTTAAATAGGAGTGACACATGAAGGTAAATTAATTTTACTATGACAGCTGAAGGGGGTTTTGAGTAAGATACTTATATAACTTACGTTGAATAAGCTCGGTAGAAGGCGATAAACTGGGTGCTCCTTTCCACACAGAACTCGGGTGAGAGAGATCAGGTACGTTGTCCACTACAAAAGGTAAACGTTTCGTTAACTGAGATTGAAAACATGCAACAAGCTAATGATTCAAACTCATTCTGGAACACTAGGAACCATATCGAACGAAAAGTACTTGCTGCAGTTAGCAAGCCATATAAGCAACCAAAAAAGGTTACCAGAGTAGAAAACCTGCACCTACGGAATAGCAAAAATATCTACCGCCCGTGCAATTACGGATCAGCAACAATGAACCAACTGCGGCGGCACCCATACGACTTCAGGAGTAGCAAACAGCGGTGGTAACGACTTTCGTCACCTGATCGGTATCAGTGTTCCAAGTCATAAGCACCAGGATCAGAGGGTACACCTAAATTACACGCTGCTATAAAAAGAATGAACACGATCAACATTGCCCACGGTATGCTGTCATTTCTCCTAGAGTCCCTGGGTCTTTCCGACCCCAAGTTTGCTATACATTTTTCTATTCCACATTGCCAAGCCAACTGTGGGCATGGGTTTGGTGTTTTCCATTCCATGAGAAAGACTAAAAACTTTACGGCTTGGTAGACGAGTGTTCGCCATGCGCAACACGTGAACCAAACGATGAAATCTAACACGATCAGGTTGTAGACCGCTTGTCGGATAATGACAAGTGGGCCAGGGAAGTTTAAGAGTCTGGACAAATTGTTTCTGAGCACATAGAGGGGGGTTACACAAACGGATAGATACGGCTTTGGCTGTGTTTAAGATGCGACACTTGACAGTTCTTGATTGTCCGCTGCTAACTTTGTAGATGGTGCGAAAAGCACTTATCACGTTCACTGAGTGGTTTGACTCCACAAGGTGTGAACACACCGCGCTAGTGATTGCCTTAATTGTTCCTGTGCTCAACCAAGCCGGGTGATGTTCACGAACGCGATCGGACAAACGCCTGGTCGTGCGGCCAATATACCTGGTCCCACAGGAGCAGGTGAATGAATACACACAGAATGAGGCTGCAGAATCTGGCAGTCTGTCCTTTAGTTGGAAACACATGATCGGTTTCAATGTGAATACAGTTTTTAACTGTGCAGCAAAGAATGTTCCACTGATTGAACTTGACAGTCTCCGTTGGATAATTTCCGCTTCCGTGTCACCTTTGAAAGGTAAACGAACGTATACGGGTTTCTTTACTGGTCCTATTACTTTTTGTCTTACTTCGTGTTTTTCCATAGTTTTATTTATGAATCTTTCGGGGTATCCATTTTGTACGAATACGCTCCGCAGGAAACGAAGTTCATTTTCAATTGTGTCACCCGTACATATTCTTCTTGCTCTATCAACTAAACAGCATATTAGGTTCCTCTTTGCTTGTAACGGCACAAAGCTGTGAAAATGAATGTACTGTCCGTTCCATGTTGCCTTTCTATAGACTGATAGTTGTGCAGATCCGTCCTGCCGTCGCCTTATGTACACATCTAAGTATGCTAAACTATGGTCTGCTTCTTTTTCTAGTGTAAAATGTACGTTTGGATGGACACTGTTAAACGTGTGTAACATGTGGTTTACGTCTGCATGTTCCTCTACAACACAGTATATCAACATAACGTTTGTAAACGGTACAGTGCCTGATTGGTGAGCGCAGTTCATTATTCTCCGGTTTGGACATAAGGATATCAGCAAACAATGGTCCCAGATGAGACCCCATTACCACTCCGTCCTTTTGCCGGTATATTTCACCATTGAATTGAAATTGAACATTTTTGGTGCACACAAAGAGTAGCTGTCTCAGTTCATCCAATGGGATCCCTATGGAGATGTTGTTATCTTGAATGTACTCGCAAATAAAGCTTATGGTTTCGCTGATCGGAACATACGTAAACAAGAACTACATCCAGTGATAACATCTGCTTCCCTTCAAAACGTAGGCTTTTAATAGTTTCTGTGAGATGAAATGTATCGCGCACACTATGTCTAGAAATGACTGCCCTGACTGGTTCCAGTAGGCTGGCTAACCACTTAGATAAAGCGTGATACGGAGAATTACACATGTCCAAAATAGGCCTCATCGGAGCTCCGTCTTTGTGCACCTTCGGTAGGCCTTACAATCTGGGAATTGTTCTACCTGTGGGTCGTATCCGCTCAAAAGCTAAGGCATCAATCATTCCATTCTGTTTTAAGGCTCGTAATTTCATAGAAATTGATTTTTCTATTTGAGTTGTCCTATCCTTTTCGGTTAGAGTCTTTGTGAATTCTGACTCGTCGCCCAGTATTCTATTCATTTTCTCAATGTAGTCCAACTTACTGATGATAACAATACCAGCTCCTTTATCTGGTTTGATCAACATTATTTCGTCGTTTGTTTGTAGTTCTTTTAGACGTTTCAAGTGCTGAGGCGTTACCAATCCTCGCTTTACTTGTCTGTCGTCACGATATTGGTAACATGAGTTGACGAGACCGGATTAAAAGTTTCTCTAAACTCTCCGGAGAGGACAGCATCAGATCAGACAGCTGACTAAACAGAGTTTCAAATTCAACCTCCACATCTAGTTGCAGACATTCAAGAACTGTCAAGTGTCGCATCTTGAACACAGCCGAAGCCGTATCTATCCGTTTGTGTAACCCCCCTCTATGCGCTCAGAAACAATTTGTCCAGACTCTTAAACTTCCCTGGCCCACTTGTCATTATCCGACAAGCGGTCTACAACCTGATCGTGTGACAAATTGACCAATTACACATACACACAGACGCATTCTTAGAGTTGTGAACTGGTGTGACTGCAAATCGACAATTTCCCTTGAACCATCTCCAGACCATATTTAATGTTAAGTATTGGCATGAACACGAATAACTGAAAACGAGCTTGTTCGCCACGTTGTGTTGTTCTCAATGTGTTCTGTGGGATTTTTCAAACGTTTGAAATCTACTAAGCCCGACCCGCTTTGATACAGCATTGTCGGAACCCTTATTCAGCTTTCACTCTAGCCATGAAATCAATTCTTATTGTAGTGATATAACGCAATCATAAAACAATACCTCTGCGGAACAGTTGAGTACAGTTATCGCAACTTTCGACTTTGTACCAACGTGACCGAATTTTGGTTGCTGCTAGACAGCACCAACTACTCATAGAGGAAAACAGAACGAGTAACATGGGAAAATCCATATCAAAATAGAACATTCAACAATTTCGGTTGCAAAAAAGCCACGGACTGAGGCATGGAGTTCTGTCACTTGTTTCTCCCAAAGAATTCATGGGGGAATCGCGCGGATCACAACCCGGTAGTCTAATTGCAACAACGAGCCAGACCGCCGGCCAGCCTTCACACAATCACTGACTACCTCAACTCACGCTCCAACCCTAAACCCTACAAAGACGCAGTCGTTTCGTGGACATATGCGAAACATGTCCCAACCATCACAATCAGTGCCCGTATCAAAGATTGAATGCTACCACTCAGTACGCCACGTTTAAAATACGGACAAAGTTCCCTCATCAATCATACTCTGGCACAGTAACTCATCGAAGTGCGTGCCAGTGAAATGCATGCCTACGAACGACTTCGATAATCGGGATCATCTGCAACGACGAACGTATTGTCATCGTGGGGTGAGCCACTGACTGTCCCTATCTTCAAGAAGGGCAACCGTAGCAATCAACGAATCAGAATGATTGATAAAGGACGTTTGTACAGTTAGACCATATTCTAGCATGCTTACCTTTTCTCGCCTGTTCCCTTTTGATATTCACTCTTATAGAAACAAATAACTGCGGGCAGAAAGCAGCGGTCAATGAGGTTTGCCTTGCTGTTTAACTCTGAAAGATGACGATGATGTTGACAGGCTTTGTCAGACCACCGATGACCAACGAAAAGTCTCTGTTTACATCATTTTCAAGTTGTTCAAATCATGAACCAAGAACTTTAAGCTGAACCGATGATCAACTTTCGACAGGATGAATTGTCACAAAACGGATGGGGTACTGTGCCTATCCAACGACGGACTGCACTTTTCATGCCGTTTTCCAGGGAGATGCTAGCGCTCGCTTATGCGACAAGCATGACCCAGCTGTGTTCACGCTTGTTCACAAATTCAATGATTGTTCCCATGCACATTTGGAACATACCAATGAGCCAGGCTGCATGAAGCCTTGCTGTTTACTCGATTCCTATTCCCGTTAATGCTTTGTGCAAAGTGAGCAGCTGGTCTCCCTCTCCACTGATTACCAATTTGGTATCCTGCCCAACTGCTTTATATATATATATATATATATATATATATATATATATATATATATATAT
>LUCM01003222.1:0-14949 GCA_008360955.1 Fasciolopsis buskii | reverse complement strand
AACGGGCAAATTTTGTTTACGCATCCAGATACTAATTGCTGCTTCTATATATACATACGTATATTCTGGGGCATTCTGCTCTCGTTCCTAAGGTTGGCTCAGCCCAACTGACAAAGAATTATCTACCAATCACAGTTGTGATTCTTCTGTGGACTCTTCGACGAACAGCTTCCATGCACACTCCTGATGCTACAGATTCGATTCTGGTGAGATATATATACATATATATATATATTGCCCAAATGTAAGTACAGATAATGTACCATCGAATTCACGGCGACGGATGAAAATAATGAAACAATGTTTGGAGTTCGCAACCTCTACATCAGCGACAATCCATCGGGATCCGTGAGTGCTCTGCGGGATTGCCAGTACCGAGTTGCCCAAACCAATGTAGAGGGTTAACTTAGAAAATCCTACTTGAGCCTTTGACTTACAAGGCACTGGGGCGATCTGAGGTTCACGCAATGCACTGGGGACCGGTGACAGACGGATTAGTTCATGCGCCATTAGGATGGGGTTCCCAATGCACCCTTTCACCACGCACGCCGAAAACCACACAGCCGTATGCTACGTACGCCGCTCGAGGTTGTTTTGGAATCAGGGTTTAGCCAACTCTCCTAGACAGATTATCAATGACCAGTAAACCCGACGGAGAGCGCCGGGCATTCGCCTTTGATCTGGCACCTCAGTAGGAACACTTCCGCCGAGAGAAGGCATGCGCAAGACTTCCTCAGTAGGAGTTATTCTTCCTCTGCTACTTTTATATGACCCTAGTTTAATGTTTATAAATCAGGAATAGTTTTAACTATAAGTATTTGGGATGAACTTACTTGGAGCAAACTGACCGGACACAATCGCTGGGTCATCCATTTGCCAAGTTAATGGAGTACCTGAACACAAATCGAAAGCGTAGAGAAAAACAGGGGTGAAACAACCAAACAGTGCATCGATTGTCTTAATCAACAGAGCATGGAAATTGCTGTGATAAGCCAAAACAAAATAGAATTGAAACAAGTGTTATGATACCCGTTTAATCAATCGGGATGCTGAATGAACTTACGCTGCACACCTGGTACTTACAAAATGAGTTGAACTTACTGGTCACAGTAGAGTCCGAAGACGGGGCCATTCCCGAGGCACAAACAGGAAACGTGCCCCGGTCTACCTCAGAGAGTTCTTGCTGAAGAAGATTCGACATGGGCTTGGACAGACCGGGAGGGATGCTGTAGTTCTGAAAGGATAACAGTTTGCTGGAAGAACACTGTGATAGCATTCGTGGATAAACCATTATTGTACAAAAATGACCAATAATTGAATTCATCTAGGTGTCTGATCTTTCCGAACCATGTACAAAATAAACATTGCAAAATTCTGGCTGCCGATTAGCAACAACAGCTGAGCCCAACTTAAAAGATGCACAAGTGATTGTTCCGAGAGAGAAGGCACGGTAAAGTAGGTAGCCCCTACGACAACACATGTGCAAATAGCCACATACGAACACATGAAGGACAAGAAAAAGGTATATATATATATATATATATATATATATATATATATATATATATATATATACATTGAAACTAAATAAAATTGTATCTCTGTAGTAGCTTATTTTCAGTCCATATGGACGCTATGGGAAGAGGTAAAAGTATTTGCAACTACAATCTATTCCCTTTTTGCGAGAGTTTGACCAGAAGTGGTCGAATGCCCGTGATCTCGGGTTGTCAGGGTAAAGTCATTTAAACATGGAAGGTGGAAATCTGCCTGGAAGTAAAAACGACAAACAATTTAATGAGTTTCCCTAGGCTGCAATCACAGTGGATAACTGAATTACTAGAACGTCTTATTTCACTCAAGACTAGAACCGGAAATATTTTAGTGAATAAAACAATCTTTTCATTGATTAGGAAACTGCATATGCACTAAAGACACTATTCATTACTGATAGATAACGCAGTTTTGAACTATAAAGTTCTTTAGTAAAGCTTGTCTAATATCTCGAAATAGATAAAACAACCATTGTAGTGGTATTTTGAGGAAAAACATTGGCACTGGCATATTTTGGAAGGGGAAAATGCACCAAGTGAAATTAAGCAGACGACCTTTTATATCTAACCTGTTAAAAGTTTGCCGAAAATCCTTACCTCCGGTATAGAAGCCACAAATGAGGTAAATCTTATCCTCCACTGCAGACGAAGACCAATGAGTACATCATACTTAGCGAACTCAACATGCTGATGTAGGGCACGCACTTTAACGAGCGTCAAAAAACACGTCTTGATTTTACCGGTGCTATTGATAGCATTAAAGAACCGAAAAGACAGTATGGGACTTTTCGTTAATTTAAAGCTATTTGCACCTGGTTAGCGTTTATATTTTCTTCCTTCTCGACAACCACATTAACTTGTGCTTTCTCCATGCCGATGAGATATAAAGCTTCTCACATAGATTCTGCCCTCGAGCTTTATATTATCATCAACTACGAATGTGCTTCTCACTGAGCGTCCCATATGATTTCTGGACGCCTGTGAGTTCGCTGTTGCAATGGGGAGGCCGCAATTACCATTCCAAGCAGAACTAACAACTTCTCTATGTATGAAAGTAAATACTGAAAACGCACTCGCAAAAGCCACTATCCTAAACTTTATTAGCTGTGTCAAACACCTGTGCATATAAAAGATGGCATATGCGAAGCGCTCCAATACCCAACATCGGCATAATTCCCAGTTGTTACGATGGCCACTGAGCATGCGAGCTATGCTTCCTGTGTTCCGTAACTCCAGAGACGCACATTAGTGGTGGAGACGGGTGAACCTGACTTAAAAACTTGCAATGGTACAACAGAGCGGATGTACTGAGGAACCGTCATCGAACTTTCGTAAAAACACTAGGATGCTACTCCCAACTTTCTCATATAGCTAAAACCTACCACAACAGGGCTCAGGAGGTAACTTCAGTAAAGGAAAAAACGGAGTTTGCCGATGATCTTGTGCGTCCAAGGGCCGATGTTGCGATCGTCCAAATGTGCTCACCGTCGAATGACTTTCGTGGAAATCAATCGAAAACGCCACTGTGGTCAGCTTGAGGCGGTGGTCACCCGTTGGAAGCATAATATAAGATGAAAACGCTTCCTCGTAGTTTGGGTGAAAAGACAATTAGTGACCCATTACCTGACGACTGATCCGATACCTTGACCCAAAAACGAAAATCTACAAAAGAATTTACTGTGTCTATAGGTAAACACCGTACAACAAGATGAAACTCGACCCAGTAATTTATAAACACGGTTACCAGGCGTCCGAATAATTTGTTTGCCTATCTCACCAGATTGCTACTCTTTAGTGTGATTAGTACAGCAAAGCTTTCATTTTACAGAGGATTTCAGTATGAAAGCAATCGACGATTGTTAGGCGTATTTGCAACTAGAAAAATCGCCGTATATAGAGATTTCACTGACCTCGTGTTCAAGCAAGTCGGGAGCACCTGAAGGCCTGTATTTGCATTTCTGTGATGAGGGAAGCAACATGACGTTCACGTGTGTAACAAAGAGAGAAATATTAAGAAAACTTACGGGTAAATTCATCTGAGAATTATTATCTTCATTTGATAAGACGTTTGGTCTGGAGGGGAATTGCACCGAGGGTAAGAGCACAGATGCGGCGGCAGCCGTGGCCGCGACAGCCACAGCTGTGGAATTGACCGAATCCAAGAGCTGGTCGGTCGAATTGCCGGAAAGTCTGATTAAGTTGTCGCCACTACCACTACCAGCCATACCACCGTTGCATCCGACCGCGGGATTCCAATCGGGAGCGGGTTGAGCAGCGGTGAGTGAGGAGAAGAAAGGGGAATGTCGACAAAGCTGATTGAAAAATGTACTGAGATCAAAGTTCGACGGAGGAGAGGATTTCGCCGTGCATAGATTAACTTTGTCACCAGAAGCGGCTGCTCGATGACTCAACATGGCTGTTGCTGTATTAAATGCCGCAGTGAACAGAGTTGCGAGGGAGTCCGAACGCTGAGCAACTCGATCTTGAGTGTTAAATGGGATATTGTTTTCTGTGAGACCAGCAAATGAGGATGGTAATCTATAGTGTGAATTTGAATCGACACTTTTTGAAAGCCTCGTCTGGGAAAACGAATCGAAATTGGAGTCAATTTTGTTTCCAGCATTGCATGGAGCGTGTCCAAAAGAGTAATTAGCACTGTTGGAAATCAGTCCGTTATTGCTAGTAAGACCAGCTTGCTCAGTATGCCGAGAAGCAGCGAGAGAGCAACCCGGATCGGAGGCTTCGTAGCTCAACAGAGGATCTGCATGAGGGCTGGAGAACATGGACGATTCAGCTGACCGCTGTAGAATACCAGCACTATCTTCAAACCCTGGAGGCGGGTAAATCCGAGGGTAAACAGACTGTGCATTTTGCTGACTTAGGTCCGTCTGGCAATCTGTCTTGGACTGCATAAAATCAGACATCCAGGGGAAAGCAACGCGCCCCGATTGACTACATTGGAAATCGGACATGCTAGAGCCAACTGTAGATGTGGTGAGGAGCTGTGAATGTGAGTCCAGTGCGCATGCGACTGACGACCCGTTATGACCAGTATTATCATAAATACCCTTGGCAGTTTGTTCACTTGTGAGTCCTATTTTATTTACTTCCGCTGCTAATAGCTCCGCCAAACCCTGCTGTGATTCCAAAAAAGGGTCAAAATCGATATCCACAGGGTCCTCGCCAAAGTTCAGGTGGTTTGCCGAATCGCTTGGAGGAGACGAATGATACCAATCACCTCCGGTAGGACTTTCCACGCAAGCCGCATTACCGTTTATGACTGGATATGGTTCCGACCCAACAGATTTACGATGGGAAGCGGCTCCACCGGGATCAGACGACTGAATTCGTCGAACCTCATTAGGTTTTTTTGGCAACCGACTGCACTTCTCAATATTCGCACCTCCGAGGCCATTGGTGTAAACATGCGAAAATGAACTAGATAGTTTTCCGGATTCATATTTCTGGGAACTGGGTTTGACAAAGTCTGCTGAAAGCTGTTTGTTCCATACATTTGTCTTCGACGACCTATCACAGGGAGATAAAACTGGTTCATTTGAAGACTCGTTTACATTGAAATCAGGGTAGGCAAAGTCAGATCGTAAAAGGCGGGTTCGCCTAGTATCTCCGGATAACGTTGAGGGAGTTGGTTCCACTTCCGTCAGTGGTCTGGTGTGGACACTGCGGCAGGCACCTTTAACTGATGAACCGGTAGAACGTTCACATCCTAGATCTGTACGGCCACGAAACCGAATACTCGTTTGAGAAGAGTCTTTCTGACTACAAGAACTGTCTTCCGCCGAAGTGGTTGCATGTGAACATGAGTTCAAAGTGGGCGCAGAACTACTACTGCTTGCAGTGGGTGGCATGTATTTTGATAAAAGACTATTCATGTATTTGGTATGCCTACCCAACTGCATCTCTATTTTCGTGAAACTGGCCGCAGGGTCACCAAGTTCGTGCAAGTACATGCATTCCTGAAAAGAAACGAAAAGGAACATTCGCTGCTCACAGTGCTCATCACAACGGGTACAAAAATTACTTAAGAAAAACCCTACGGTGATGATGAACAACCACGAAAGGAAGAATGTAAACGTCACACTGAAGATATCAACCAGATGACCTCAAACCAACAAAGCCTGAAAATAAGCCTTGACAGAAAAAAGAAATTGTACATAAATATCAGTACGCACCGCCTCCCTGCGAGGTAAATCCATCAAACATCGACTCCATCCCCTTGATAACTAAGCAACCAACATCGGCATCATCATCGTTCGGCGTTAAACAGCAAAGCAAGCTCACTGATCGCTGCCTTTTCCCCAAGACTACACACGTCTATAAAAAAGTGAATATCCAAGGGGAACAGGCGGTGGTCCTTGCGCAGTGGGAACTATTATAAGCTGCCGCGCAACTCGAACACCGTAACACAGTCTTAACTGTACGAACGTCACATATTCAATCAATGTCCGATTTCGATAGATACATGACCACACGATCCTCACGGTATCATATTCAACTGCCATAGATCGTTCATACCTACCAGCCAGCTCGTTGAAGCGACTCTTTCGACCACATCTCCAATCACGCGGCTCTCAAGACCTGCGACACCTTTTTTACCTCCGGAGTACTCGCTGTGCACATTTACTGTCATCCACGTTGCAGACCGCCCCATCATTGTGACCTCTACACATGGCTTTTTCCATCCTTGGGAGCAACACAAACATCTGGGCACGCATGGTAGACGAATGTCGCCTTCATACGGCAACACGCGACCCCCCACACTAGCTAGTCGTAACAAGTTACCATGACGCTGAAAGAAGCTATTTGCCTCAAAGTGGCACTCCAATACCAATCCTGACCTCCGCATTTACCACCCGATCACTCCACTCCTAATTCTCGGCCATAGTAACGCTACTATAACATCGGTACGAAAACCTCTAGCCGCTCGAACACTCCACACGCATAGTTCACGTCCCTCGCAACCGTAAAACAGAACGCGACTGTGCGCACAGTAAACATAACTGTTTTTTGGTGGGCACCACGACCTTCAACTTCAGTAAAATATCAGGGCCACGGTAACTGCTACGATGCCTTCAAAATACGCGAAAGCTAGGACTGTTCGACAGCAGCCTACCAAAGGTGGGTGAAACGGTCCCACAATCGTAGTTCCTCCCTCGCAGTAGCAACCCAGTTCGAACCTCGTCGTCCAGTCCTGTAACAGCTACTTTGCAACTTGAAGTCAACAATCGCAAACCGAGCAATTCCGACTCGACAGTCCTATTAGGGCACGGATCGCGATTTCACTAGGTGCACACGACTGCCTTTCGTAATTTAGAATCGCAACAGCCTTCCCTCTCATTTCTATTCGAGCCTTACATCCGGAGACCCTTTCCAAAACAGTCTCCATCACCTATCATGACGAAGTGAACAGAATGAGAGATGGGACAACTCTTGTCATCGCGGCTAGCGTTCGATGAACTTGACAGTCACTCGTTAACCCACGCGTTCATAGTTGTGCATGTCTAATGTCTCGCCACAGATTCACGAACTTCGCTGATATACACTCTGTGACAGCATGGGATAATGCTGTCCGATCCACTTAGTCGGACGCGCCTTCACTCGAAAAGACCACAGCTCGTAGAGGCGGGTGGTGTGTATTGCCGCCGTTCTAGTCGTCTGACGAAACGGAATATCTGGTCGATGCAAACCTCGCCCTGAAGGGAACCGGATGCTGTCAGTTGCTACTTCTCGCGAATCGGTGCACGACGCAGTTGATTTCGAACCTAACCACCTTAGTAATATCGAATTAACACCCAATCCACGATGATTGCTACAGTTACTCCGTGTGCCGTTATGCGGGAAATGCTTGCAATCAAGTTGACTCTATCCCACGATACCGGAAAACGTTCCCGTCCAAAATTCATGAAGCCAAGTCCGTCATGATTTTCACCAAGTCCTACTCTAATTTAAAAAGGACCTGAGGAAAAGCTCGCCGATTGTGTCATTCACCGGTTTCACTAAGGCTTTCGTCAACTGACGGCAACTGCGACGCATTCTATTTACCTCTGCAGTTAGGAGTGGCGTTTTGCTCCAATTATGATCAGAATGACCCTTGCAGATCCGTCTTGTGATCGCTGGACTAAACCCGGCGAAATCTTCTGCGATGCACACGCTCTACTTTGATCCCACCGCTCGTCTACATTGTGCTCGTCGCAGTTCTTAGTTTCTCAGGATAGTCTCTGTTAATAACTGTTGCGAAACACCGAATCACACACACGTTAGGCAGCAATCGGGTTGTGACCTACTCGGCGACCGGGTTGACTGCGCAAAATTGCATTAAAACTAACGGGCATTGTCCGAGTCGACGTACGTGGTCCAACAAGGACTGAAGTTCCTGGACAAACGCGCCAACGGTGCTGAATGCGATATGGTGATCTGACCGGACTACCTATCTAGTATGTGCGCCATGTCGCTGTGCAACGCCGAACTGTGTCGGCCAAATTCGTTCCCAAAGCTGGGAGAAACGATTGTTCCTAATCAAAAAGGAGAATCTTTCTCCGTACATGTTCGCTGACGGCAAGCACATCGTCCACTCTAACAGCGATTTCGATGCACCAATTATTCAAATTGTGCATTAAACACCTGCTACCACTACATCTCAGACCGGTTGTTTACTTGAACAAGGTTGAACGAAGTTATCATAGAACTGGTTTTTGCAGTCAATGCTGCAGTCCTGTTGCGGGTGTATGCCAAGAGACAATAAACTTCTTCTAACACAAATATCCTCCGGACGCCACGATCCCTGCAGTCCTCACGGTGCAACAAAACACTGTTAACCGAGATCAGTCATCGGAAAGGCCCTTCACCTCCTCCCCGACGGCACACGCGCTTCGCCTCCAAACCATCCTCCTTCAAACGGTCAGTCCCTGAGAAACTCGTCGGGTACACCAAACGGCCCTCTGCTCAGGCCATGATGGGAGGGAGCAACGAAGAAATACTCGCAAAAATTCCTCACAACTACAACCAAGCAACACCGAGAGTTACTCTACAGCTGAAATGTCAAGAGCCGAAAGCTGAAAAACATGTCTGCGATGCCTTATCGCCGATGTCGCGCCAACTTATCCCAGCGGCCGAAAAGAACGGCCTACCGCAAGGTTCCCTGGTCAACGTCAAAGAACAGACGGTCATCCAGGCTGATCGCCACGGAGTCATTCAAGCGCAAAAAAAGGATCCCGGTTTGTATGAAGTCGCTGTTGCGCCGGAAACTGATCAGACACAGAACACCAACAAAAAAAACGATACGCGACTCCCATATAACACAGTAACGATCCCTCAAAATACTTTAGACATTTTTCTAATTGATGAAAACGTCACGTCAACAACACAAGAAATAATACACCTCGCCTCTGAATGGTCTAACGCCACGCGACAAACGAGGCAATCAACGTAACAGCCAAAGACCGCTGTACCAGAACATTCTTTTTTGAAAACAAAAAAGGGGAGGTGTTGTGGTCGATGACCGGTCCAAACCATGTTTGAACCCAGATTTCATCTGCTCATGAAAATTTCTAAAAGCACTTCTGACCTCTCAAATCGAAATGACTTATTTAAATATTGCGCGTTGAATACTTTTAAAATATGTCCGCGAAATGATTCATAAAGCCCGTCCTGTTGATTGGGCGTCTATCACATCGATCAAAGGCCACCCAATCAAAACATACTAAACGAAGAGCTCACTTGAATTCTGAATTGTTTGGTGGTCACAAATAAACGCGCGGCATACCGGCTGTTGGTTCGTCTCTCTCTCCGCTAAAGCGGGCGGTGCCCTGTTGTATTTCACTCTGCTTCTTCTCCTGTGCGCTCATTCCCAAGAAGGCAAGCAGATCTTCCATTCGTGTGCGACACGGCTTTAAAGTCTGAACCCCGGAAATTTTGTCTCCTACCATCATGCGTCGCTCGCCTACCTAGACAACAGGCTAGTTGCTCTCTGTATAATCGGCGCCGCGAGTACTGTAATCTTGTGCTCAGTGGTCATAAGACCAATCCAAATCGGAACATAACACCACCCCACCCTCTAAACTACACCGTCATCCCTCTTGGCCAACAGGCCATTCCCTCCCCCCCAACTGTAAAAAAATGAACCAATCCTCTATTCCTTATTTATTTCCTGATATTTAGCAAGTGGGCATTGTGATGGTGTTAACGTGGATCCCGCCATCCTTTTAGTGTGTATTCCACACGTGGTTACTCCTCGTCAGAAAATTAGCACCTCGGTTTGAAAAACAAATAGTAAAACATTCCTAACGCTATCTACCCTTGCCCCCAAATGCAGATACAGAACCATCTCGCACATATTCAGTATCTATAGAAAGCAGCTCTGCTACTCGTGTGTACAACAACCCACCACAAGACACAACACTACCTCACCGGTATAACGACTTCGGTAGTTTTAGAAAGACAAACTAAAACAGCGCGAAAGTTTTGTGCGGAATAGAGGCTTACAAAAGCAGTGACATTCAAGGTATTTTAATAACAGACCCCAGATCCAGCATGGCAATACCGGTCTAAAAATGACGCTGCCCATATTTTCATACCAAACCTCTGCGGGCAAAGCTGATGAAAATGCGATCAGTTTACACAAGACACTAAATCCATGGATTGGAAGGGTCCTGTTTACTGGATCATCCGCAGGGGCTTCAATTTTTTCCTGTCATTCAAATCTCTTTTGGCGTATACTTCACAGCCGAACATCTGGGATTATTATTTAGGTGAATACAAATGCACTGTCAGGGTCCACCAACCAACAAGTAACAGGAGAATCCATAGATCACAAAGACTGGCGTGGCAAATTGGTACACGCTCTGTCACCAAAAAGGTCAGCGATTCGAATCTCAAGATCCAAGACAACTTCGTGCAGATGCACTTGCTGACGCGGACAGTCTGTCACTCTTGATCCAATACAACTTAGCGTCTATTAACACTCCAAATTTCAGAGTCATGGGGCTCCTGGTCCTAGTGGCCATGGGGCATGCTTCCTTTACTAAACTCATGCGTGAAGCACATCACAAGGAAACTTCGCCCAAGATACTACTTCCTATTTCCCCCGCCGCCAAATTTCGCACCCAATGAAAAATGTGGATTACTAAGATTTGTGACTAATTTTATTCACAACTGCCTTTGTACCAGATCGCCTCTTGATTTTCAGTCTGATTATTAACAAGAGCAGATCAAAAAACAAAGAACACGAGGGTACTATGAACAAGGAAATTTTGATAGCCGCTGCGACGTAAGAAGGGACGCACAACGCCGACACGCGTCTTAACCACAATGATAACGTGTACTGACAGGGGTATTGCAACAACACAAGACTGCGCGCCAGGTGATCCATAACTGACAGAGCTACTATGATTCGTAGATAATTAGACGGGACACTGGCTCCATCGCGTAGGATGGTGAACGGGAAATCTCACCTCGTTCGACTTGACCCTATTGAAATTTAACAATCACCTTCATACTTGTATTCAGGAGAAAAAGTAATCGAACAGGATAAACATAAACATCTTTTCTTACATGGTTATATGTAAACCCAGAAATCAGGGAAAATTAAGGGCGGAAGACTCAACCACACTCATGATCAAAAATCTACTCCGAATGAGACACCCGCATCAACCAAATAAACTCATTTTGTACAGCTTTCGTCCCGCGCAAAAACGGCTGCATCACTTGTGTCCAAGCGACAACACGCAGAGAGTATCTTCGATCATTACTTTGTCATCTACTCTTAATGGACCGCATTGCATCCTCTGCCCGGCAAAATGTAATATAGGCGCTAAAACTTGGTTGACCCTGTGTGGTAAAGAACACAAATGAAGGTGGTGACCTAGTGTAGCTGCAATGCTAGAAGTGACTTTAACAAAAATAAATAGAATCATCATAGAATCATCAGAGTTACGCGAAATATTTTCACCGTGTTCAGGACTGGGTAGCGCGAATGGGAGACAAATAAATTCCTGCAGAAACACAAAACAGTTTCGCCGAATTAAACAAATGGACAGAAAAGTTAGCGTCGCAGAAAACAACGACGTTACCACTAAAGAAACTATTCGTCAGCGCCAGAGTATGCAACCTGTGGTCCCTTAAATGTAGCCGCAGAATATCGCAACGTCTCCGTCAATAGTGTAAGTAGGGTGGCTTCATTTGTAGCTCACATTTTCTCCACCCCTAGTCATGCTGAACTCGTTCCTCAATGGCTCACTCAATCAAGCTGCCAACAGCTGTTGGCTCTGACAGTAGACCTCACTTCGATTGATTCTTGCTTGCGTGATGAAACACGAATTCAAGATTTGAAGAAGAGTAATTCAGCGCCAAAATATTCGTCAACGATATTCTGCACGCTGCGGGAGACGAACAGCTCGAGCTGCTGTGTCAACAGCCTTGCATATTCTTAATGAGAGCCTGAGGGCCCTTTCCGACTGACGGATCCCGTTTAACATCTCTGTGCACCGTGAAACTGGGCAGGAGATCATCGGCTGCGTCCGGGGAAGATATTTGGATTTAAGCAAGCACTTATTTACCCTTGGCGCAATTCACCCCAACAACCTGCAGCATTCGACATGCAACAACCACCAGTTCAATAACCTCGTCACCCGCCCTGTTCGGCAAGACAAACGGTCGAATGTATGGGTAGCAGGTGATATTAATGCAACAATTCTGAAAACGTGTCATGCGAAATCCTGTTTAGGTGGATGCGACTTGGCGCCCGCTCCCCGCGAAACAGTTAACGGAGAAAGACTTCTCCTCTTTGTATAGAACAATCGTTTTCTCCCAGTTAGAATCACGAATGTGGCTCGACCAGTTCGCGTTGCACCAGCGACTATGGCGCAACCATAACTGGAGTATTCCAGCAGTAATCGACCATATTCGCAATTTACGCTACCGTTGGCGCGTTCTGTCCAGAAAATTCAGATCCTGTTGTGACACTACGGCGAGATCCGACCAATGCGCTTAGTTACATGCAATTCTGCTGCAGCTCGAACGGTCGCCGACCGTAGGTCACAAACCCGATTGGCTCCTAACGTCTGGTGATTCGCGTGTTCGCACCACACTAGAACAGAAACTATCTGAGATAACTAAAACTCCTGCGACGACAAACAATTTAGATCGACGGTGGGATCAAAAGCAACAACTATGCATTCGGCAGCAGATTCACTCCCGCTGGCTCTAGATCCAGCGATCAACCCAAAGACACGGATTCGCAAGGGGGTATTCGATCTAATCAAGCAAAAAGCAACTCCATACTGCAAGAAGCAAACTCAGAATGCGTCGACAGTTGCAGCGTCAGTTACACAATCTTAAGTGAGAACCGGTGATGAACAATCGGCGACTTTACCTCAGTCCTTTTTAAATTGGGTAGGGGACCTCTGGGAATTCACGACCGATCTTGCTTTCATGAATATTTGGACGGAAACGTATTCCGTCATCGTGGGATGAGTCACTGATTGCAACCATCTTCCGCAAGGGCACACGGATAATCTGTAGAATCAGTCGGTGGAATGGTTAAATTCCGATAAGTTACTAAGTTAGGCGTCGATAATCCTGCGTCGTTAGACACCGATTCGCGAGAGTAGCAACCATGAACAGCATCCCGGATTCCCCGTCCAGGTCAGGTTCATCGACCAGGATATTCATCTTTTCGTAGACACTTACCGAAACGCGTCAACATACACAACCGCATCACTACATCGTGTCTCCGAAGTGAAGGGTGCGCGTCGACTAATGGATTCGGACAGGCATTATCAGGCTCTCCACAAAGGTATATCAGCGAATGTTCGTGAATCTGGGCGACATTAATACACCTACAAGCATATCGCCGTGGAGTATATACGTGACTGTCAGTTCATTCGAAACGTGAACTAGCGGCGTTCGATCAAAGTGTCCATCTCTCATTCCTTCAACTCGTCATAACTAGTGATGAAGAATTCTTGGAGGCCTCCGAACTGTAGCATCGAACAAAAGGAGGAACTTGTGCGACTAATATTATCGCAGGCAAACTCGGTGCCTATCGAATTGCCCGATCAGTGCACTAAATAGACTCTCGGATCGGCTTGCTCGGTTGGCATGTCTTCGCACCCTCATAACTGCAAGTCTCGTTACACGACTGGACACATGTAAGCCGAACTTCGATACTGGATGAGAGAACTAAATCGATGTGTAACCGTTCAGCCACTTTGGTATCTGTCAAACGACTGTAGCTCCGCGTCATTTTGAAGGCTCAGCAGCTTACTGGCCTGATATTTCTATTGAAGGCGTGGTAACCGTGCACAGTGCGCCCAGTTCGTTTAACGGTGCGAGACGTGAACTAACGCGTGGTGGAGTGTCGTCGCCTAGACGTTTTCGATACCGATGTCTACGACTATGGCGAGAATGGATGAATGACCGGTGAGTAATGCCGGAGGTCATTGGAAAGCTGGTATTGGTCACTTTTTGGAGATAGCTTCATTTCAGCGATGAAACTCAGTACATTCGCTAGTTTGGTCGCGGTTTGCGTATGGCGGAATCATTCGCACCATCCCGTGCGCTTTTTGGTTCCTCCAAGGAATGGAAAAAGCCATGGAGGTCAACAGATGGCGTGCAAACGGAATTACAAAAGGCACAGCGTAACTTCGTGAACATAGTCGCTCACGTCTTCGTAATTTGGTTAGTCGAAAGATCGTCAAACCAGCTGGCTGAATACTGAAAGAGTATGGCAGTGAATTGTGAACCGTGAGATCGGTGGGTCATGTCATCGAACCGGAAATGATGAAATACTGTGCCGTTTTCGTTACAGTTAGACTCGTGTTCCGTGTGTTGTTCAAATCGCGGGCATCTATTGTCCACATGCGCACTGCCCACCGGGCCTGTTCCCTTGGAATCACTTTTTATAGACGTTAACCTGGAAAAAGGTCAGCCGAATCAGTGGAGGCTCGCGTTTTGCTTAAACGCCGAACGAGATGATGCCGAATGATCAAGCAATCTTTCGCGTCATTCATGTTTATCGAACGAACGAAAATTAGAAATATTTCCTAAGGGAAGATGACAAGATTTTAACGGGTTGACTTCTCGGTCTGATGACAGCAAATGGGTTTCCTTTGGGAACACTATTCGGACTCGTTGAATCAAAAGTCCCCCGGCACTTGATCCCAACCCCCAACAAGGGGGACCCGGATTCAGCGAAGCACACACTCACCCACGCGGTCAATAGCAAAGGCAAGTCGGGTCCCCAAATTACCAGTGCAACGGACATGTGACCGACAGAGATAGCGATGGCACATATCTGAGCAGAGAACACTAGTAATTCCCAACAAAACGCCTTTCATCTAACAACAGCCTCTACAATGAAACCGGGGAAGTGACGAATGAG
>LUCM01003221.1:386685-396768 GCA_008360955.1 Fasciolopsis buskii | reverse complement strand
CTTCCTTCTGATATAGAAGCAGTGCGAGTTCCTTGTCCTAAGGAGTTCCACTAATTCGGCAATCGCTTTCTTCCTTTTACTGCTTTCTATCTAACGATTTACTCTGTCTCGTTTGCATTTAAGCCTGCAAGTCTTTCGATCATAAAACAACAACGAATTGTCCTTTTCCATTTAAGTTACTTTTCTTTCCCCTGACCTCCCTGAGTGACGCTGTGAGTCATGAAAAGTAATCAGGCGTTGTAGTGGCTTCGTTCACGCCCCCGGGTACGTGATACACAACACCAGCCGTGTTCCTCCGTGTGGCGGCTTATCCCTAATTTCCGTTTACACAGCCATGTGCATCAAACCCCTGCTGCGACAACAACACGCCATTTTGAACGTAGGGGAATCAGACCATCCCCAGCAGTTGCCAAAGATTGTCAGCACGCGGGAAATTATGATGGGGCGGAGGAACTATGGAAAGTTTCTTTATGGCCTTAACCATTTCCCTGTTAAGAAAAAAATAAATACAAAAATTATCGCTGGGCTGTGAAGGAAACGGGCCACCTTTAGCATTGGGTTTGTCCTCCATCAGCCTAGATCCGATCCTGCTAAAGAGGAAACTTCGCAATGCCCGCGTTCGCCTGATATGCCACTGCTTATGCTGTACACTAAGTGGGATATCAATGCACTAGGCTCTCCGCATTTATGCATGGTACCGCCCATCTAAGTTTAAACCCCACCTCCCCTGTCTCCCATATGCACGCCGGGTACGTACACTGAGGAACTCTACAGCAGCCGTCATATCATCATGTTAAAACTGCTTAACGCTCTCCTGGCGACTTTTTCTTCTTTTGCGGGTGCACACTCACCATCACACAGTTAAAATGAAAAATGTCAGTGTTCTAGCAATATAGGTTATTCTAAGACTAGCCGACGGAATGTTCCACGACTTAGTCTCTAACCCATTTTGTTATCCGTAAACTGTACCAGCGACAGCTCCCACCCAACCTCTGTCGTACTGCTTTGGGGAACTGGCGAATATCCAGTCTCTTTGCTTTCCTTCCTGTGGGTACTCCTCGAGCGACGGACTTGTTTTTACTTTCTTTTCAGTTTCTCCAGTCGCCGTAAACCTTTGAATTTCTCTCAGCTTATTACCCTTTGTACTTTCCGGGGCCCATATTGATGTCTTACATCGTAACCCGATCGCATTCACCAGGCTATCTTAGGCCCAAGCTCTAACCCATTCCCCTGTTTCTAATTGGCCTCTGCTTTCCAAAGAACTGTAAATGAAGGCACAAGAAAACCTAATGTATTAGGTTTATATAGAAAATACCTAAGATTAACCCCCTCTTACCGCTGCGTAAATGGCATAGTCTTAGCCATTTTAAGGGAGAATCTCTTCTTGCCACACTATGATGCCCAGCGCTTTCCAAATCAAAGCTGTGCAGATACTACGGATAGGTTTTCCCCTCTTTTCCATTAATTCTCATATTTCTTGACACTTTTATTTACCTATTCGCATTTGCTTTGCCACTCACCATAACGCCTCAGCTGGAACCATTTCCAGACTGCCGTTTCCCCCATTATTTCCAACTGACTAAACGCACCGCGAGCACCACTCAGATCGGTCAGAAAGATCTACCTTCAGGCCGATGATTAGCCAACGACAAATTACCGCCCTTGCTACAATTCCGCTTGGAACTAGAGGCGGCCTGATGGAATCTCCAAAGGAAACGTGCCGTGAACAGAAAAATCTTTACTAAATATCTTGACCTGGTAGCTGAAAACAAGCCCAGCACCTTAACAGTGAAAATCTACAAATTCTCACATACAACCCTGCCATTCAGCTATCATCATACCTCCGGGTACCTGCTGCAATTCCTCTCTAAGTTATTATTATCAGTGTGAATACCAACAGTCTGATCCCCCAATGGAAAGAGCGAAAAAGTTCGAATCTCATTTCAAACTGCCACTGGATATTTTAATCACCGTATTGCATGCCAATCTGCATCTTCCTCCTCGCACTTGGTGACGCTTTCTCCCGCAACGTCTTCAAGCAATGATTGACCAATATTCACGTTATTATTCTGCTCTACCACATGCGTCCGAATGGATTTTGTATATTTTCCTGGTTGCGGAAGCCACCGTACACCACATGACCTTTAGCTCCCATCCCTATTTTGATGATGCCAGTTTACCGTCCACCTCCATCCTTTCCTCCAGTCGTTTTAGTCAGATATGGGCATTATTTATCCATCACCCATGATTCATTGACCTTCCGTAGACATTGTATAAGCTTGTTAGATTTTCAACACTTCGGCCATATCTTGACGGTTGCCAATGCCCTCCAAACGAATTTTATACCTGCAATACGCGCCATCGGTGAATCCACACGCAGAACAATGCGCTAAACAGCACTTATGTTAAGCTGCTGGTAGCCATGTGCAATGTTAACCCTTCCGTTTTCGGACTACAGATTTGAGTAATGTCGCTCTATGGGTTGTGTTATAACATTGGAACGCCTGATCCTGCAACCAGATATGACTCTCGAAGTTTTGAGAAACACTATTACTGTTATTATTACCTGTGCTCACTGGGTGAAATGCTGACGTTGTAATATAGATTGTGGTGATAGGGGTGATTGTGGTGCGGTCTTAGGACAAGTTTTTGTATTGTATGGTACTGTATTGCATTGGCTTTTGCGCACAATAAATTATGCCGCATTTGAATAAAAAGTGTGAAGGTGAAAGTGAAAACTTACGCTCATGACGTATTAAAAAACAACAAAACCCATGGAGGAATAATCATAGTACTTTATGGCAGGTTGCTTAGTAATTCGGCTGAAAGGCGGCCACGATCTTCCGAAGTTAGCGCCAAAAAAGTGCAATTCCCATAGACATTGACTCTCAAGGTTAACGAACAAAAGCGGGTCGTCTAGAAGCATGAGACGAAAATTTGAAAGATCATTGTGCAGAGAATGCGTGGGATCGTAAAGATATTCGTGAGCAAATTACTTACGTGCTAATTGTTGTTGGTGAAATAGATTTAGGGACAATCCAGTTAGTGGCACAAAGGACACGGCTGGTAAGTGATAGCCCCTGGAGAAGAATTTTAAAGTCTTTTTTAAGTAAACGGGAAACAGTAAAGAAGGGTTGAAAAATACCTGGGAGATGGTGCGTTGTTTCGCCATGTGGTGCCGAGCTTGCTGATTTGAAACGACAACCGTTGGAGGTTGTTTACACAAGCAGAAATGTGAGAAGTTCACTTTAGGTTTCTATCCGGGCTAACCTGTATATTTCAAGGAATCAACCATGGTAGACTGACCGAGGGAGTGAGAACAGACATTCTAAACATAAAGTAATCGGACAGCTATGCTAATAAAGGCGTGGGGCAACCAAATGTTTGCATTTTATGGAGTAGAAGAGACCACGGGACTAAGTCAAATGCCGACGAATAGTCCAGGAAAGCGCAACGCACAGAGTTCGCTGATGAGTTTAGGGACTTACAAATGTGGTGAATGAGGAAGGCAGCAGTGCCCAAAATGGACCCGCTAGATATATAGGCAAACTGAAAGGATTCGTAAGCAGGATAAATATAGGAACGCAGGCGCTTAATAAGGCACGCTCTATCAGTTTATGACCGGAAGACCCTAGGGCGATGGATGAACCCGGATCGTTTGTGATAACATCAGCCGGATGCGTCGGTTAAGCGAAATCAGTCGGCAACCCAAACAATTAGGTTTACGAATGTCAACAGACAAGAACTTACCATCTGAGATTTAGTGGACATGCCAAAGGGTTGTGTGGGTTTTTGGACGATATTTGACGGAGGCAGAAAGAATAAAACGGAAGAAATACTTACAGCTAATGTCAATAAGTGCACGCTGCACTTTATTATGATTCTTATGATCATATTTTGCCAGGATGAATTAAAGGCTACTATCCAAATCAAGCTGTAAAGACGATCACAGGCATATGGGTATCAAACTGAGCAAAAACAGAACGGCGCATACAATCAGCTGTGCAGCTCTAAGCGCAATTCCGTTTTTCGTTTCTCATGCTCTTCACAGCACAGTAAACAAGATTCAAGTGCATCAAGGAGTCAGCTGAGGGTTCGTTCACTCCCCTGGAGGCCTTGATCGAATTCCGTATGTAAGTGACGATTACCATGGTGTCGTGTATTTCCCGAAGACCCCAAGGGACATGGCCGGCTGCACGATCAAGCGTTACAACGGCATATTATGACCCATGGAGAAGCACAATTGAACGACATAGGCAAAAAGAAGAATCAATCAACATTGCTCATGGTTACCAGTGGGTTAGCATAAGTGTTATTTATCATATTGCTGAGCGTTTGGGCACAACAATAGTGCGTTTTTTGGGCGTAAAATTTAGTTGGAGGACAGCGGCAAGCGTCAAGAAGTGGCTAAAGAGTTTAAAGTTTATGAAGTTTATACGGTGCCCGCAAAGGATCGCGACAAAGAAAATCAAAGAATCATGGGTGACGGTTAAAAAATTCACCTGGATAAAACGAATGGAGGAAGGAACGAAGGAGGAACACGGACGAGTAAATGGGTACAAGCCAAAGGTCACGCATTTTACGGCGGCTAGTGCGACCAAGTAAATAATCATATTCCGTTTGGAAGTGTGGAACAGAGCAGAGCGATACCGTGGATAATGGCGAACCGCCGCATAAAGGCGCGACTAAAGAAAGCTTCAAGAAATGCCAGCAGGATAAGAGACAGTAGTGGGCTATATTTTAGATAAAATTTCCACTGGCATCTTGAAGTGAGGTTGGATCGTTTTGGTTTTTTTCAGTGGAAAATAAAATTGTTAGCAGTCACACCAAGAATAATAGCCCAAGGAGAAATGAAGAACATATCCAGAATTATGGCGATTACTGGACGGTAGGCTTTATATTTGGGCGTTTTCTAAGTGTTCACTGGCAACGCAATGGGCGTGTTAACCGCAATCAGATCAAGCTGGGTAGCCAGAAGGATTTGTCTGCTCACGGCATGTTGCCTTTGGAAATCCCATTATGTAGCCTCTGGTTCCGAGCGGACCTTTAGCAGAGATCGTGAGTTATTGTTGTGATGAAGAAAACGGCAATCTGGAACGTGTTTCAGCTGAAAAGGTAGTGCGAAAGTGACTTGCTGGTCTTGGACGGCATTTGCACCGCAAAGTCGTCTCAGTGAGATGTTTCATATTCGGGGCTGAATTTTTTCTATTTATTTTTGAGTTATGTGGGACTTCGTGGGAATGGCATTGGGAATGTGGACGTCGGTTTTAGGCGCTCATCTACCCCAGGATACTATTCGCCATGGTGTCACGTGAGGCTGCGTTGGGTTCGTTTACCGTGCTGATCATCAAAATGCACCACAGTCGCACCAACAAATGGGTCACATGTAACGGCTCAGGTGTATCTGGAGACGACAGCAGTACACTATTTGTGCAATATATGAAAGTCCAAAGCAAAATTGGACAGCATAATACGGCATTCACTTGAGTGCGGAAACGAATACGCAGACTTTTCTGAGAAAACTTACTGGCGCAATTTATTCGTGGAGAAGGTTGGAGTACATGCCACGGAATTACCACTAAGCTCAAAGAAATTTGATCTGCTAACGTCCATGCTGACAGCCACTCTGGCCATGACCGTAAGTAGGTTGGTCTCAAGACTGGGCCGCAAACACAAGCTTAGAAAAATTATCAACGGAAATAGAGAGCACCGGTTTAGGTATGGGAACGGGAATGCCAACCTGATAAAATAGTATTTATCAGTTGCTTCGCCCCTAGAAAACCTGATGGGTTTAGAAAATGGCTAGTGTAGATCAAGATGAGTCTAAAGTGGTGTTGACTACCAACAAGCAACTATCCTGTGGAATGAATCACAATATAAGAGCGTCTGTAGACGACGAAGTAGGGAACAACGGTTAAGAGGGTGTCGAAATGCCAAGTGGAATTTGTGGGATTCAGGAAGCTTAAAACTGGCCAGGTGGGGTAAATCGTCGTCAGGTGGTATCAGGCAAAATTGCCAAATCAATCAGGCACGCGATAGAGATATTAAAGCTGCTATTCAGAAACACCAACAATGTGCCGAGATTCTGCTCGCTAGATTTTACCTCAGTGAAAAGTAGTCTAATGCCATGATTAGGAAGGAGGAATGTTGCGGGCCTCGGATAAAGGGTGGCGAGTTTAAAGCCTGTCAAACTAAGTGACCAAGACGATAGGAGGTCTCGGGTAAGGGTTATTGGAACCTTCTAAACAAGTTATATAATTATGCACAAATGAACACATAAATAACTTCATAAATGCTCCTGAGCGACTGGGTTTGGGTTCTTGGGGAGCTATGGTAAATTCATTCCTAGAGAAACAAACCACTGCTTGCAGCCTGAGTGGCCAGTGATTTATGCCCTGTATTTACTTGTCACTTTAGTTCCTTAAGGGTGAACGGCGGTCATTGTGCTGAACCGCTTGAGGTTAGTTGATGTGCGGCATAAAAAAGTTATGGCGGTTGACAGTTGCTGAGGTTGAAAGAGAATGATGGCGATGAAGTTGGACGGATTTGGCTGCAAAGCAAGGTACAAACTAAAGGATGTCGGTTTAGGGTGGCACTGTTTTGCCTTCTTAATTTGAGATGGGCTAAAAGTCTTGGTGGACTTCGAAAGCTTGGTCTTGAACCATATTTGCTCCAGTTAGGTTGATGGTAGAGGATTCACTGAGAAATATGGACAAGGCACTGTTGAATTGTATTAGACCGTGGCCATACCGGACAATGTCTGGAAACTCACTTCATTAGTTGGATTAAACAACTGAGAAGAATTGTGGCCTGAAGGGCTATTCGGAAGGTGGCATTAGAAAGGACAACGGTCGAATTCTGAGGGTCAGGAGGACTCGTTAGCGAACCGGGTGGGGTTTAAATTCGCGTGCTTGCAAATTGTTTTTTAATCTTTATACTTCCTTTATCAATGAAACAACGGTTTACATCATTTATTTGGTAGAGGGCCGCAGCTAACAAAGGATTGCCAATTGAAGAAATTGAACGGTGGTGAGAAGATTCAAACTCGCTACCCTCACGTCCAAACGGCACGAGCTTATCAGATTGGTCACCGTCGGCTAACCAGAGAAGTTTGAAAAGAGGTTGCAGCTTGACACAACGTAGTCAAAGGTGATTAGGCGCTGGTGGCTCGCATTACTTTTCATAACTAATACTTAACTTGAAACCGAGTGGTTTCTTGGCGAAAGCCCGCTGCACTTATTATTGCAACACGATCGGCTATAAGCGTGTTCGAGAGAATCATTGGGCAGTGCCTCAGTTATGGTCAACCGTGCGGTTTGTATAACATTGGCCTGCAGATTAGAGTGCCTGATGTTTTGGCAATGAGGCCGTTAGTACTGTTTGCATTAGTAATTGGCTTGGTAAGTGGCTTGCGCGTGAAAGTTGTCTGAGCGGGTGTTGAAAGCCCAGGTATTTTGCACACCGGGTGGTTGGCATTGAATGACCGTTTATAAAAAGTCTACCCCGCGGAACGTGATGCTTGTGGATAGAATAGTGATTTTAGTTGCACAGAATTGCATCCCCATTGTCTAAACCACTCGCCTGGTGGATTT
The DNA here is from genome assembly GCA_008360955.1 of Fasciolopsis buskii. Taxonomy (NCBI): domain Eukaryota; kingdom Metazoa; phylum Platyhelminthes; class Trematoda; order Plagiorchiida; family Fasciolidae; genus Fasciolopsis; species Fasciolopsis buskii. Next base: position 389,176 of record LUCM01003221.1, on the reverse strand, counting down.
AAATCATCCATGGTGTTGGCCATGGTTTGGGATAAGAAAGAAGATTCGAATGAATAGACTGGCTTGATGTTGTTAGCAAATAGGGAAGTTGAGCGGTGCATTATTGCTTGAAAGAGGTCATTCACGTACAGCGGGAATAGTAAGGGCCGAGGATACTGCCTTGTATTACATCGCTATTGGGACTCCGGGTTTGGGACGGGGTTCTGTCGACGATGACGACGTGAGAGTTGTCGGAGATAGGAAGCTGACCAAGAGCACAGCGGCTCTACTGAACCATAGGATTTGACTTTTAGCAGCAATCGTCCATGGAAAACGTAACCTAACACTTTGGCCGCGTTAAGGAGAGTAATTATAGTGGTCTTTCTCTCGCCGGATAAAACAAATCGAATTGGCATGAATTGCAGGAATGCACTGAAGAAGCCCATACTAGGGTTTACCCGCTAAGTTATTGGTCGTTAGAAAGCCCGCCAGTTGGTCCATGGAAATCCTCTCCACGAGTCTGGCCAAAACAGGTATGTAGTTAAACTTACGATAGTTTTGTGGATGGCATAATGATCCTGAGGATTTTTCAGTGGGCAGGAAATACTCCATTTGGCATGTAAGTGGTAAATGAGCTTAACAAAATAGTGTTATGCCGTGCTTGCCGAAGCGGAATAAAGAGAGGGGACGCCGTCCGAGCCAGGTCGGTACGGTGATTTGACAATGACGTAAGCCTTCTCTATTAACTGCGTATTAAAATAGATAGACGGCAGTAGTTGGTCCGTTAACCGCTGTTGTTATGACTACAATAAGGCAGAAAACTGGTTGAGATAGACCGATTGACCCCGTAGGAAGTTCCAACCAGTATCAATGGACCAGGGAGCATAAAATTTCCAAACGATTTGAAACGGAAAAGGAAATTGCGCGTACTTTCAGGAGCATCGGAAGTGTGTTACGGTGACGAAGTATATGGATGGGGGTAGAGTAGACGAGAGATGCGACGTAAGGATATTGCTGGCCAGGGCTGGCATCGAACCTTTGAAGTCCGCGTCTCTCCTGCACCCGGAGTTAAGTGCGCCAGCTTTGGCAGTAAAGATGGAGCACACTGCAAAATGTCTTTCAGACCCATCGATTGGACTGTAGCGTTTTGGACGGAATCGAAGGACGTACCCTATAACATCCATAATGTTAAGATCCGTTTTGGAGCCTTTATCGCAAACAGGCTCACAATTATACGCGGTAGAACAAAGATTGAAGAGTACAAGCATCTGAAGTAGGCTGACCATCCAGCCGACTTATGATCCCAAGAGGTAACAAACCTACAGCCGCTGGAAACATGGATCAACGGCCTAGAATTTTTAGGCTGCTTGGGAATCTGAGGCTCTTGAGCGACCCTGGCAGCCAACCCGAACAGGAGCTGAAAATAAATAGCAGCGTAATGGCAACCGTTATGAGCACGCCTCCGTCTATCCTATATAAATTCAATAGGCAGCCGTCGCGGACCCACTTGTTTAGGTCGCTGGTTTGGCTGGCCAAATTTACAAAGCAGCTTCTGGCGATGGCCGGTCTTCGAACACTGATATCGTAAGCATGGCTACTGCAGCTTCAGAAGAGCTGCCATTAAATCACTCGCCCATCGTAATAAATCGTAACCTCGGACATGCCTTCTGTCAGTAAATATCTCGACTGTTCTAAGTTTGTAGCTTGTCAATCACGATATATTGATTTGCGTTACACCTGCGCATGTAAAATGGCTTCTGTGACGCCGCCTTTGCTACCCTATCACTTTTGCTTAGATTCTGGATGGAATGCACTTGGTGGTCTTAAAAAATTCAAACAGGGGTCTTGAGATTGGTCAAGAAGAAACCGAATAAATAGGTACTGCATTTCGGGCCAAATAGCAAATAACTGAAGGCAAAGCTTGGGCGGGTGAAAATGAATCCATGCCCTGATTTATAAAACCGGACCTGCTTGGTTCGGACGGGTTAACTTAGGCTGTGTAATAAGTGAAGGAAAAAAATCCCCGAAAAACAAATTTGCCTCTGAATTCATGAGATCAGGGCGATGGAAATGAATCTGATGCTTTATCTTGCGAATGTTTCTGTTTGTCCGAAAGTTTGCTTGCTCCTACTAATCGCACGATTTTGAAGCTTACTGGTGTGGGACCCGCGTGAACTACGTGCTTTTTCTGATTAGTAACGTCGGCTCTCTTTTTAGTCTTTGTGGGTGCATATTTCAGGTTTGTTTGTGATTGTGTATTGATTAACTTAATAATCTAGCCTGGTGGAATTTACAAATTGATTGTGCTTTGGATTTAGGATTCGAATTTGACCACGCATTTCTAAAAAGCTGGTTATACTGATAAGACCCAGCGTCGTATTCTTGTAATCCATGGCAGATGTATTTAAGGATTGATTGTAATTCTTACGCTCACTCGTTTTCTTCCCGCCACACATCGCGGTCTGCTCCTAGTCGCATCAGTCCAGTGACCATTTTTGTGTTTCATTGTCTC
>LUCM01003221.1:339352-371874 GCA_008360955.1 Fasciolopsis buskii | reverse complement strand
AGCAAACGCAATATGAGATCCACGTTAGGACGATCGGTCCTACAAGGTGCAAAGACGCCGATGTCACCAATGCTAATATTATTGGAAAGCTCCAGGTTTCCTTTTATACGTCGGAGCGATAAAAGATTTAGCCGCAGCGTTCCATATACATCACATTGGAAGAGATCCTAGTCAGTTGCTTGGCAAAGACAGGATGGAAGATTTTGTGTGGCAACGTCACACAGCTCTTGTTGGAATAGACTATTGAGCAATAATTCACAGCTTGTCTGAAGTGGTTTTCAAGAAGCGCAAATTTTTTCCTCAGTAGTACGTTTGCATAAAGATGGATGAAACCGATTTCCGTGGAAACACACACCGGTTTCGCGCTCTTCACGTATGCGTCCCCGAAATTGTTCTGTTCAGCCATCTCCGTATTATTGCGATTCTTTTTTAATTTCTCACTATATAATCAAATGAATCGTCAGGAGCTCAATGGTTAATAATTGCACTTAAGAGTTGCGCGAAGATTCTTTGGAGGTTTTTCGTAGGTCAATGAATGCAGATGTTCGGGTGGGGGCTAAACGGCCCAAAATTATTGATTTTTCTTCTCATTAATATGCTTCGCATAAGAAGGGATGAAACATGCTGCTTAGAGGAAAAACCAATGATTTCATGTTTGTGTCTCCTTTCTTCAATGAAATTGTAGCAAAGCGGTGTATTTTGTTTTCATTTTTGTAAGCCCAGGTTCCAAGAAGTTCAGGGTAAATGGTTAATTTAGGTCCAGGCCGCCATTTCGAAAATGAGTGGGGATTATCTGGTTGCTAAGTTTGACGTTTCCCGGGGTTATGGTTTATTTACATCTCGTGATGCTGCTCGTTCCGACAGAGCGTTTCATTATCCAGTCGTTTGCCCAGGAATTGAGTGACGCTTAGCTTTATGACATTTTCATGATAAGAGAGAGCTTATGGTCTTCAGGGCACAAAGCGTGTAAAATGTTAGTGCCTTCAACAAAAGATGGAGCACTGTCAGGAATGACGTCGAAGACAACTTCGACGCAAAACTGGAAGAGCAATAGTCCTAGAAAACTGTCCCGGCTTACCCTACTGGTCGCTACTTCAGGCTCCGTGTGAAGCCCTCCACTTGAACCGCTTGGTTTCAATATGACTAATTTGATGGAAGCTACAAAGTAACCGGATCAGTGATATCGTTGATCTCGTCCTGTACTAGCAACGCACGGCGGGACACTACTAAAAGCCATTGCCATTTCGAAAATTATCTTTATAAATGACCTTCCGTTGTCAAGTGTTTAACCGTTTGGATCCAAACAATCAGTCATGTAAGTGGCACATGATTTCTCTCGTAGGAAGCCATGTTGTCTAGTGCCAATAAGCTTGATTCAGCAAGTAGGAAGTTCCTTCATGAAACGTTACATAACTCTAAGGAATATGAGTTATGGTTGACTGGACGGTAACTGGCAGGGTCACAGCGCGTGCCCTTTACATAAATGGAGATAATCCTAGCGGCGGGAAGACGCAGCTCTGAACAACTGTTTGCCAACAAAATTGATGTATCGTCCCTGCCAAGCGAGAAGGCAGCCGGTGGTACTGATCCAGGTTCAGGGCGCTAACCCACCGAGCCACTTTCTTCGAGGAAATGCGGTAGTTAATTTAAACTCTGTACTCAAGTAAGGTCGGCGTGGGTTAGCGGGTTCATTGCCATTCACCAGGGCAGATGGAAGAAAACGGCTTGATGCCTTGTTAATCTAAGTAAATAAATTTCGCGAATGACAAATGGAATTTGAGTGTAGGAGGACCTGAAATGGGTGGGTCTCCGTTAAAGCAATTGCGCTAATGATGCGTTGTGGCTGAACTTGTCTAGAGTTGGCGGTTCTTTTGATTACTTTCTGTGGTCCAGCGCCGCTTATAGACTCCTGGATGGACCAATTCTTCAGAGGTAACAAAAACTCCAGTCACTCTGGGGTTTACAGAGCTTACAGCTTAGCAGGGCACAATAGATGCTATTGGGACAAAGTAATGTGTAACCATTCTGAGATTCCAACACAACGTAGTGCGTATTTATTCTCCGACGTAGATGAGGCAGCCACCTCCGCTCTAGCACATGGGAGATTTTGTGGTGGCATTTTGGACCACATTACTATACTTGAAGCTGTCCTATCAAAACTACCCCACTTTGGCAATTTACTGAACCTGCCCCACAGTCGGATACACGAGATCTGGCGGCTGCCGTTTGAAAGTCCAAACGAAAGTGGTTTTTAATAGTTCTGATGTTATGTTTATGGATATATTCAGAGCCATTCTTTTCCCTGCATGTAGCATGGCAAATATTTCAAGTTTGCTAATAAAACCGCAAAGACGTCTTCAAATTCACACATATCTTGTTATTATGTGTTTTTCAGGAAAATTACAGCCATGCAACTTATTAGCAGTCACAAAGCAGTTGCTTCACCCCTAAAAGTATCAGAATAACGCTTGACAAAACATTTCTCTAGAAGTCAACCCTCGCCGCTAACCCGAAAAGCCTTTCCGCCAGACAAAAACCTATTCCGCCAGCCGCACTCCATAAAGTCTTACTGAGTCTCACTCGGAAACATTATCGACGAGAGTCACGGGTAAACCAAAGGCCCAAGACTTGGATCCATAGGACTCACGTTCCTCTTTTCAACTCCCAACCAAAATTACCCACTTGGCATACATCCGCTCGTCCATTTCAAATGGGATTGCAAACTCGTCCAATTCATGTCTGCCTTACAGCGCCTCTGCACAAAAACTAGTTTACTTTTCGGTGAACCAGAGAAGGTGATCCATCCAGCCTAGACCATTATCGTTGCGTACAACAAGCCTGTCAGGATCTCGTGGAGCGTCCGGCGGCACCTACTCTTAGATGCTCCTGGTTACCCAAAATTACAACTACTGCTTTAACTCCACCTGCCAACAAACTTGGATACTATATCTGACAAGCCTACCTTATACACTGGCATCCAGCCTAGGCAACGTCACCCAATTCTCAACCACAGTCGAGGAAGGAGCCCATCAGGAAGCACGTTGACAGGTACATTAATCACAGAGATTCAGATTTTAGTGGGCTGCATTTCTTAGGGTCGACCAGTGGTGTGTCACAAATGGCACAGCTCCCTTACCAAGAATATGATATAAAACAGTCAGACGTGGACTGCCCCAAAGTCATTTGTGGCCCAGTCCAGAAAATACTCACCGGTGATATCATCACCATCTCTTTCTACTCACCAGCCTTTTATCAGAGACTCGAAAATAGCTTGGAGGCCGTTCGAGTCAGTCAATCTTCGTTATTAGGTGCCAGTGATCCAACTAGTAATAGGGCCTCGTCTGTGAACACTGACTTTCCACCTCCAACTGCGTGACCTATCTCTTTGTCACTCTAACATATGCATGTACCCAGTCAAATAGCTCAGGCTTTGTTTTTTATAGAATTTATCCTTTTCCCCCACTACTTTTCTACGACCGATCACTAATAAATAAGATACCAGCGCTGCGACCATTAGTTCATGTGAATAACTATGAAGTCATCCTCACCACGGAAACCTGGCTATCTGATAATACTTCGGACGGTGGTCCCGCCTCAGTTGGTTACCGCGCCTCCAGAAAAGACAGGCGAACAAATAGTGGGGAAGCTGCATTGTGTAAGTAAGGGACACCTTTTCATTCCCAAGGTATAACCACTCTGCTTTTGATAACCGTCAGGATTCCGTTTGGCACATTTTAGCAGTCAGTCGTCAGGAGCCTCTGCTGGGGTGTATTTTTCACACTTATAGTAAAAATTAACTGAACCTATTATCCATAATTGATGCACCGAACTGTGCTGCAGATATCACCGGACCCGGGTTGGTAGCCAATTTTGCTGCTGCTGGAATACGTTGGTTCCCTCTTGCCCCCATTTCGCTATTTCTTTTTGCCGTAATATTGACCAGATAGACCCGGCAATTCCAGATGTCAACCAGAAACACTGACCCTATTAGTAAGGTCAAAAGTCTTAAGAATTACTGCGGATAATCTGATCCAGGTATGCAAGTCCGTAGAATACCAGTTGACCGGATGTGACTGCTGCCTGTTTTGCTGTTGCTTTGTGCTGCCAAATTACACCGTTTTCCCACCGGTTGTCGACAAACCGCGCGATAAAGTGTTTGGAGTCGCCTTGTTCTTATGCGTTTAAAAAATGAGGTCGATATCATTTTCTCGCTGGACCCTCAGTGGCTGCCGAACACTTTTTCGTAGTTACAGTACATTGATCCTCGCCCGACCATCAATAAAACTGACCTTGTTGTTTGGCCAACAGGGTAAGAAGTTTAGCTTTTTTGAGCGTGTTCTACACACGTTTTGTGTGCAATAGAACATTGTAGTGGATGCCGAATGCTGGGGTTGCAAAATAATAAGTGTTGGTATCATAAATCTTCGCATATACATGCACTTATAATGTAAGTTTTTGCACCTATTTTATAGGCGTGTTTATATTGGACCATCCATATATACTGTATTATATATTGGCCTGTACAGAAATACAGTCACCGGATTGTTTGAGTCTCTTATATCCCCCGGCATTCCTGTTCCTTTTGCACATCCGCCTATTTTACTGAGTAAGTTCGATCCTTGCCTAATCATCTGGACGATTTTCTCAATCTTTTCAATCGCTATAGACAATTTCTTCACCCGTCCATATTTATCTCAACAGTTTGTCCAAACCCTCCACTAGCCTTCCCCCTTTGATGAACTTCTTTTCAACGACCTTTCCCATGTAAGTGCTTCTTCCTTGGCCAAAACATTCTAGTCTCTATGAAATTAAACCTTAGTACACACGTTTACATTGACATGGTTATTAAGGATGATTCCGTAGTAATATGTACGCGCAGGCTTACTCGTTGATTCCTCCAATTTTGCATGAGTCAATTAAAAAATTTATCGCTCACCGCCATCTATTTTGGATGGACTCTTATTGATTCTGTTGATTCTTTCTTGTACCCCATACATCCTAATTTGGTTTGCATTTCCAGCTGATGTATAGAACTCCGACTTTAAATTATTTCCTCCCATTATGCGTTCTGCTTTTGTCATCCTTCCCACAGTGTCTGTGTGGACACATTTTTTGGTTTCTTAGATACCATACCGGACGGCCTGGATGTTGTTCCGTCGGTGATAAATGACTTGGACTGTTATGCCCTCGGCTCATATATAGCGCTGCCGGAACAATTCTCAGGATACTCCGCCCACTTCCTCTACCGCTCTTCCAGGTGGAGCAACAAGATGAGAGTCAATCGCAGATCCACCACCAACGCCGCAACTCCCCCGGACGTATCAACAGACAAAGAAGTGAAGCCCCTTGACACGTTATTTGAACTAAAGTGAATGTGCGCCCCAGAATACTGCTTACAACGGCGTCACCCGGATGCTTCACTATTTATTCCTCTTTGTCATTCCAATTGTCAGCGCCGGAAATGAACTACTCCAACGGACAACCGGTCAGAACTGTTGTCGTTCTTGACAACACCACACTTCCGGCTTTGAATTTCATCTCCTCTGACTAAAGCTTCACTTTTCCTCTGCAAATTCACGTTATTCACTTCGGTGCGAGGCGCGGTGTGATGCACCGGCTTGGTCTGTGCGTGGCAGGCTGGAAGATGGGCTATAGCAATGCGCGGTTGCCGTTAGGTTGGCGAATCACGCCTGTTTTCAGTTTTAGTGTCCACCTTGCAGTCAGCCCCACCCACCAGCACCGTTGCCGTTAACAAATTGATGGTCTCCCTATGATGTGCACTTTTATGTACTGGGGTCACACTTCTGCCGCTCTTACCCCACTCTACTTTCTCAGTTGCCAATTTGTCGCCTCAGAAGGCTGAAGACTCTAGAACGACATCTAACTACAATATTGGTGCATTCCCGGTTATCTGAAAACAGTGACTTGCTCATCGGATTTTCACTTGTATTTGACCTCCACTCGTTAATCCCGCTGTGATGCATTTCGACTTTGCTCTTTCTGTATGTGTCCTTTGCGTTTGCCCAGTTTTGGGCTCACAATCTTGCTGCATAGTACCAATTTGGTGACCTACAAGACATGGCACAAACCCGTGGCTGACCTTGAACTGAATTTTCAGCGCACGTCCACCAACTCCTTAACGCCATGGTAAGGTTCATTTTATTCCATTTCATGTTAGCGTCTACTTTATTCCATTTTCCATCCCTTGCAATTGATTTCTGTCACTTGCTTAGTTGTTCACCATGATCAAGCATATATATGTGTCCCGGCTATCCCAAGAAATAAACCACTGCCATTGCCTCAAATAAAGAGACGTGTTATGGTGCTTGCGGCCAAGTGGATTTCTTGAGAAAATATGGGTGAACTCATTGCGTATTGAATATGTCGTTGCATTTCCTGTCATTCAGGAATGCTCGCTGATTTGTCTTTAGTGGATTTTGTAGCGTATTGCTGATATGGACGGTTCCAGTAAATGACAAAACTAGGGACTTCAGCGGCGTGCCCTTCTTGCATTGCTTTGCGCTGAGCGTAATGAAGCGTCACTGTGAGCGACCATATCGTTTCCCAAAGGTTTCCTTTACAGGCATATAAATTTCTTTCTTGTCTTTGGTTATTATGTAGGGCTTTTTGTCTAAGCAGCTCATGGAACTAAAGCCTTGGAATAACGCCCGTCCCAAGAATTAGGCTCGTCCAGTTACGCGAATTCCTGCAGAAGCACCATCTACCTAGCCCTCAAAATGTTTTCGGAGGGGACGTTCCTGTATGCAGAATCTTCTCCTGGTTCCCGAGCGCTAATCCCAAGCATAAGGCTTTTGTCGGATGTTATCTGCGTCTGGTTCCCCAAGGCGTCTGAAAACGTTCCGCACTACAGGCTGACAGCAAAGCTAAAGTCCTTTGGAGTTCCAGCCAGACTATGCCTATGGATTGAGGAGTGTATTCGAGGAAGGCATTTCACAGTGAAGGCTCTAGATTCGTATTTTACCTGGCATAATGTAGGCAATGATCTGCCACAAGGCTCTGGTTTGGGACCACTGCTGTTCCTGATTTTCACAAACGATTCACCACAGGCCGTGGGGTCTCCGTGCTTGATCTACGTAGATGTCCCGAAAGTGGCGGATAATAAGAGAATAGGACGACCGGAAGCATTTACAGGAGGATCTGGACTCTGAACCGCTGATATGAGAAATGGCAGTTGCCAGTGAACTATGAAAAATGCGTGCACATGCAGGTTGACTCCCAAAGGACAAGCGACGCAAACAGCCAACCCACTCAAGGTTCTCCGTTGCAAGAAACCGATGGTGAATGAGACCTGGGGTAACGATTACTCCTTCCCTGAAGACCCGTGCCGACACGGACAACAGTTTTGTGTCCTCATGGGGCAGACTTGGTGCCATCCTTCGTTCCTTCGGCCGATTGTCGTACAACGCCTCCAAGCTACTGTGTACTACCCCAATACGCTCAAGGTGGGAGTTTTGGAGGGTTGCTGCGTTCCCTTGTCCAGGCGAAGAGCTCACAAACCTGGACGGGGTACAAGGGGCTGCCACTTGCCTCACTGAGGGGCTACGGGTGATGAGCTATGAAGATAGGTTACAACTGACCTGGTTATTTTCTGAGGCGTACCGTCATGCTTTAGTTGATATAATTTGCATTCTTCGTATCATCGGAGGCGAAGTGGAAATTTAATTGCAAGCTGAATTCCCACTTCGCCACCGTAACCAAAACAGAGGTCACCCTTTCAGACCAAAACAGCTAGAGTTTACTGGATTGTAGCTGGTCTATCGCTTTTCTGAGATATCAGCCGACTAACTGGCGGAGTCGAGGGCAGCTTCGCCGAGTGAAACAGATGGGGAGGCACGGGTCTCGCAAAATCCCGTTTTACTCTTGTTGTATGAATATCCCCCAAATATTTTCAACAGATCAGCTGGCTGCATCACAGGTATCACCAACACCGTCACGGCTTTTGAAAACTGGCAGTAATACATGAAAATAAGCTTGGTATTTACATCAAGCCAACATTTTTCAGCCCGACTACGCCATCACTTTCTTTCCCATCAGCTTTCGGAGCGAGCGGGATAACCTAATTGCAGGGTACATCCTCTGGGTAAATTGGGAGTATCGCTGTCCTGAAGCAACCGATTTCACCATGTTTTCAGCCCTGTATTAAATGTTCACACGTAAAATTAGGGCCTCACGTACTCCAGATACGCTATACGTGCCCACGATATTCGCTTGTGCATAATTACAGCAAATTAAGAGCGGATTCTAGATTGGACAGAACGCCTGAGAAAAGCGTTGATACTCCGGTTGTTTCCATGGATTCCCTAGCAGTCCTTAGGATCTTCAAGTGCTTGCTCAGGACCGGAACAGATTGTCTGTCAAAACCCTTGAATGAAATTCTTAGAGCACCGGAGGCATTCAGCAGCATGGCAAGTCGCATTCATTTGCAGCAACTACGTTAGGTGTTTAAGCTCAGACGTTATATTTCTCGAGAATATAAGGATGTAAGTAAAAGAATAGTAGTAGCGGTGGCCGTTGACCATCTGAGGGTAAGGTTCTGCTGGCTCAGTAGCCCACAAAGAATACCAACTTGCAACAACGGATTGATGAAAGCGATTAAAAAAAGAGTCAAGGAACTGAAGGTTTCACAATTTCGAGGATGCGGTCTTGAGCAATACACTGTTCCCAAACGAACCAATACACGAAATTTACAGACCATTGCATACCTGATCCAAGAACACCGGCGGCCGCAGCTTTGGCAGTAGACGCAGCAGATACTTAGGCAGAAATAGCTCACGCTGAATCTGACATCCACCGCTAAGTGATCCCTGTTTCTCATGTGTATGTGTTGTGGTGGGCGAAAATTCCAGGGATTCTGGTGCCGCAGATTTTTTCTGCCCCTACTTTTCCAAAAGAACTTGCCATTTTATCAGTATTTCGACATTGAAGTTATCCTAAACGTCGTGTGGCTGAAAGTTTTATATGTCCACGAAAAGCTTCTTTAAAACCCATTCTGTAATTGTCTGTTCCACACATCGACCAAGGCCACCCAACAAAACTATATAAACGATAGGGCACGCTTGAATTGTGACTTGTGTTGGTGGGTCACCAATAGGCTCGCCGCAGTATCCTGTGTTCGTCTTCACTCTTCCTCTAGCGAGTTGGGATTGCTGTTCGCATTCCGCGCCGCTTTCTGCTCTGTGTGGCTGCTCGTTCAAGGGAGCAGCAGTTCCGTCCCATTCGTTGTGCGTTTACGGGCTTTGAGACCTGAGCCCGAAGGTTTGTCTCCAGTCCTCAGTCTGTGTGCCCTTGTGCTACCATGCGACGCTAGTGCTTGCGTCTTGTGCTTCATTGTGTGCATGGATCAACCAAACCCGGCAACTCGACTGTATGATGTGTACAGTTCTAATTGTATGGTAATAGCGTTACACTTGTAGGGAAAATGATTAACGACGGTTCCAAGCCAATTTTTCTGTGCTTATACGACTCACTAGATTCTATTAAGCTTGTGACCCACCGGTTAAAAGTATGTAGTTGCTTCAAAATACAAATCTTCAAAGATGTACATTGAGTAGTATCCCCTTTCAGTAAATTTTCCATTTCCCCTTCTGCAGATACCATCAGATCACCATGATCCAATGAACATATCAAGAGTAAACACATTAGGGATATCCATAAATTATTTTAAAAATTGGTAAACATGTTTACGGAACATCAGTTTTTATTTGCCATGGCAACTGCCCGAGAAAATTGTTGTTCTGTAATAGGGTCACCAGTAGAATGAGAACATCCTATAAAGATTGCACACTGGCAAAAAACTGTTGCACTCTGGAAAGTTAAGTATCCTAGCTGGTTTCTCACCCTGGGACCATCCCCAGGGTAGTCACAGGAGCTATGGCAAACGGCATCAAACTTGCGCTTTGTCCTAGTGTAGCACCAGGAAGTGACGCCAACCTAAGGGCAACCTGGCGCTAGCACCAGACCTGCCCCAACTTAGGGATACAAGGGGCTGGCCCAACCTAGGAGATAACTTGGAGCCAGCCTCAGGGACTGGGCTCAATCTAGTTGCAAACGTTGGGCTATCCACAAGAAAACCAGATGGGCAAGCCCCAACTTAATGTGGGAATTTGGGGCTACCTACAGGGTAGCCTCAGGGCCCTTCCCAATCTAGGACAAACTTGGGGCTTGACACAGGGTAACCCTCAGAGGATGTCCCAACCTGGGGAAAAAATTGGGGCTAGTCATAAAGTAGCCTCGTGCCTAGCCCTAAACTTGTTCCAAACTTGCGCTAGCCCAAAAGAAGCCGTAGAGGCTAGCCTCCAGGTAGCCTCAGGCTGAAATCCAACAGGTGAATGGATTAAGCATACATGTCATCATGCAATATTCCACGCAGCTTAGCGGAACCTAAGTAAGGCAACGATTTTCGAAATTTGTTTACCTTTCATAGGTCCACGTGCAATAATATCCTGTAACGTCGTCACAGGGAATATATATCCGGTATTTTCCCATCTGTCCAGCGATCGTACGGAAGTGAAACACTCCAGCTGAGACCTTCTTCATCAAGCCACCTCCCCGCCAAATGGAGACCAACAGTTTCATGATTCCCAAACAAACGCAATGGATGTAGTCAGTGGGAAATAATCTTATCATACCCACACGACTTACGAACCTAACGACTCGACTCTAAAGCGTTTTGGAATAACTTAAGCAAACCTAAGGATAATAACATCACAGTACAGCTAAAATATTAGCGATCAAGGTTTTTCACTGAAAATTGTAAGCATTACTCGTAAGGAAAATCTAGAAGTGGGGCCCTTGTTTGCTCTCTGGAACCATGAGACAATTATTTCCGTTCTTGAAGACAGTCTCCTTCTTCGGATAACTATGAGTCCCATAGGCCCAGTGACTGGACTTTTTGGACATTTCACATGCATATGGCATTTTAGGCTTAGTGTATCAATAGAAAGCATTGCAAAAGATTATTTGGTTGTCCTCTTTGGGGACGAAAATGGGATACTCGAGTATCCCCTTGTATTGCCTGCGTGTGGTAGCTAACTACTTTCGAGTAGATGTCACTTAAACGTGTTCTCCTCGGAAAACTTTCACGACCAAGGTTTTTCTAAGCGTCATAGAACAAACTGTGGATCAGGTTGCCACTCTACATCACCTCTACTTAACCTCTGGCTAAATTCAGAAAAGAAGTAAGCAAACTTCCCACTGCTCACTTATTATGCTAGGTAGTTTTCTCTCTTCCTTAGAATGTTGCATACAATGTCGTTCACACTTCTCAAATTTATCGTCCATCAACAACAGTTTCTCAATGGTCCAAACCGGGTTACATCACGTCTCAAGCCCACTATGCTTCAGATTCCTTATGGTTACTGTTGCGGTACGGTTCGCACCTTGGTACTATCCCCGGCTACCTAACTGGATGCCACAGGCACAAGGTTGTCGAACCAATAACAACTCCTCCTCCCAGGGGGATGGCTCTTTAGACAAACCTTTTATTATACTCCAAACATCCTCTGTTAAATTCACGGTTATGACAAGGAACTTAACTTCTGTCTACCTACTCTCTCTCTCTCTGATACTTTATGAAGCTAATTAATAATTCCTTCTTGCATGGATGAGCATGATGCTTCATAGGATACAATTGTATATGCATTCGGATTCATTGGAAGTTACCACGTCAGCACAGGGGGCGCTAAAACTACCCCAAAAGGGTCCACTAGGTACCGTTTTTCACAGTGGGATTATGTCATGGGGTGTTTTGCTATTTTTACTGGCAAAGTCATAAGTTGAACACTTCCAGTTTTTATTTTCCTCCGAAGGCTGAAACACAAAGCATACTAATGATTTCATATTTTTAGCATCGCAGTTGGTAATTCTAGGAAATGCGATGACAGGTGCATGCGTTTGGACAGGCGTGCCATCCGTACTTGTCTTTTTCATTTTTTTTACTTTAACCTATCAGTTAGCGTGACACATAATGCCAGTATAATTTAGTCCTCGATTTTATTAGAACTCGGAGAAAACGGTCCACCTTTAGAAGCTGCAGAAAAAAGCGTGGTAAAAGATTATAATCAAACAAAGAAGTTCTGCAAATTTCTTGAATGGGTTCAATCACTCTATTGTAAGAAAAAGAAGCTAATAAAGCGATGCTGATTGGTCAGCGCGAAACACTTGTAGTGGTTTCGATCTTTCGGGGAAGGTCAATAATTTTCTCTAAGATCCGTTTTGACCCTCTAGGTTGACTGTATAGCTTTCGCTTGGTTGCGTTTGTTTCGTCATACACAAGATCTATGTCACACTTTCAAGAATCTTCGCTTCCGATCCGCGCACACTGCTCGGCATTCTCTGCCGTGGTTTGATTTTGTGTGTACTGTCCTATCGTTGCTATTTCTGTGCCGCAATGTGCGTAATGCATATCGTACATCTGGTCGTCGGCTCTCATCTTCTCTATTCTATCAAATGAAGAACTTTGTTGATCAGTGATTCAAAATTTGATGGGGACACATTCGGGGTCACAATGCAGACATTTATACACTAAGTACACAACTCCGGTCCAAGTAGAAGATGGGCTACTTTTGATAACGTCCCTTGTATCTCATCAACCTAAACCAAACACTGCAAAAGCGAAACTGCCCAACTGCCTCCTATTTCCTTGATAGGTCATTGGTTTTCTTATCGTATCATAAAATTGGTCCTATTGACTGGATACTTCCTATATAACTCCTGATCCGCTCTCTACTCGACCTTTTTACCGCAATCTGTCTACTAACTTATTGGTGATACTCGCTGCAGTTGCCAGATGCTTAAGGGTGGTTGTCCAGTATATGGCCACCACGACTTATCCCAATCTGTTGATCAAAACTCATGTCAGCTTCTTCTTTATGAACGTCTCGCCCACTCCTCTTTATTCACTCTTATTAGTTCTGCTATGCAATGTTCACCAATCAGTATCCTGTTACTACTTGAGCACCATGTCACCATTCTAGAAGTAAATAATAAATCATGGTCAATGTCTAGCTTCGGAACAGCTTCGAATCCTTGTCTGTGACTCAAGATATAACAATCATGGGTTCTGCGCTTTGCCCTTTTATTCACCTTGTCTTGGTCTTAGCCATCTACTCTCTCGAGAGCGCACCGTAAGTTCTAGGGGTTCGTTGTATTGTTTTGTATTATGCCTAAAAGAAGGCCCATAATAGGATGTGGAACAACAATCTGACCAAACGGCTGTTTTTCAGTAGTTCATCTTCAAGCCGTCTACAGATTGCATGAGAATAACATAAAAACAGGTCATGCATTTGGACATGAATGGCATCAATCAGGGTGGGGATTTTTGTCAGTCAGTTTGTCATTGCGATATCATTATTTAACTCACAGCCTGTGGGTGACTAAGTGATGGACAAATGCGGCCACATAAGTTAAAATGTCCGGAACAAGCGCCTTTGGGGACAGACGTCGAGGGTTAATTTCCTGAAACCTTTAGCTTTAGCAATAGATAGGATACCAGGCTGCCGTTGCAGGCTCTGTCTGGTATCAACTGCCCTGAATTCGTGGATGTGTTGACGTAATTGGCACTATCAAAGCAAACACCCTTTGGCTACTCACTGATGCATTTTCTTCAATAGATAGTCCACTTTTATAAGCTGTCTCGATCATGTATGCCGCTGATGGGGCTCCTGATTTCTAGTTCAATTATTTGTGTCCTTACTTTCATTCTTAATCTATTTATCAAACTGCGATGTTGTTATTTTTTTCCATCGCTTCCAGTCGAACAGTTTTGGCAGATTTATTTACGCCACGCTACCCACAGTATGATATAGCCCAACCGTTACATGGCTACACTACCCCACATCGCTATTTTCTGCTTTTCTTAATCGCTACTCGGAGTTTTTTCATTTTCCATGTCATATATACACCGTCACGATTCACTTGAGCGTACTTCTGAATATCACCCAAGAATAAGGTAATCGTTCTTTTCGTTGTTACTGGATCTTGATCAAGCGAATCGCGTGTATCTCGGCCGTGTCCGAGAGGCGAACCAGCAAGAATACAACCAAACTAATGGGGTAAATCAGGGGAATAATTATATTAGTGAGTTTGAAGGAAGGTCATCTGCCTCACACCAAGAAAGCTTTGCTGTCGCCCGCATAAACAAGCCAATCTATTAGAACCCAGATGAACGACGGTGGAGATGAATGGCCACCTCCAGATAGTTTTTGGACGGAAAGTTCTTCGCGGATGATGCATCTACTGAACTGATAGACACAAACGCATAAAGTGATTTCAAGTTACCATGATACATTTGCCACTTTCGGCTTATTAAATTGAAACTGGTGTTGCCCTCGAAAGTGCACACAAATTGAGTCCGTGATGGTAGCAAACTTGCCGACATCGTTATAGCACTAAGTTGGGTACTTCAACAGCCCAGTATGCGCAGGGTAGTTTGATTCGCAGGTGGTTTATCCCGTATGCGAAGAAATTTTCCCAAGTGAACGTTTGAATACGCCGTTCAAAATCTTGGTGTCAGCTCTTAGAGATTATAAATTTGAACCTGAGGAAAACGTAATGCATTATAAAAGCATTTACATTATACTCGTAGAATCTTTAAACTCCCGAAAGTGTGATCAGGACTGGGGCTTGAAAGTAGCAATGCACAGGATTTTGAATGTTGAATTTACCTCTAGGCTACCGCTGTTCTGCAAATCAATTGTTGGAAACAGAGCTGAGGGCCCAAAATTGCAAGAAATTTTTAATGAATGGAGAGAGTTTACATGATTTTGGAGACCGACAATTGGTAGACTAGCCGTGCAACAGAAAAATATCGCATGGTTGAAAACTGAACTAACGTCATTCGCTCTTGTCTCTACCTTTAATATCAAACGGGAAGAGGCTGTGGACACTGAGAAAAACTACTTGTTAGTCGTCTTCAAGTCGGTCCGTATTCGGCAGAAAATATCGGGTTCTACTTTTCGCTTCTTTCTGATCCTGGATTTCACCAAAAATGAAAAGCTGGCTGTATTGAGGTGTTGCACTCTAAAGATAGCCTAGTAAGTACACTCCTAGCGAAATGCTCCGGGTGTATCAGTATACTGCCCCATCACTAAAGCCGTCTTTGGGGATAGCCTAAGCTATCTCCTGTAGTACATGATTTCACGCTAATATGATGGAAGCAGAAAACACGCGTCTTCTACAGAAATTTCGTAGACAAATCCTGATTAGCTTCTTCATGCATTCTCTTGAGTTTTTCAAGTTCGAACACTTTAAGTGCCGTTTCAATTAACTTGAAGCAAAATAATTAAAAGTTGAAAAAAATTACCCTGATTTGATGGCTTAAGTTGAACTAATGGGGATAGTCAGCTAGAAGGCTGGTGCATTTTAGACCCCTTACTAGATGTGTAGTTGTTTCTCTGAAAGTGCCATAGCAGGTCACAAATTTGGCCATCTCTGATTTGTTCTATATGGCCCCCAGTGTTTCTACCGCTGACGGATCGACGTTTCATTCTTAGAAATTTGCGTCCCGGGATTACAGTTCCATAGTCTTATTTTAATAGATGTTTTTGTTGAGTGTAAATGTTCATAAATGCAGTGCACCAATCGTTAAATTATAATAGAAGAGGAATAGGGACCATCAATGACTACTGGAGAGCTATTTCTGGCTTGCTAAAAGAAGATTCCAAAGCCCTTGTATTGGAGTTCAGGTTGACAATTTCTCTGATCGACAGTTAGGTATGGATGACAGAAGAAAGAAACGGACAGGTTTGTTCAAATTAAGCCGAACGGAGCGTCTGGTAATTAAAACTCACTGAAGCTGGTCGGTTGGACATCTCATCAATTCACTAGTAAGGCAGAAGCGTAGGAAGCAAATTTCGTTCCCGGAAGGGATGGAAATCTTCTGTGGTAAATTAATTCAGCTTTGTTTGGTGACAAACCAAATACATTGGGAAGGCTTTTCAACTTATCACCTGCTATATGGAGTGGATGGAGCCGTAACACACCCGGGAGTGGGGTGAGAGATGCGAATGACTCTAATTTTTGAGCCTGGTCCAGCAAATTTTATTTCTCCCCGCTGACTACAGCGATTAAAATTTCTGCTTCAAATCATACACTTCTGGCATTGTTATTATGTCGCTATTCGAGTATAAAACCCCATAAGGAGAATATCGTATTCTTCAGCCTACTTGAAAGGCCAAAATTTTAAACGACCGGTTACCGGTTTTCAAGAGTAGCATATGCATTGAGAGGAATACGGGAACGGAAACACCACAAGAAGTATGCGTTTCCGAGAATATCAGGTCGAAAAAAATATTGCGATAGCAACTAACTAACAGGGGCTCTATTTCCTAGTATGACTTCCGCAAGAAACAAAGAGGATGGCATAATATGGTATAGTAGTGCTGGTATTTCACACCCCATGTGCACAAATCCTAGAGATCTGATTTCACTACTCTGGCTTGCAGGCTCCGCAGGTGACAACTGCCAAGAGCGCCGAATGTTTCGTGTCTTTTATGTGTTCCGCAACGCACTGACTATCCGAGAAGAACTACCAAGGCTGAGACCAACTGAATGCCTCTTGATAATCTTGACCCAGAAGTAGAATGAAGCAGAAGTGAAACAAACTCGGTTACGATAACTTTCCCTTCCGGCTAACAAAGATGTATATGCAAAAAACCTGAAAATGATTATTCCAGAATATCCAGAGAAGCGAAGCCGATCTTTGTCAAATAGCTTAAATGTTTTTAGAAGTGAATAGAATATCAAAAGCTGTGGTCTGAGAAATGGATTTGGAGACAGGGAGAGGGCAGGATTATTCGCATCTTGTCGGCGGGTAAGGTGACGTGGTTGTGCTCAGTTTTTGAAATTGTTCCACTCTGAGGCCATTATAGGAGGAGAGACCTGGTAATTCGCCTTAGGGACCAAAAGAACGCCCTGAGTAATCTCATACCTAAGGCATCCGGTATCGTTGGATGCTGTAGGCAAACAAATTTTGATAAGTTTGTTGGCATCTTATAGACCACTCTGCAGGCTTCGTTGTCTATTCGAAGAAGCGTATCGGCTAAATGTACATCAGTAGCGCTGGGGACTGTCCGTGTTTAGCCAGACAGCTTTATGTTTCTTTATTCGGTCTGAAAGTTGTCCGGTCGTTCTACACGCATGATTTCTACCACTAGATTACCCATAAAATTTACCGATGTGTCTACTTCTCCCATGAGCAGGACAAATAGCCTAACTCACTGCTTATTCTACGCTCAACTATTCATTCGTTTCCCCACGTTCCGCAACCTGTATAGGCAGTTATCTCAACGAGTGAAGAAACATAAACAAGCCCGGTTAACAAGGGTCTGATAACGATTATGCTATTCATCCAAGTCCAGCAACAACACCGGCTCTTCATCCCAAGAAGGGATCATTTATGAACAGCTCCTCCTGTAGACATTTTTGAATTACCGAACTATTCGCACTGTAATGTCGACATCCGATTTGGCGTCGGAAACTATAGAATCACTATAGAAATGTCCCATGCCTGTTAGAAATCAACTGTAGTACATGTCCATCGGGACAGATTCGCGATATGAACTCCGAATGAGGATTATCTCACGCACCAGTTATTATCAAGGTAGTGAACTAATTAAAAGTAAAGTTGCTGAATTTTTTTGCAACTCATGTGGGTGGGGACTTGCAAATACTTGTGAGTAGTGCATGGAATAATTTAATTAATTCTTTCATTACCAATCTAACGATTTTTCCACAAACTGCCTTGCAACCACCACCAACGAGTTGATTGGACGGGAATTCCGTTCCCCTACATATTGGTTAATTTGATAAAATAATAATGGAAAGTTTATGAGCAAGTGGCGGTGCGTTGACTGTTTGAACATGCACCCGTAATTCTTAGCGGACAGGACAACATGTCCATAAATTACCTTCAGATTGGCATAACATTTTCATGGCGTTCTTTTCGCATTACAGAGACTACATAATTTTTGGAGAATAAACCCGGTCTGATATACCGGATGTGCTTGCAAATGAAATTTGCGCGTGATTGTTCAACCAGTAGAAGTTGCTTGTATATAAAGATTGTGCCCATAAGAAGGCTGATAACGCGAAGAGATTTCTTTTCGATATCTCGCTCCGAGCATTTACCTATACAGATGATTTGTTATAAGGTTAATAAGACAGTGCATCGTAAATTTCCGTACGTGTTGGCGTGACAACAGCATAATCAAATAGGTGCTACAAATTAATGGTAAATTATGAATGTGACCAGTTTGTTTACATTGTTCAGACTTTCGTGAGCGCAGGTGCCATTACTTCAGTCCCAAAGGATGCATTAAAAGAAAGTGTGAAAATGAGAGGTGTAAAATTAAACAAGTAGGATTGGGTACGGGATAAAGAGAAAGGGTTCGGCGAAAACTGGTTAAGGAGTAAAAGATTAGTTTTTACGAACATTTTTGGATTAGATTTCTCTGGGTCCATAATTCTTGCCTCAACATTTTGATCGCTTTGGTCTCTGTTGTGATCACCAGTCTTTTCCGTAATCATCGGGTCACTTTTGTATCCACTGTCGACCAAATCTTGTACTGTTGTCCTCAATTCCGTTTTCTGCTCGGTTCGCGTCCCCCCCCTTCTGGGTGTTATTACAGATGCATGAACTACTTCGTCCGGGAATTCTCATTACTACCACATATAAGTCTACCGAAAACGGTGTAGTGAAAGTCAAACGTACCGTCTTGGCCTGATGTGTTGACTGAAATCCAGTCGTTTGCAGGACAGCGTCTGCACGCACCGACGCACAGAACGAGTCAAGTGGCTATCATCAAATTCAGTGACAAGCAGAACACTGAGTAGGATGTAGCAATACATGTATTACACGTGTTCTGATGTGCCATTTTGTAATAATTACAATGGAAAAGACATTACGTCTTCTCTTAAAGGAGATCATCTTCTATAGTAGTTGCTCTTCGGTAAAACTGGAAAGAAGTTTACCTCCCCTCACAGTTGAACGCAATAAAAGTGATGCAAACAGTACAGTGCCCATTTGGCGGAATCTTTTGATAATTACGCTTGCGGCTTCGTAGTTGACCTAAAAACGGAACAAGTTTGCTGAGAACATCATTTGTTTGTGCGTTAGGTAACTACAAATATATTTATATTAGGGCGAATAAATACAGTACATCCCAAACACATATCACAGTGAGACCACCTAAAATCTAATCTTTCAGGAAAATGATAATACATTCACTGAAGACGCTCGGTATGGATTGTGCAGTCGCAGCTGAGAAAATTTTCCTCGGTCAATATATATATATATATATATATATATATATATATAATGATATTTCTCACCAGAATCGAATCTGTAGCATCATGAGTGTGCATGGAAGCTCTTCGTCAAAGAGTCGACAGAAGAATCACAACTGTGATTTCTTGATAATTGTTTGTCAGTTGGGCTGAGCCAACCTTAGGAACGAGGGCAGAATGCCCCAGAATATGCGTATGTATGAATGAAAGCAGGAATTAGTATCTGGATGCGTAAACAAAATTAGCCCGGGAGCACACGACCGGTTTTGCGGTTATTGTCGCTTGCCAGGTATGCGTACCCGATGCTCTCTTGTCCAAACATCCAAATACTTGCACACCCCGAATTGATTGATATTTCTCACCAGAATCGAATCTGTAGTGTATGTATGTATATATATACATATATATATTTGGTGGCGCCAAAATAGTACCGATACGACAATTCACGGGAAAGCAAACCGCAGCAGAAATGTTAGAGTGGCAAACACGATTCGAAAGCGAAAAGCTCTTGAAAATTGTAGAGCAATCTGTTCCGAGCAGATTTCGTTTACGATAAAATACTGGAGGAAACAACTGTCACATAATGTCTAGCATTAGAGAATTTTACAGAGAAGGTAATTCCCGAAACGTACTCCATAGTGTCGCAAAAACACATCCGTGAAATGTATGCCATGAATGAGGATCACTGTACACGGTACTATTTCACGGAGAATGTTGCCAGCTTTTTGGTCAGTCATTGTCTTGATTTGCCGCATCAAAACAGCCTTGTTTATTTCCATCTCACTTAGGGAATTAATGCATAAACAAAAGGGCTATTTTACATGCTTGTGTAATGCGAAGCTAGTACGCAGCACTTGTCTGCCAGTAAATTATCATTCTTTCAATGAACTGTGACGACCAACTAAGATTAGTTGAATTCGACTTCGTAATAATTTTCTGACTTACATCCAAATTTACTAGGGATAGCTGTGGCAGGTGGTGCCACACATCAAGTGTGAGTGGGTACAGTTTTGTATAAAATAGTAAAAGCTTGCAGAACAGAGAGCAGGAAAGCTTTTGAGCACGTGCTCAATCACTGGATCTAAATAAGGGGAAATGCAGCATTTCCAATCTGAATACTGCTAACGTGAACTAATTACCATAAGGGTGAAATTTCACGTAACTGGCAGAAAACTCCTGAGGACCGTTGGTGGCGAGATTCCGGTCGCCATACTAGCCCAGCCACAGTCGTTCTAAACAGGCCCGGCAGGTCAAGATAAATCATGTATATCAAGCATAGTATGTGAACAAGTGTATAAGGAGGCAGAATGTCCGTTGAACGCCAACATATATCAGCTGCGAAACTCATGCTGATCGACTAATTCACCAGTGATGGACAGCAAATGTTACTCTTCACATCAATCACCTCACACCATGGATCAGGTGATTTGATTTCCGCATTTCCATCAATCTTCTTTGACCTTCTAATCTAATTTGTTCTGACGGAGGTGTTAGGCGCGGCAGTTTGGCGGTCCGCCAATTTTGCTGACGGAAGCATAACAAGTGATATTCAGCAGAACGGTTGCAAAAATGACATTTCCATATGAAGAGCCCTCCAAAAATTGCCTCATTTTTATAGCCGTTAAAAACGTAAATCTGGCAATAAATGTAATAATATGAGAGACTACATGACAATGTACAATCATGAGATTCGAATGATGGCTTGACCAAGTTACCGAATTATCGTTAGACACGAACAGTCCTTGTCGGACTAGAGCTGCCGGGGCTCATATTGGTCCGATCATTACTAATTACGGCAAAATGTCCTGTCCTTTCGACCCATGCAGCCATTTTCGAACTGTTAATGGGTGTGGGCATGTGTATAGCTCTTCAGGGTCTAAAAAACTCTTCCAGCATTAAGCAGTCAAAGATAACGTAATCACCATTATCTGTTAGGTCAAGAGGGGTCAAAAGTCGTGTTTCTTCATTCATCCGCAAGAGTAAGTTATTTCGCACATATGAATTTTGCGCAATTCTATGCTAGAAAAGTCATCCTTGATCATGGAAGCATAGTTTGTTTTGACACTACATGAGCTCGTGATCGAAACTTATGAATTGGTATGATCTATCTGTATGCCGACATGGGCTGTTGGATTCGGCCACTCCTCTACGTTGCGACAACATTGCCCAAGACTTTTACTCATGGTAAAATATGGAAACTTTAAGAAGGTTGTGCGTCCTCTGGAATTGTACTAGGGTGTCTATTGATGTGTTCTACCTTCATCAGGTTTTTCCAGTTGACTGCGATGAAGCATACAGATTTATCAGTGACTGAGTGACACATGCTAACGTTTCGCTTGAACGGTGGTACGGTTTTGGTATCTTGCAGCCTTGGAAGAGCCTCGCAGACAATAATTTTGAGCCACGAGCTAGCTCTTGTTGTCAGAGCGAAACCACAAATCTACGGTTTATTTGGAGGCTATTAGGTCCATTCGGTAGTTGTCAAAACCAACTGTTCAACAATGGAAAGCATCTTCTGCTCTAGGAGGAATGTAAGGAGATCATTGGGCTTGTAGAAGAAAACGAAGGTACATCATAGATTAATTTATTAGCGAAATTTATTGGCAAAATGTGTGCAATGTTCAAGTCAGCAAGAAGACCACGGCTGAACAGAAATAAGTTCAAGTTCTATTTACAACTCATGAATTTCTATACAAATTTGGAAATGTTCCGATTGGTGGAATACGTTCCGTCCAGTCGCCTTCGGTGAATAATTGGATCTCACCACTGCTTGTCTTCAAGGCTCTCATTTGTTGCCTGTCTATGCAAGCCAGCGTGAAGTTATATCGGGATGCATCACGTGATTTTCCGTAAAATTACCATACAAGTGTAAATTTTTTTATATTGCACTGGCCTTATGCTCTAGTTTGATTGACTCCATTCTACATTATTATGAATCATCCGTATTATCAAGGTCCGGTGATTCGAGATAACATATGTTACAGTTTTATCAGTCTTTGAAGTTGGCTTTTGAACGCACATTCAGCTGTCACTGACTAAATTGAACCCTGTTTAACCCACCAAATAATCAATTTTTTATTGTTAGTGCTTCTCTCTGACTGCTTGCTTCAAAACGCACACTTCAACGGGGTCCAGTTACTGCCCTAGCACAGTCACGTCCGGTTGCTGGAAATCGTTCTTTATTGACCTCATTGAAGTGTTGACTATGGAGGGTGTATCCCATGAAAAGTTTCCGCTTTCCCCAAATGAACAAACCTCGATAACAGGTGGGTACTTTAAACGTGCAGCAAAATCCTTAGCGTGACCGATTACCCTGTGTGGATGAGGTTGGACGTAACCTGTACTTTTAAGGGGTTTTTATTACTGTGTCGTTTGCTCAGGCTCCGATAGACTGATTGACTCGTATTGAGGTACGGAAGTGTCTGGTTTTACTGAGGTATCCCAACCTGAAGATATGGGGCTATTGAATAATAATTTGGTAAAAATGACCTGGGAAATATTCAGTAGTAGTATGCGCACGAATGAACTAAGGTTCCCGAAAGGCCACAACCAGAATCATGGTTATTGCCAATAATCAAGTAGATGCACCGACTACTCCTTCATCAATTCATCTGCATAATGGGACACCCTGTAAGTAAGCTGTCAGTTTTTTGACATACTTCAAACATAAGCTTAGTAGAGGAAGCATACCCCGCAGCCACTAGGGCCCACTGCACGGAGGGGAAAATGAACCGGCAATTATGTCCCTGAAACTTGGATTGACACAAGACCATATAAATTCCAAGTAGGTCAGGTGTAGTGACGAGCCGGGCGAAAACGAGTTGCCGTCTACCACCAGTGACCGAGGCGAAACTATAATTCAAACATCTCACCTTTTCCTGGTGACAGACGTTTAATCCGCCTGACTAGCGCTGGAAGGTCATTTGCACGAAAACACTGAGTGGATCAAGAATCCTTGTTTGGGAAGAAAACTATGGTCATTGATCATCCCATATGAGCCAGCCACAGACAACCAATAAAAGTTCAACCCTGGAATTCCAGGCATGAAAAGTTTGACTATATAATGTTCATAAACACGTACAGAAATTGATATGTACTTTCACGACATCACCGATGGGACGGCTTAGTAGCGTTCTCCCTTTTGGAAATACTTATGGTATCTGTGTCAGTTCGGGGAACATTTTGGAAATTTAATGTCAAAAATGTACAACTATGGACTGATTGATTTTGTGTTAAATTCTTCTGAAATTTGCTCATGCAAATGGAGATGATTAATGCATGTATTTTTTTGTTCTCTCGAAGCAAACTAAGACAGTCGAGGAGCGGGCAAAGTGAGACTATTAAAGGGACAGAGATAGAAACTGAAAAGAAACGGGAGAATGATGGGCCATTTCTATTTTCTTAAATGGTGCGCACCTAAACTATAGTTTGTCCTACCTTATCGAACGTGGTCAAGCGGTCAACGTCGTGACATTTCAAACTGAAGGCTACGGGTTCAAACCTGCCTACCGCCAGCCAACTTTTTCTTGGCAGCCCCCTATTGGCAGTACCCCACTTCCTGAAAAATGATGTACATTCTTATTTCACTAATGAATGAAGCAAAAAGTAAAAAAAGGAGGAAGAACATCTCTTGTGAACAATCAAGACAAATTATCGGGTTAAGATAAACGGGTGGAAAAATTTCAGACATGAAAATAAACGAGAAATCATCATTCACTGGAATAACAGCGCAAATACACTTTTCAATTTCTTCCACTCCTCAGGGCAGCCTCGAATGGTCCCAAAGGGTTGCTTGTCTTTTAGCTCAATTTCTAGATTGGAGCGGCTCAGCAGTATCCTGTAATGAACTGACGAGATCCTAGTGGGGCCCGCGTGCAGCATTTTGTCTGAGTTGGTGGCAAATTGTTCGAGATTTCCAACTCAATGTTAAGACAATACATCTTTTCGACAAAGAGGATAAATCGTTTTTTTGTTGCATCTCTTTTGAATGTACCAGCACAAATTTTTCGGTTCTGTTAAAATTGTTTATTTAGATGCGAAAAAATGTACGAATGACAAAATCAGGACTAAAAAGTAGCGTTACAGTTATCGTTGTAAGCTGGTCCCGGATTAGCGTCCAGGTTTAGTGACACCTTTTTTATGTGGAGCTGAAAAGCAAAGTAGAAAAACAAGGAGATCACGATATAAAAGTGGGGTTAAATACAAAGTGTTTGCTTATCTGCTTCAGAATGAATGTGTAATAGTGCATCGCAGCGCAGCAACTGTTTACGTCCAATTGGAGTTTTTTTTGATAATTTGTTCACCATTGAAATGATAATGTTTAAACGGTCTCAGACCTCATCCAAGTAGACCAGTCTGACCGAGACTCAACAAAATTTTACAGTTGTATCTTAGCCTTTTCTCACCATTTCTTAGTGGTGTTGATTCGTTTCGCCCTCTATTCAGCACCATTTTCACCAAAGATGGTTCAACCTGAAGGTTAACTAATTGCGACATATTCACTAGCGGATTACAATGGGAGATCCGTGACCGGAAGCAGAGGTCAGTAAGAGCTAACACGTTTCACGAAGGTAATGGAGTGATTTTCTTTTATCTCTTACCGATTTTCATATATATATATATATATATATATATCTAACTTAAAAGCCTTTATATTAGGATCCACTTGCGATCTCTTCGGATATATATATATATGTATATATATAAAGTCGGCAGGAGGTAAGTGCGCATATATATATGTATATATATATATATATATTCTGGATAGGAATGCATTTATTTCCATTTACACGAATGCGAATATTGACGACTGAGTCAAAAGCTCTTGTGGAGACATTTTATATCTGAAAGTTTTCCACTATTATCGGATTCCTTTTGAAATTGTTCCAAAAGTTTTCAACTTGGCTCAATATCTAGGACCTTGACGGATACGGAAGAAGGCTTATCTCCCCAGCGTTCTTGTGACACTTTCTTCACACGGGGCGTGTTTTGTCTTGCGAGAGTAAACTCATTATTTCTGACAGTAGGAGTCTTATCTTCTAGAGGTTTTCCTTTATTACAAGTCCCTCATGTAGGAGGCTCTGGAAGCTATGGATCATTCCCTATCCACCATACTCATGCATCAAGAAGTTAAATAATTACCAAATTCATCCGGATTTGCACCGCGCTTCATGAAATCGGAAAAATAGACGGCGACATTTTCTGCTCATTTAAACCGCAGTCTGCACTGGGGTACTCGTAACTTGTCAGTAGGCAAATTAACGAAAAATTATCTAATCCGTGTGCATCCCGCTTGCAAGCTAAAGTCAAATTTTTCCGTAATTCACTCCAATAAAATTCACCGTGGAAGAAAGATTATAAACGAATGGCTATCGTCATGGAACAGGCTGCTTTAAAATTACAAAGATAATGACCTAGGTTACTTCCCGATAGTTCCGTTTTGTTCAGTAACATGTTAACATGACCAGTGACAAATCCCGTTGGAATATTTCTGACGTACGCGAAGTATAAATACTCAATGAATTACGGACTTGGTTGTTCGATCAGTACCGTTAATGAGGCATTCGGATTACCAGAGACCCTGGCCCTTGGTGACCAGGACCTAACCTTCTCGTGTTGTGACCAAAAAAATGTAGTCTCTGACACCGTTATTCACACGGAATACTGCAATGAATGTTCGATTATCGGCAACAAGAATTCAAAAAGAAAAGTCAGACTTGAAGTCAGGCAGATTAGACTAAATGGTTTTGTTACTTTGAGTTATTAGAAGTGAGTCGTTGATTGATAGTGAATCACTTGATGACAACCTAATGTTTATTTGTCTTCGTCACGAGTCCACATCACCAATTGAAATGGCACTTTTCCAGAGGCTAGTCACTGATTAAAAGGGATGAATCATGGGTGACGGGAATATGCTGATAGACAGTGCAATAGTAATGTCTTTTCACTCTCAAGTTAAGGATAACGGGATTGTGGTCCTGGGATTTACTACGGATTGGTCATTTTTTGTCGTCCCCAACTCTCACCGTGTAGCCTCTGGTTCTGGTCCAGGAGCTTTTGGCTATCATTTGTCCGTCTTTGTCTATCGTCCAATTCTCTTGGGCTGTTTAAAGCAGCCATGACTTCGTCCAACTAAAAGCCATTGATAAAATCTACTCAAGACTATCAAATCATGTGACGGTTCACAGTTTACACGTGACGTACCCGTTCGGTACATTCGTTGCTCCAAGTGTGCATTAATCCTAACCCAGATCAATGGTACCAAATTGTGGTCAACGGCTGCAAAACGGTGAGCAAACACTGCTAAACTGCCAGAAACCTGTAACAGACTCTAAGGAGAGAAGCTGTCGAGCATAGCTGACATGCCAAAACATGTATGATATTTTATCTGAGAACTGTTTTCAATAAACGGACTAGCTAGGATTTATGCGAAGCTCAAGGAGCCTTCATGTAACATTCCGAAATTTCCGATTTCCGCTAAATAATGTTTGCATTCGAAGCAGAAACCATAACGTCAAACCGTCAGGTAAACCAATATCTTCAACCTGGTTACACCCTACTTTCATAAAATGTCACGTGATTTTCGCAACTTGGCATTGATCCAGTCACATGCATGCACCCACGTACAGTGCCAAAAAACGCTCCCCCATCGGTGAGCTCGGTGCATTTGCTAACTTCGATCGTGTCTATTCGCGTGACGATTGTGAAAGTCACTGTGATAAAGAACATTAATCATAATGCATTATAGGTGGTTCAACAATACAGCAGCCCGAAATTCACTTTTTCGAAGTTGAGGGAACTGAAATCCCCGACTGTTCTTGGTATAATGCCCAACAGACAAGTGACTAGCTTTGCGGTTATATCGTCTCGTGAATTTGACATGGCAATTTGCAAACTTTGAGAAGTTTGTAACGC
This sequence comes from Fasciolopsis buskii, assembly GCA_008360955.1. Lineage (NCBI taxonomy): Eukaryota > Metazoa > Platyhelminthes > Trematoda > Plagiorchiida > Fasciolidae > Fasciolopsis > Fasciolopsis buskii. Next base: position 344,655 of record LUCM01003221.1, on the reverse strand, counting down.
TTCTATCGTCTTTTTCAACTATTGTCAGATCTTCTCAAACAAGTTGAAATTTTAACACCTTGTTGACATTGGAAGTTATTTTGTCCCAGTGGTTTTTTCCCTGATGTGCAGTCATCCTTAAAAATTAGTGTTTGATTTTTCTGTCTTCCCTTTCGAGCATTTTCAGTCCTCACCCACTCTCTGTCGTGTTTGGAATGAATGCATCTTCGAAAACTTCTTCCGTAAACCTTGGGAACTTCGCCTATCGAGGGCACCGATATCTCTCTTGTCAAATCTAAATTGCAGCATTCCGAACGCCAGCGATCCTGTATATGCAGTACTTGATGTCACAACACGAGAGCCACAAGTAAGACAGTTGGACCACATCAAATCGCTCATTCGACGCTAAGAGCAACTCGCTCAGATTGAGTGACAGGAAGCATGACAATTGCGATCGAGCTTATGCAACGAAACCTGCAGGACCCGAATGCATTATTGGAGAGGGAAATTCTCATTGGCGCTGCCTGTGGCTAAATGCTGGTAGGCTTCTTTGAATTTCGTTCAGTTGTTTCGACACACAAGGGAGTCCAAATATCGACGAATGTACGCATTCTCTTGGAGTACTAACGTTTTTGATGTCAAAGTTTCAGGCCAAGTAGAACTCGGTCTGGGTTCGAGTTTTGTGCCCGAAGGTTGATTCTACACTACGGACTGTTTGAAGTCAACCTTCTTATACACTTGCTACTGTGTCCACGGACTGGATATGTGTATGTATGCTTAGTCTCATTCACCGTCTGGTCACAGCGCGCCTACCTCCATACACACAAACCAATAAACAGACTAATAACACAATATCTGAGGTAAAGTTCAGCAAAACAAATTATTCAAATTTTATCCAGTCTGGGTTGAAGCTAGCATGAAAAAGTGAAACACGCGCTCCATGTAAAACAACGGACTGGCCGGTAGGAAAAGTGCAAGTAATGACCGTAAACTTACGCCATTGTTTCTTGCTCTCGCTCGACGAGGCTCCGGTCGATAAGACGAGTCGATCGAGTTATCCAAACCATTTTTATTGTATTTTGTCAGTACTGAGGGACTCAGCTGTTTCAGTTGGTTGAAGCCTTGAAAAGAGTTGAGTCGTGGATCGTACGAATGCTCGGACAGAAATCGAGCGGTCTCATTACGTGCATTGGTTGTCACGGAAGAAGGGGTAGGAGTCAGCCGTGGATTGCTTGCGTACGCTCGGGTGGAGTTCTTCAAGACCGACGGGTAAGGTGACTTTATGTTTGTTTCACTTATCGGTTTATTTTGTCCCACATCGCGTAGACGACGGACCGTTTCGTTCAATCGAATGTTTTCTTGCTGCAAAAATGTATATTTTTAGCATCAGCCACTCTAATGCATCTGAGGACACACCCAGCAACATGGTTAGAAAAGACTGCCCACAACATCAGCAGACCTACGGTTTTACTCTTCTGTGTGTCGGCTGCAAAATCAAGATAGATTTGTCTAAGCATCATTCAAAACCCAAGCATTTTTATTGAAAAAGTTTATCCTTATTATGGTGAAAGCCGAGTTCAACACATTGATTCTGACGACGAACAAGTAACTGATAATGAACGAGAAATACACTTACACACTAATCACCGAAAGGCCGACGTTACAAGGCAGAGTCGAACCAGTAACTTTCTGCCTTCCGGAAAGGTATTCCAACTCTGGGCTACCGTGGACAAGGGCCCAACCATTACCTAAGTGAAAATCCAGTGTTGTGCTGATCAATATTTCGGTGACATAGCAAGTCCTTTGGATCTTCTTTAGCCGTGCTGTTTGCTTTCTTGGAAAGTGCCCGACGAGTCGAATCCATTGAACAGTTAGTTGCTGTATTTCATTCTAATGCTGATTCTCGCAACACTGAGTGTTCACTTGAGTAATTCGCGTTCGAGCTAGAGCACCTGTCCTGCAAGCAGAAAGTTGCCGGTTTGAGTGTCCGTTGCGTCGACTTTCGGATGCTTAGCACGCAAGTGGATTTTCTATTCTGTATCACTTCGGGCTTCTCGTGCCACCTCGAAATAAATGCAGTTCATAAAGAAACGACAAGAAGGTTGATAAGATCATCAACTCACTTCCGTTTTCCGCAGTACAACATCTTTGGCTTGGAGCATTCGAGTCAGTTCGATGATTTGTTGTTTCGCATAGTTTAATTCCCTTTGTAAACACAGCGGCGAGCGTATGTATGACAGTGTGTGTGTGTGTGTGTGTGCGTTTGTGCGCCAAAGAAGGGAATGGATGGAGAAGTTAGTAAAAATTGGGCATTTCAATCCTAAAACTTAAAGTATCACAGCACTATTTCCGTTCATTGCCTGATCACCAAAGTGAAATGCAAATGTTGACTAAAATGAAATTTAACTATGCAGATCAAATGTCTGTGGAGACAATAATGTCTATTGTTTGAAACTATGCAACAACAGGGGAATTTTGGCAGAAATTGTGGGTCTTGATTCCACAAAGTCAGTATGAGTATGAAGTAACTAAATTACCCCACAAAGTGATTTATTATCTATAGGGAATTTCGGCTCATCCTATGGACTACCTTTGTAAAGATCAACGCAGCTAAGTTAACAGCGCACAGGTTACATCATGGGATAAACTGAGGGAAAACGCCGCATGGAAAAGCCAGTTAATAACTAGGGCAAATTGGCCGACAGAAAAATCGGTCGGTGAGTTTGACCACAGAAGACCAATATAAGGAATGTGATTAATAAACGAATATCTTGTCTGCTCAGTTGGGCTGTTCTCTCTAGAGCCAGCGGGAACAAGAAATAGAAACAGTTGCTGACTGGACGAACTGGAATCACAGTGAAGTGCTATTTCACCAAACGTTTTGGGACTCAAACTTGGGGTCAATGATGGTCATCCAACACTTCATGGAACAGGACACTTCTGTCGTTGGCATCGCAAAACTGCGATGCAGAAACAACAAATGTTTGCACATGCGTACATAAACACGTAAAAGTGCCACAAACACGCTCCGCACTGACCGTTCGATTACGATAGATCTCGTCATAGACTGGGTCGTCAAATGTGACAAGCTACCTACGTTCCGAAATATGGTCTGCTGCTATTGTTACTTGCAAGAACAGACCCAACAGATCCTGTTAAGTGATGATTTTAAACAACTGGCTTTTATTACTGTTAACAATGCGGTAAAGGCATTGTTTTTGGGTGAACAACCGTAACGGCCAATCGCGAAACACTGCTCTCAAAATGGGCAAACCCTTTGGATGGATTTGTTTGAGAATTTCCATCAGTCCAAACCATTACATGTGTGTACTCTTTTTCAGGAAAACACCTTCAACTAATTGTACCATTAGATCGGTATTATATAAGTAAAAAAACTATTGTCCATAGTATTAAAAAAATTGTAGTTTGTTCAAAATCAATTGTAACGCGTTTATTAAACCCCTTGGATATGTGCAGATGTTTTGCAGTGTGAAATTCTCCTCACATTGCGCTTTCAAATTCTCACTTGACTGTCGTATAACATTGCATAATGTTGTGGTAAAAATGTTGATGAGAACGACAATCCGGCCGACGGATGCTACTACTAATACTATTGGTAACAATAATAGTATTGGTAATAACATTGGCTTTGACAGGGAAACTCCAGCATGCTTACCTTTGCTATGTACTAAGAAGAACAAAAACTGGTAAAATGTTTAAGATCACATATATATATATATATATGTATATACATATATTCAAGTCTGAATGCAGTCCATGTGCCATAGGAATCATGGTGAGGAACGAAATCGATGAGCGAGAAAAAGGAAAGAAAAGGAACCAATGTATAGAGTTCACCACACAATTTAGTTCCCCATTTTCCATCTGCTCAATCCGCGATTTTTCTCTGAGTTCATGCTACCTCGTTGCCTAAACCGTAGTACAGCCTTGTATTAAGAGACTCTACCAAATCGTGTCACCCGAAAGACAGCAAGACGATCTGTAGACCATGTAACCCACTGGGGACTGGTGGCTGATTGATTATTTCTCACGCTTTTAGGGTGAGGCTAAACATACTGATTTGGCAGCACATCCCGTGTCACAGGTGTCAGTGATCATAGTATCACATGCCTTGTACGCCATTCGAGTTCAATTTGGAATCCGGGTTTAGCCATCTTCCCTAGACTTACTACCGGAGATCAGCCAACCAAGTGAAGGGCACCAGACATTCGCCTTCGTTCCCACACTTTTGTGTGATCAAGTCCGCCGCCAGAAGACAGTGAATAGGACTTCTTCATCCGACGGTGTGTGAGACTCGCAGACAGTTGGGAGCATTTTGACAGGCGTTCAGGCCAAGTAACCCATTTGAAGTCACACACTCATTCCGACCATGCTGATGATATATGATATCTTGTGGATAGGCCGAATCTCTACTGTTACTCACATGTCACTTACATACTCACTCGGGTCTGTGGATGCCGCTGCATAGGGAGAATCATAAGGCACGTGCAACTGAGGCTATTCCTAAGTGGCTGGAAAAATCATGCCAGGGTTATGCGAGATCCGCGATAACACCTAAGTGAGATCCAATCACCTGTGAGGCATACAAGATCAGACAGTGGTTGATTTAGCATAATTTTGATGACGTTAACTTACGCATACCCCAGGTACTTACTCCCTAATTAAACTCGCAATCCGGTGGATTCCACTTCTTCATCTTAAGTCAACTTTTTATTATTTCACTGGCTTTTTACCTACCGTTTTTTAAAGCAATTATCCAAACGGTTCCACCATCTTGTCCGTCTGTAGATTCGGTCTGCCGTTTTCGCGTCTAGCAGACACGGGGAAACTTGTGTGTTGCACATGAAAGTTGCGTGATTCTGCAAAATCCGATCCCAATGATGCGCTCGAAATACGTGGTCACATGATATCCCACAAGCTCTTGCAAAATCTTTCTAATTCCATCCTTATTATTCGTTGTTACAAAAAGTGAACAAATCATTTGAACCAGGAGCATGCCGGCCAAATATATAAATATATATACATATATATACATATATATATATGGTATTGGTTCTTGGCTGAACTGGGCAATTTGATTGCAAACGTTTCATCACCAGACGAAATGACATCATTAGGGCTATGATATTGTGGCGAGCATCTGATTTCCATCGTCCGCCTAAATAGGACATCTAGTCTTTAGTCAATGTTTATTGGCTGCTCTGAGTGAAGTGGTAGGCTAGAGATGTTGCCCAGTTGCTTTGGTCACCTTCGTCTACTGTTGACTTGTGAGCTGAATCATCGTCTGCTTCGACTGGCTTGTT
>LUCM01003221.1:311379-337140 GCA_008360955.1 Fasciolopsis buskii | reverse complement strand
AACAAGCCAGTCGAAGCAGACGATGATTCAGCTCACAAGTCAACAGTAGACGAAGGTGACCAAAGCAACTGGGCAACATCTCTAGCCTACCACTTCACTCAGAGCAGCCAATAAACATTGACTAAAGACTAGATGTCCTATTTAGGCGGACGATGGAAATCAGATGCTCGCCACAAAATCATAGCCCTAATGATGTCATTTCGTCTGGTGATGAAACGTTTGCAATCAAATTGCCCAGTTCAGCCAAGAACCAATATGATCCTGTTGAACTCAAGCTACGAGAAGAGTATCATTTTCTAACCAGTGAGCACGACGTTTTATTTACGTGCTTCTGTTGCAATAGATCACCTTCTGAGAAAACAACAGAGCTGCAGCTCTTAATTAATTACGTCAACTGCTGATCAGAAACCACTTTTTATTGTTTCCAAAATAATCGGGTGAATGTTTTTCTTGGATTGAGGAAGTTTGTATACAATAAATTATGATCCATTATTAAAGCTGTATGTTTTCTTCCTGTAAGTTTACAAAACAGAATCAAATAACTTTAATCAATGGCAGATGTCGTCTTGCAGCTCTCTAATTCAGTGGTTAACCAATGGCAAATAAAAACAAAATGAAAATTCCACGGTCGGATTCGATTCCCCGAACACACACACACACACATGCAAGGGGATCATTTTCGACCAAAACTTACTTTTCGACATCTCTCTCTTCTGTTTGCTGTAATAATGAGAACAAGTGATGTCAGTTAGAATGTAACGGTCCCAAATCATCAAAGAAGTTCGTATTTATCTAGAAAATCAATAAACTGGATTCATTTTCATGGACACAAGAAGATACTACATGCTCACAAATACCCTGAATTTATGGTGCTACTCAATTTTACCAGTAAATTTGTTTATATGCACCTGTGTGCAGATATCATATCAGATTGATGCTACTTTGATTGACTGGTAGCCTTTCGGAGCAGAAATTTCACCAGCAGAGCTTAGGTCATCTGGTCGACCTTGCACTCGGGGAGATTCAGACTTAAGCTTTGTTTTACTTGTAGCTCATCACTGATGTATATTCATCCCGGGTTTGAACCGAGAACTTCTATCTGGAATTTGAATGTGCTTTACCAATATACCACCAGTTCCGGTTCAAGGTAATCAGAATTACCAAGTCAAGTTCGTTCTGATATCACCGTCAATGACAGATGGCTGCTTCGAATTCGGATAGGGAAAATGTCCCGTCAATCCCAAATGAATACTTTCCTCAAAACCAAGTTTTCTCCACAGTATTCGCTTACTGTCCTCACACAGTACTCAAGTAACTGGAAGCATACTAAATGGTCACGGTTCCCCAACCTCTGGAGAAGACCAAGCTCGGTGGGAGTCATCCGTTCTGAGTAAATTGAATATTTGTCCTGCCTCGTTTAGGAACTGTCGGGAACTACCGACTGTCATTGAGGACGACATCCGATGACACCTAGTTCAATAATTCTGATTGGCTCGAACGGGAGCTGATGGCGTACTGGTAAAACAGGCCTTTCAGTTGGACAAGCTTGGTTCAAAACCTGGAAATGAGCACCCCTGGTGAGTTCTAATGAGAATGAAACTGGGTTCCGATGCTTCCCGAGTCCGAAATTGATTAGATAACCCTAAACTTGTACCTTAAAGGACAGTTGCCCAATCAAAGTAAGAGTATTCCTAAAAAACTGTTCCACTTTAGACCACACATTCCTGTAAATCATAGCATGGATTGCGTAAATTTCCTGTGATACGTAAAAGGTAGTGTGAATACTAAAATGTTCGAATCGAAAAAAGTGATCTCAACTTCAACATAAAATTTCTCTCTTCTCCTCATTCTTCCGGATCGACAAAAGTGGCCGGTTTGATACATTGCTACAATGTTACTGGTTGATCAGAATACATCAATTCATGAACAGTATATTGCAGCAAACAGAATTCTGGTTGGTAAGTAAAAAGTTATTGAAAGTACGATGGTACGCTTCTGTTGACCGATTTTCGATTCGAAATGGGCGCCAAAGGATTAGATTTGTGAATCCGATTGGTGAGCATTTTAGGAAATACCAAGAAAAAGTTTGGGAAATACATCAGGGTATTACGCGAACGTACATCATTCATCACATTATGTTGACAAACAAATCCCTTATTAATATTGCTAGTGGATTAAGGGTGAAATTCTATTTTAAATAAAGAAATAAGCTCAACAGATGACCTTGATGATGATGATTATGCTCAACAAATTTGTCACCCTATCTGTCGTAACAAAAATGGTTTCGGGCAGGAACAACAGTGGCAGAAAAAGTAATAATAGCAATAACAATAAACACATGAAAAAATTATCTGTTAACTGAAAATGATCAGAGCAATTATAACAGCGTAGGAAATACTCCTTGCTGGATGAAGGCCGTTGATCACGTTATTTTGTTCTGTTAGTTTTCGTTTTTAAGGGTAATGAAATCAAAATAAGGGTCCTGTGATAGTACGTCTGTTCCAAATAAATGATCGTTCTACAAGTTGGCACAAATTGCAATGACGCGGTCGCCGACTGATTGTAACCCCAAGCAATCGCCACAGGTTAAGGGCCCGGCTAAGTGCAGATGACCTTGATTGTATTACTCGTGGCGTGCAAAGAAGTTCGGTTGGCGTAAGAATCCCAATGGAAATTCTTCCATTGTTTAATATCAGTCAGTCAAGACTAATTTTCAGAACGAGGACAAATGGTCTTTCGTATGAACTTTTGTCACAAGCAATTTGTACTGCCAAACTGATGTACAAACTGTGGAAGGGTTTGGATAGAACAGTGCCGTGAATGCACACAAGATAAGCGGTATTAACTACAAGCTGGGAATACATTTACAAGCAATACCAGTTATACTAAATAGGTGGTTTTCCCACAAGAGATACTGAAAGAAGCCTTCGTGATTTCATACTGAATGCTTCAACACAGTGAAAGCGGTATTCTCTATAGACTGCGATTCACTGTACGAAGCCAGTGGCAATCGTGACAATGAAAACTCGATGCATATGGAATCACATAGGATCTTGTTAGGATTGGGCAAATCTGAAATTCGTACTTATGAGAGTTTTTAGCTTGGGACCAATGTCTGTCGTTCATGCTGGCTCCAGATAGATGGATATCAAAGTTAATACTTGTGCGAGAAAAGATGAACGAATCTTAAGTAACATTTCTGAACTCTGTTTTCAACGATTGCGGAAGATAAAAAACAAATGAATGAGAAAGGTTTTTTAGTTTCCGAGACCACGTGGTCGGTTTATTTCATCACATGAACTATTATCCTTGGTAGGAGAAAGCAAAGACTCTGTGCCTTCTTCAATGTGATCGCTGAAGTCTCGCATTCCGCTGATGTAACTCGTGACTTAAAATCCACAGTTTTATTAAGAGATTTCAGTGTAATATTACGGGTTTTGCGAGGTAATATTGTGAGGTCCCAAGCCACCTACGGTCCTCGTCTACCAAGCGTTGGACAAGGATTAGTTCGGGTCGTGCTGTTTTTAACGACCAGGACCTGGACTGAAATAAACGCAAGTTTCTTGGACGAAATTTCAGCTATTTTAGAAATGCGTACCAGATTGTAAAGTCAGGGTCCCTTAGCACAAACTAGTTCCTGGTGATACGCATATTTGAGAATTGCATTGTCCACAAATGTGCCCTCTATTTCAACCGAAGTCGTGTCCCCCGAGGGTTGCTGAAACACAGTCTGGTGGCATATCTGTCACGAGAATTTTGTCTTCTATGTAACAGGATGGCATAAAATGTCGCTGCTTGATCAGCTCCTCTCTCTTCGGTGTTTCACAGTCGATCTTTCAGATCAGTTTCTATGCCAAATAAAATGATTAGCGAGAAGAGTTCTACAAACTGCTGACATCCCCGCGGAGACTGATCTTCCTTCTCTACTCGGTCGATTAGTGATTAATTTATATCCATACTTGGATGGTGGAAGGCGGGGAGGGAAGAGGAGTGGCGAAGTTTGTTTCGGACGGTTCAGTAGAAACAACGATGATAATCGTGGATTATCAAGCAATTCACTTTCACAATAACTTACCACACCTTTCGCCGTGAGATAGCCCATAGTGGTCGATCGAGAACTATGGCTATTCTCGCCAGAAATCTGCACAATGATTGTGACGATGGTGAACATCAATATCATTAAGGGGATGATAATGAGAAAATGAGGAGGATTATAATTGTGATGATAAGGCTGATGATCATTCGAATTATTCTGATGTGGACGATGACCATGACAACGGAAACAATGATGACAAAGGTGATGATGATGACTATGATTATTAATATTATTATAATTATTAGTTGTATGATGATTATGATGAGGATCAGTATTTCTATTCGAATGGTGTGTATGTTAATGGAAAAACACGATAAAAAACGAATAATTTGTGAGTAAACTAAGGAGTAGTTAAAGTGAACAAAATATGCCTTGCTGTCTATCATCACACTTCGTTCCAGTTATCTGCACCTCTTTGCTTCAGGTCATCATCTGACAAACAGATTTGTGGTCTGTGTTGATACGTCCTGTACACAAAGGACTGGGGTTACGTAATCGTATTCACATTGCTTTGGGGAAGGCTAAAACCTTCCGCTCACTTTTGTACAACAATGTTTTATCATATGAAACGAGATCAAATGTGTTTCGTTGTTATCAAATGTTTTGCTATTGACGACCAAGAGTTAAGTTCCGGATAACCGTACGTTGTGTTTTTGCATATTGATTTGGCCAACCACTTGGAAATATACTCTTACATTCCTCGTGAACGTCTTTGTTCTGTTCTGGGTGTTTAATTGTCACCAGAAACTGCAAATGGAACTAATATATGAGATGTGAAGCCGAAAGTGACATCCGACTAAATTCATGCTGGTCCGCAATAATCCTGCTGGCTGTTGGTAAGATGTGAAGATCTACAACCGGGAAAGTGCATCTCTGGTCCGCAGACGTCAATGTCTTAGGGATGAATCAATCCAGAAAGCACCAAAGAAAGTCGTATACGTCAGAGTGGCCTTCGGGGAGGACCAAAAAGGCATTTCGGCCATAAATCCCAAATTCCCAAACACACCTGACCTCAATCCATCCTTTAAATCGTTGTCGCACAAAACTGGCTGGAAGGATTTAGCTTTTAGCGAACCATTCCGAACGCCAATTACATAAGCTAGTCGTTTTTAACACAAAGACCCTTTCTTTGTCACGATGGCATCAGTTGTTTGCTGTACAAAATTGAACACCTACGGTCCCTCACTGCAGCGGATAGCTGAATATTATATAATTGGCAGAATTTTTTACGCAATCCGATGTAAAGAGTAATACGAAATGTTCACATCACGCCATATTGGTCCCTAATTTTCACATAGATAAAGGGCTCAGTGGCATAAAGTTAAAGTATCCAAGATGCCTAATTAAGTGGTCAAAGAGGTCAAGCGCAGGCATGACTAGTGTTGTGACCGTAAGAAGCAAGTTGCGTAACGCAGAGAAAGCGAACATGCATGTTCTGCCTTATCGTTGTCAATCGATGCTAACCCCAGTCCCCATCTCCCGTTCCAGCTTACTCTCCAGAGAACAGCCAAATCCATCGGACAAGAATTTTTCACCAGCAAACAAGGTATTTCTCAGTTAGTTGACAGAAGCAATTCACTCAAGTCGGATTTTTGTGATCAACGCTCAAACGGTCCATCGTTCTTCATTAGTTTTCTCAGTCGATCCACTCGCTGTAGCAGTGTAGATATTTGACCAGTATAATCAATGAAACGATTCAGTACACACGACCTTAACACCCTCTCTCTTTCCAGGTTCACATTGACCTTCTCTTATTTTGCAGTTCGCCGAAGTATCTCCAACGTTTGCGTCTTTTCATTCTTGTTTTGACCGTTAACCTCAACTCGAAATCGGATATCTGATGATCCCAAGTTTTGGCGTTTTGGCTTGTCTTAGGAATAAACGGAGCATTACATCTGTAAAATTTCATCGGCACAGGTTTCTTGGCCGCTCTTTTCTCACTTTCACCATCAAGAAAATTAAGCGAATTGTAAACGAGATTTCTCGGGGTTAAACCCATTATAAACACCCGGATCGTTGGACGGTTCGATGGTGAAACATTTCTGATGGTCGATTTAACTTGCACATATGTGACCAAAATTTCGCATATCACATTGTACTTTACAGTTGTTAACTCGTTTCTCGTTCTCACAGTTTGTATATTCACTCTCGGCTTCGCCTTCAGGTTGTTCTCTATTGGAAACTTGAGTAAGCCTCAACGTTTCGTTCGAAGCGCCCGAAAAACCTTATTCTAGCTGAACTAATACCATTATGAGGTCTCTTCTTTCTTCCTCGGAATCAAACGTAAAAGCAGACAGAATTGGTCTAGTAGCACCGCCGATCCAGCAACTTAATATTGTTTTAACTCAGGTGAAAGGTTCGTAGACACGGCAAAAGGCAAACATTTCTGACTCCAATTTATGTGCTGACTCAAAGTAATATCAGTTGGTATTACTATGACACCGTCTAGGTGACTGGTTCTAGATAATTCTAATTATTTTGCTACTTGAGCATGAGGGCCAGAAAAAAGACATGATAGTGTTGAAAAAATAGAAGGGTTTGGTATGCCTCACTCAAAATAACTAAATGAACAGTTTTAACTTCTGTGTAGGGATAAATTTACATATGTGATCGACGGGAATATGCAGTTTTCAGATTACACTGACTCTTCAAGAGAACCCGATGATTTCATGTGTGAAAACCAGATGGAAAAGACGTGATGCCAAATCTTGAAGCTGAGGTGGTCCCAGGTATAACGGGAAGGGTGTGCGCTACCTTATTTGATTTGGCCGTGTAACTGTTAATGCTAGCTGATACGCTTACTGGGCCTCGGCGCCCTGTTGTGTTGTCGATCTCAGACTGTGACGCGTATGATCCCCGTGGTGGACCGCTCCCCCCAAGTGGACTTCATACAAGCAGCCTAATGCTTAAAAGAGAACTCCTGAATGTGATGCACATTAGTGAGCGGGTACACTCGACGATCTCGAAATGAGCAAGATTTGTTCACGCTGCATATCCTGATAACAAAAGTGATGAATGAAATAACAATACGTCATGCAAAGAACAAACGTTGCGAATCGCACTACGAGTAAGTTGTTGAAAAGGAGGAGTCAGAAACTGTTCGAGATACCGGGCGAAAGAAGCCAAGATAAGGGTGAACAAAAGGTGGGAGAAGACGCATACGAAAACAAAATACAAGGGATCCATAAAGTGACAGAGCCCAGTCGAACCAGGAAAACTAGGAATATACTAGTTTTACAATACAAAAGGGGACTTAAAGAGGGTAAATAATGAATCTCAATAACCGTCATTCAGGTCAAATGGTCCATACGAATGGAGCGAGGGAAAAGCGAATAGATGGGGAAAAACCAGCATAACCACTTTGTTATTGATCGGTAGACAGAATTCTGGTGTCTACTCGGTTTGGCTGCTCTCCCCAGAGTTACGGACATTGCGTGTGCCCTTTGTTCCACTAGCACGCACTTTGTCCCATTTGTCTACTCAGTTCATGGAACTAACCTACTTCGCACGTTTGCAATCCTACGTCGCGTCCCTGGTCAAACGTAACACACATCAGCTGTCTGTCGGTGTCCGGTTAATTGATGCTCACCTGACACGGAGCAGACGAAGGTACACGTATGTCGACGGGCACTGATCACGTGCGCTCCACCCTGTGTTAGACCCGGCAGAAAGGCACACGCATGCGCAATAGGCAGTGATCGCCTGGGCTGACTGTCACGCACAGGCCCGAAGGTTTAATCCATCGCCACTTGTTCTTTACCGATCCCTCTAATCACTTTCAAAATACAGTTATCTATATGAAAAGTTCGAAATACGAGAATGGAGCGCTGTGTGGTTTGTTTGTAATAAGCCAAAAATCTGGTTGCTGCGGCTAACGGTTTTCAATCGATTGCACACTTGTCCTGAAAAAATATTGACCATGACAATCAAAACATCGGTCTATTACAAATATTCGCTAACTTGCAGTTTTCTTATTTTAACCATTTCACTTGAAATCACATGGCACGTGGTTTTTTCGACGCAGCCCGAAGTCCCCTCGGCCCTCATACAATTACTTTGCCGCTGTCCTGTCTCACTAAAACACAAGCTCAAATCTAATCCAGCCTAACTTTCCTGTCTTTTCGAATGATCTTCATCTATGCCAACAATTGTGAGTTTACGGAATTTGCAGTTCCCACGATGTGGCTTTGCTCAGACGGCCTAGTAATCTCGCTAGAATTTTCGTACGGAAAGCGTCGGATTCACTTCACGCGGCCGGTATCACGCGATTTGTTCATTCTCCGTGCAATGGCTCTGTTGTCTGCACCCCCTGGACCCAGAAAACGCTCTCATGTCGAGTGTTTATTCACTCATCTGGTCTTCATACGGTTATCATAGAATACCAAAAAACGAAAGAAAAATAATCCACCTCCGGCGAGACATACCTAGGACTCGCGGCCGCGCACTCTGTTGACGAATCTCACCTTAGTTCATGATAAACCATACATGACCGTACGACGAATTTGTCAGATAGCAATTGCAGACCATTTCTCGTTACTACCCTAAATGTGTCGCACAACAGAGGTTACTGGTGAACCAAAAGGGTAAAAATACTTGTCATCATATTACCTGTTGTGAGTAGGCATCGGTGGTTATGCTTTCTCTATGAACATAAAGCGAGAGAAGTAAAAACAGTTTACGCATCAACCATCACCGTGTGTGTAAGCACCAACTAAAGCGTGGTTTGTTACGTTTAACTGGTTGCAGTGATTCAACGGAACAAAGCGAAGCCATATTTTGCATACTGATGAACTTATTGGTTACGGTCTTGTCGCATGTTCCGTACGTTAGTCACATAAATCGGGTTTCCATACCGTGCACATCAGTGTGTTATGTTAACCATTCTCTGGTGTTACAGAAGAAGAGCAAGAGTGTATAGGTTTGACTAATGTAGATTCAAAATATCTCCCAGGAGCTCTGCATAGTAAGGCTGAGATTTTTGGATATATACATATATATTGTCTATTCAGCCATTCACTCTCACACACGCACACATGCTTCACGAATTTCCCTTAGTAGAGCTTTTCACCCCAGTGATTAGATATAAGCGGGCCTTCACATGCAGATGATAGATCGATTTTGAGACCCCACACACGAATGCAACTTGGTTTCGTACATGGGAGAGGAAAAAGAGCATCGAACTTCAGTCACTCTGTACGATTTGAGTGTTGACTAGTAGATAAAAACATTGACCAACTAGAGACTTGAACAACAGTCATGCTTCTTACCAAGCCTGCCATATAACCGTCATGCTGAAAAGAAAAAAAAGAGACATTGTTTGGATGAGAATTATTTAAATGCAATCAGTTTGGTTATTTTCACTGAGAATAGAAGAACAGAAAATTCTCAAATTGTTTGGCCGTCATCATAAGGCATCGTAAATGCGGAAGTAAAAGGGGGCCTGGGGACCACTAATGGGCAAGCAACTGATCTAGTGACAGTTTAGGGTTGTGAAACTTGGCCACCGAATAAAGCAAGGAGCTCTTCACGTCCTAGTTGTGGAATCATCGACACGCAACTGAGCGTTTAATTGTGTCATCATCGTCGGGACCCCTCAGCAGTACATAAATGCCAAGCCCTAGGTGGGATCTGAACCCAGCGCCAGCGAATTTGAGTTGAATTTTTTAGCTGATATGCCAATTTCTTAAGCATCTGTGTGGTACCGATTTGCCCAGCCATGAATCGAGGGTGAACAGAAATCGATTCCGACCAAAAGATGATTTCTCACCAGGTAGCCTAAGTAAGACGACAGTTTTGAACACGACTGGCATAGTTTGGTTATTGGATCAGTACTAGATGATTATACGATTCACAAAATTGTTCGGTATGCGTTATCATCGGTCAACTCCCCGCAGATGTTTCCCAATGAAAATGAAATATTTGTGCAACGTCACCATGATTTCCTATTGGCCAGTTGAGCGATGCTACTGGATGATGAACAATCTCTTGAGCTATGCAGTGTCTTACTATCAATATGAATTGTTGGCGTTTATCCAAATCACATTGTCCCAAAAATCGTATATTTTTCTGCCACAACAGGACTTTTTTCACTAGACTTAACTGATTTGAATCCGGACATTGACCACTCCAGGCCCACAAGTTCACAAATGCCCACACCCTCCGGGCAGACTGATTTTTGTATTTGAATTGTCACTTATGTATATTTTTTTTTTACCTGATTTCCATTGAATGCTGAACACACTTTGCTTCCCTAAACAGAGCTAAGTTTACCAAACAAACAGGTTAGGCTGCCGAGAGTGACCAAGTGGATTAAGCATCGGTTAACTCAAAAGAGCCAGAGGCTCGAACCCCAGATGTGACGACCGTCTTTTGTGGTAGATGACTATTTGCTGTCATCTTGCTTGTTATCACATCTCAGCTGATAAGACGTTATGTAGTTCTATTCCATTACTAAGTCTCAAAGCCATGGTTGCCATTCTCCTCTCCCCATGTAGTGAGCTGTGGTGGCTATGAGGCGCCTTCCTTCCAACATACCCATACTTCAGGCATGCCATAAGAAAACTATACTTACCAGGACTGAGGGTTTGGCAAAAGTTATGGGCTCATGCATGATATGAGAAACAGGGAAACCGAAAGGCACGTAAAGTTCATCATCTCACTGAAACATTGGATTCCAAAGTCCAGTTAGCTTTTGGCAAACGGATCCCACAGCAGTTTGTGAACTGCCCATAACCAGTTCAAACTGATGACTCGTGCATCTAATTTATTTGAATCCAGGCTCTTGGTCCGATGGATAACTGTACGGAATAAGTTGGACCATCCTTACATCTTCATCAGTCCGGAGTTAGATGTAAAATTGATCCAACTATGAAAAATCCTCGATCTCGGCGGAAGATTCGAACCTAAGCATCTGTACCGCGCGTGCTCTACCAGCTGAACTAGAAGGCCACGCCCGGATATTTCACCTAAGGACCAATGGTTACCTACGCAGATTGCGCAGGCGCATGGCATCCACCAAATGGAACTTATGGCACTTGGACTGTCGGAGCTCGATCTCCCTCCAGTTAACCAACTAGCATCCACAAAGACATTTTTTCTTGATAATCGCTGGTGGAATACAACATTAATGTGACAGCCAAATATCCTCGTTACCGAACTTTTTCCGTTCATTTTATTCATACAAACATGGTAATAATGATATGAGACGAACTCCCGAAGATATATGTTCCTTTACATATCTACTGTTCGATACTACTCAATAAAATGGGGAATATTTGTTCAGGATTTTTAGGCCGATTTCGTTTAGTTGGATATCTTTGATGTCATATTGGATTATCCTTAGGTCTGGGGAGTATGGCGTACGAATCTCATTCATATTACTAGCTACATGCCTGTGATGTTGCACCGTGAACAGCATAATTTTACAATAACCAGCCATTGCAACCAAATATGCCGATATCAATTTAACAAAAAACAAAAGAACTCACTAATTGTTGAATTGTATTCAACCGAGTCTTCAGTTTGGACAACTCGTTTACCGGGTTCATGTAACGTGCCAAGTCTGGCGCAGACTGACCCAAATCAATCCGGCTTTGTGGCGTAGGTGAGATTGGTTGGCGTGGATAGATTACTGAACCGTTACTACGTGCCGGTATTGCGGTCACCGTGACTGGGGGCGGTGATGGACTCATTGGAAATTTGGTCTCATTGGGGTCACGTACTGAGCCCCGGGGAGAGGGGCTACCGAAACAAAACATACAGACGGCATCAACTAACGCAAGATTCTGTGATGATTAAACACAACACCTAGGCCCAACAGTGGTTTCGCAATGATGGCTTAAGTACTGATCTTTTATCTTTTATCTTCTACTTCCCTTATTAATGAAACAACAATGTATGCCAATTTTCAAGAAGGGGACCGCGGTCAGCAGAGAGCTGCCAAGTGGAGAAGTTGGCCGGCAGTGGGACTATTTGAACCCGCGACCTTTACGTCCAAACGCCACGACCTTATCCGTTTGGCCACCGCCGGCCGTATATATTTGTTCAATGACAATCACTGAGTATCCTCGCCATTTTACATGACTAAACATTTTCACACGAAGTGACTAAATCCCAGACAAGAAGGGATGCCAACATTCTTCGCCAAAATAATTTTTCTCGTTTTTCGCTGTAAAAGTTCTCAGATGAGATTGGGAAACTTGTTATGATCTCGCCTGTTTATCGCATACAGACCATCCTAGATACAAACGCTATAACTATGCGCGTATAGGAATGGCGTTCGCAGCACTAAGCTGGAAACGTGCGGAAATTCCTCCACAGGCAGACTGCTAATCACCTAGTGATGAGTGAGAAAACACGTTCTGTTGTTGAAGGCGCTTTCATTGGGTCAGTTAGTAGTGAATCCAACCAATGAATAAGTCATAAAACTCAGATAGGATCTAACACTTTGAGAATTGTCCCAAATGTCTGAATGAAAAGCCATTCGGAAGGTTGCATAAGAGCAACTGAGTGATTTTGAGAGCAGAGGAGTAGAGCGCATCACGTGACCAACTGACCACCGTTTGTTTGTATCAGCCTTTTATCGCGCACATTTAGGTAAAGGGGCAAGGTATATTAGAATGGATACCAAACAGGGTTCGACGAATATAGAAAAAACTGAAACAACTATTAAGGTTAGTGTGCTGAGTCCATGTGCAATCCGCGTGATACAGGCCCATACAGCTCCAAGCTGCCCTGTCTATTTAGTCAACCAATGAGAACCGTAGGAACAGGCGGTCGTGAAGCTCAAGAATTCCTCAAATTCCATTGGACAGGATGTATTCCACCAATCAGGATATCTCCAGTTTTGTATATAAACGCATAAGTTGACAATAAAACTCAGGCATTTTACCCATCTGTTGTGGTCTTCTTGCTGTTTTCGCTTGCTTACCTTGGACAGGAGCCAATTCAGTGCCTAGTGTTAATCAGTATCATTTCGTTATTGCGACTGACTGAATTCCGCATACTGATTTCAAGTTCAAGTACTACGGTTTGTTGGCAAAAACTCACTTTTAATAACAAAAACCACTTTTTCATAGCATGTTATGTGAATAATGCTTATTCCAACCAGTTCCACACCTGGTCTAGTTGGATCGACTGTAAGCTCAATCACTGACTAATGGAACGACGAGATCGATGAATTCCGCTTGGCCGAGGGAGACTTCCAACGTAAACAACGTGAACCTTACGACCAATATTGACCGGTTTTCTACAAATTCAGATTACCTATGGACCGCAAATCAGACGGTACAGTTTTAGATCAGGGGCACACGAAAGAATGACAACTAATACAAGAAGTTGAAATATTTCCCCAAACTATCATGAATCGCGCATGGGGTTAACGATATAATAGTGTTGAAACAGAACACGTTGTAAATGTTTGCCTTTTTTGATTACACTCACTAGCCAGTACATTCATATATACTTATATATACAAATAAATTTTGTTTCGTCATGCAAATGCTGCATCATAGAACCCAGCCAAAAGTCCCATCCTGTGTAGGTCTAAGTAAACCGTTTGGTCATGATAAACAAAAACTATCGTGTTGAGTGACCAGAGGCTGCTTGACTGTTCTCACTTGATCGAAACTGAGGCAATATGTCCGACTGATGCCTCCAAAGTTGTCAAGAGCGATAGACCGGTTACGGGACAGTTTCAGTGCATCCTGGCCATCCTCATCCGTGCCCTAGGACAACTGATTGACTTGTGTTGCTGTTTTCCGTATCAATATTGCAAACACTTTTCCATGACTGGAGCCATTCAAAAATCTGATTAGAGAAACAGCGCATAAACGAAACGAATTTGATTCTTCCGTCCTCGTGATGAAATTAACTGCCCGGTGTCCAATTTTGAATTAAATTACAATGTCCCCAAAAAGATCCGCTTCTCATTTAAACAAAGGTATCTCTAAACAAGATCAAAAAGACAAAGTGTTCTGTGCTATTTTTTTGGGGGAGTGGGATTTCTTATGTGGCTATGGAAATTTCTGCTAGAAGTGAACACAAGCGGTGATATCCTAGCAACTGTATGTTTATGGTATCAAAACGCGCCGGTAGATATCAATTGGGTATGAGGAATTCATCAAATTATCTGTTATTTCAGACTGTTGGTTGAAACTCCTAGGGCATAGCTGCTCGTCCTTGGTCAGTTCACAAGTGAAGTTGATTAGATCCAAAAAATGTACATCAATGAACAAATAGAATACCTGGTCATTCACTTCGTATTGGGATTTTATAGCTACAATACAATACTGAGAAATCAAAGTTCGTGTGCCTCTCGTCCGGTTGGCGGAATTTATCATTGAAACCACGGGGCTCGGTGGCAACCTCGGCTAGTGACCCACATAGTCAAACTATCTTAGAACACTCAGACTTAATGTTTCCCATTACGTAGAAATACTGATGTATTTTTGACCTGTAAGAGATGTAAATGACTTTTCATTTATTAATTTCGACGGCTCCCCTCCCGGCGGTGGTCAAGCAGATAGGGTGGCGGTGTTTTGATGTGAGGGTCGCGAGTTCGAATCCTCCCACCGCCGGTCAACTTCTCCACTTGGCAGCCCTCTGTTGGCCGCGGCCCCCTTCCTAAAAACTGGTGTATATTATTATTTCATTATTAAAAATAAAAAGAACATTATTGTATGCATCTTGAGTAAATTTGAATTGGTTCTGCGAGAGATGCAATATCTGGGTCACTTGCAATGTCTGATCTATCATGATAAATGACCGATTCTGTGTCAAGTTCGTTCCACGGAAATCGAGCTCTATTGATGAGTATTTGGTGCCTCGAGACGTTTTCACAACTAATTGGATATTTGTAGATCTGCTTGATCACAATTACTCGTAGGATGACAAGTTTGCGGCTAGGAACCGTGTGCGTGTAAAACTCTTCATCCAACCAACAACAATTTGAATGGAGTTAGGCAGAATTGAGTAACTGGTATGCTAGCGAACGGAGGTAATCATTTTTGACGCATACCAATAGAACGGCCGATATCAGTTTGAGGATATCAGTGAAGTGAGCCCAGAAATGATGTGCACGCAATGAACGGAATTTCGGCTTGTGAAAAGATCATTCCATCTTTTCTATTGGATCGGCAAAATGTCTTTGACCTACTGCTATTGCTCCTGGGGATTCTTGTGTGTTTTCTCCTACTCGTTTCTGTGACTCGGCTCCAGTTGATGGATGACAGTTTTTCCAGACCTCGATAATACGGTGTTGTCGTAAGACAATGGCGATAATTATCGCCTTAATGCCGTCACGGTTGGAAGTGCAAAGCTGCAGTTTCCCGATTTTCTGTTTTTCTACCAGCTACCCAAATGATCGTAGACAATCTGCTTTGGTGAACTTTTCACGTGCACACTTACATCTTCGTTCACTGACCCATTCACACGAGGTCTTTCAGTCACGTTTAGCTCGATCAGCTGAAGTCAAACTTTGTATTCTGTTTGCATCTTGCATCTTGCCGGATGCACTATGCAAAGAAAAATGAAAAAAACAGACCAAATAATCTGTCTTGACTAATAATATCGGCCCCTGGATGACATCGGCTTGAGGAAAGAATAAAATAATTCGAAGGACATCATAACCAAGCTCGGTCCTGCACACGAGGCACTTAATTTCACCGACCGTGCTGAAGAACAGACGCATGCAGTAGCACACTCAGTGGACGCATTAGGAGCAGAGTATCTGGTTGTTTGGTTACCTATAAAATGATAAATGGATATTTGATTAGACGGTTTATGCATATCTACTCAACAGTCATATAGTTGTAAGTGAGAAGACGGTTTCACCCATTATATGGTCCACTGAACGAATAGTTAATTCATTTCTAACCCCGACAAATATGACTTGAATGTTCCGATGATTCCGCTTGCTATTTAAGACTGAAGAGCATCGAAGATTTTTAGCTAGCAACAGGAGCCAGGTGACTATCTTTGTCTTTTCTCTGAGGTCCCTAGAAGTTAAGGGATTTCTCTGACCACGAGCCCACGCGTGTTCTGCAAACTTCATTGGAATCCAAAAGTGAGTTCCCCACTAGGGTTAAGTACATCGTTGTAAATGCGAAATGGGATGGTTTTCTTACAGACCTCTTCCTCATAACTCTAGATAGGTATATCTATCCCGAGTGACTAGAATGAAATAATTTCAACGACTCCATTGGTAACACCATCCAATAAGCCCTGGTGGGAAACATTCACATGTAATCCTCGGATACCGATTGTTCCACTTAGACTTCTTGATGAAATTCACGAATTCATCCAACTTAGGGAACCAGAAGTTGAACCTCATATATCGATTGGGAACAGATTTTTCAAGAGTTGAAGTATTGCATGCCATTGGAACATCTCAATTGGTATTTGAGGTTCAACACTCGATTGACTGAAGCGAATGAATACATGAATTTCATCGACGACTGAGTGCAGGGAATTCTTGCCTAAGCACTGAGGCACACCAGCAACTATAGGAAGATCTGCGGATGCAAATACCCCATCGCGAACAACACGCAAACTATATGGCTTAAAGTAGAAGCAAGCTACTACACAAATTGGCGAACAATTCAGATAAATTTGATATCAAGATCTAGGGCCCAAATCTGGTGTGATCTGCGAAGGAGTCAAGATGCAATCGATCGCTGGCTGAAAATGTCACTAAGGTTGCTGTTATGTAAGACACCCACAGCGTTGGCGAGGATTCCTTGCCCAAAACCCGTTACGTTCAACACCCATACTGTAAATCAAACTCCTACAACTTCCCAGAAAATTTCACTCTCGTCGAAGTTGAGCCTGATCCACTGAGTCTGGGTAGCCAAGAAGCACATTTACCTGAGTAACTGGAAACCTGATTGGTTTAAATACGCATGCGGACTCAAATACGGGCTAACGCCCATGGATTGTTCGGGCTCGAGATGGAACAAATTCGTTGTGGAAAATTTTATGGTTGATGAACATTGACAAAGATACTACTTTCGTTTCAGACGGCAGTATAGTGCATTCTCACTACACTTTCTTAGATATGATTCACTCCACGGCAGTCCAGTGTCAATGAAAATATCTCCATTTCTGCTTTCAAACAAATTTGTTTGGATAAGTTATCGTAGATGTTTGGAAAAAAGGTGCGTTCTATCAATGAAAATGTCCCCGGCGTTCCGCATAAATCTCAGCATTGCTTAGAAACTGTGTCCGAACTTTAAGAATGCCAAAAATACAATCCCGCTGTGATGAATCTACCTGCAAATTTTGTGACGGGGTCCGATATAGGTCGCAGTAGCCTGTATAGACAACTAGCCAATCAGAACCGTGATGACAAGCGACCGACTCCAAACATACCCCAAGCCTCATTGGTCCAAATATTGCCAACCAATCACGACTCATTTTGCTTTTTATGTAAAAGCACGATTTGAAAATACATCGAGTCTTCGAGTTTCTGCGAGCTTTTCATTGTAATCCGTTGCGTAGTTTGGGATGGAGTCAATCTGGTACGTAATAATAGTCTTTATTTGTGGTTCGTCGTTAGCAACCGAATTCCTTATTTCACGAACTAATGCTACATCAAGCTAGCTTATTTCCATTCGCAAATTCTCAGGCATCTACTTGCTGTCGTGTGGGCCCAAATAAGGGTGAATCACCGTGCAACTCACCACTGATCCAGATTTTCTAGTCCAACGTTCGGTCAATAAACTGATGGTATTTTTTGAAGAACCGACTTTTGACAAATATCTCATAGGTGCAAAAATTTCGGCCGTAGTTTCAAACTAATGTGAACAGTAGTGGGTTTTTATTTACGACGCAAAGCATGAAAGCCTCATTGTTCATAGGGCACGCACCTTTTGGGGGATGTGGGAGATCGCTTTCCGCTGAACATCATGGTCATTGTGCTACGTGACCGTGGACTAGAATGTCCAGAAGTTTCGCCCTGATAGACAGTAGGTCCAATAACTTGATGTGAGTAGGTAGAGTCGTGAATTTCCGTGAAATGTGTACTGAAAAACAGACGAACAAAAAGGGTTAACTGAAAATTTCCAATCCCATCATTACCTGGGTGTGTGACGGTCGGTCGGAGTTTGCCTGGATGGGGTACGTGGACTTGTCGAACCACTTCGCTATTGCCAGTTCAGTAATGGGGATTTGCATTGCGTTCCGGGATTCGGTAATGAAAAACGGATCAATATGAAATAACATTTAAAATAACTAAATAAATTAGCTGAAGCATAAAACTGTCACTCCGTTTCTAGTCACACAGAGGAAATTGTTCTAACCTCTCGATAAAAATAAAAATTTCAGTAAGTGAAATGAAAAAAGTGTTTGAGATTTAAAGATTATTAATACTGTCAAACTAGTTTCAAAGTTCTGCTAACTACTGAAACGCTGTGCAGTTGATAACTTGGATCATTTTATAGTTTTATGCGACTAACCTATTCCATCCAAAGCTGCATCAAACTGACACATTCCGCATGCCCAAAGCTGCTGAATTCCAATGATAGCGACTGTCCGCTCGGCAAAGGCGGACTTCTGCGTACGCAGATTGGAACTGACAAAAAAGGAGGCCATTTGGTGTGGTAATCTAAATGGATTTCTTTACAGGGACGAACGATCTACAGAAAATTTCAATTATTTTATGACACGTTTGGTTCATGGGTTTAGTGAAGTTGGCAGGCCCGATAGCCGTTGCGGCTCGCTACATCCGGGGGAAAGGAGTAACTGGCACCCATGACCGTGAAACTTGGAATGTCACAGAGCCACATAAAGTCCATACCGGTTAGGCTTGTTAACGGGCCGAGAGAGAAACAACAAAACTGCCATATTGAGTACTGAACTAACCGGCTGATTTGGGATTCGAAACTACAACCGTTTTATGATTTCTGATACGCGGTCATTGCTGTCACTACCCGTAAAATCGATCAGAAGGTATGGAAAGCTTTCCGGAATTTAATGTAAGTACAAAAGGAAGAAATGAAGAAAACTTTGAGTCACATGGTCAGATTTGTATGTGGGGTTTTCATTGCGAGATCCGTTTTTCTGGCGGTCCACTTCCTGCATATGACGTAGACAGCAGATCTTGCAAACCCCAAGATGCCACAGGTGTGGACTATAATAGAGCACAAGGAAACGCCTGCTAGAATTAAGCACTCCGTCGGAATGAGGGCATTTTTCGCGACTATGTAAACATCATGATTTAGTCTGACCATTGTGTTTCTAGTCCCATTGGCATTCGAATCATGCAAGGCTGAGATTGAACTATCCTTGTGTTTAACTAACGACCACTGAAACTTTCCAGGTGATGTTCTTGGGCATTAGTGCATTCATTCAGTGTCAGACTGCTTGCTTTAACAGACTAACAATGATTATCCTTGGTTGAACAAATAATCCGGTAGTAATAACCCCAGTTCTTCAATATTACGAGTATGGCATAGCCAAGAAGCAGCAAAGGTTCATCTTCATGAAACACGGGCTAACGTCACGCCAACACCCGTCAAAGTAGAGGAATTGAATCTGAAGAACATGAGTTAAAACATTTACACGTTGTTCGGGGCAGACCGAGCGCTAAAGTACTTGAGGCACAATCAACCATGATAGTCTCAAACGTGTTATACGACATATGAATTACAAATGATTCCCGGCTAATGGGATCGGACGGGGTGATGAAACTGATCTCATTTTTTCCTACGATAAAGTGATTAGCAATACAAGATAACAAAATGAATGCCACAAGTACCAGCAAGCAATTTTTCTACATTTATGCTAGACGCACCAATTATCAATTAGGAGAACAGAAAACGCTCAAAGCCTATCGGAAAGTAATGTCCGAATAGAGAATTGGTTCCTTTGGTGATGACTTAGCAAATGGATATTTGCTCATCCCTGTTCATTACGAAGACACAGTGGTTTCGTCACTGCATGACAGCGCGTATCAATCGCATCCTAACGGCTTCGCCCTGGGTCGAACTTTATTAGGCTAATAGGGCAGGCGGTCAACGGCTAAGTGAATCGCAGTAATTCTTCATTCTTTGGAGATCCGCGCGTCAGTTCAGGCCTGCAGATTCAAGCTACGGAAGATTTTCAGCCAACTGTCCGATATTTCCACGGTTTTCATGCTGCATTGGATATAGATGCTGCACAATAATCAAGTTCACTATGACAAACTAATTCCTTAATACAAAAATACATTATTCCATTGACATGAATTAGTTGTCATAAATCTGTTTGAAAATGTTATGTTTAGATGTGGTCTTTAAATTGGGAGTTCGATAAAATGAAGGGAATATAAAGTATTTATTATATCTTGATTTGTTGACCATGGATAAAGGCGTTCTGTCGGAAATTGTAAGGCATTGTGAAATCAGTGAAAAAGTACTCAAACTAGACTCATCCTGAACTTTATTAATAATTTTCAGTTTGATTGATGAACTTCACCAAATCAAGCATCACGGCTTGCAGGAAATTCTGCCATTTGTGAACAATATTTTAGCAATATTTGGTCAATCTTGCTTAAGGTAACAACAATCAAGACAGTGACAGAGATTCGATTAATCCAAACTACAACTTACCCTTTGACTATCATCCGAGTGCGGTGTTTGACGAGCTCTAGGATCCAACGAGAGGTGTGATGATATGGCCAGAAGTAACTGAATTATGGTAGTTTTATTCCCGTTCATCACGTCTGCAACAATTATTGAAAATTTACCGTTGGTAAGTAGACAGTCGGACTGGGCAATGAAAAATTCCGTAAACAAGACCAACTTGCTCAGTCCGCGTAATCCCTAGCATTCTGTGGTATTTGTACAAGTGAGGAATTCGGCTACTAGGAATAATGCTCGGATACGGACTACCAGTACGCACTGCATTGACTCTGACTCAAACCACCCAACTGAATACAATGGGAAGCACACTGCGAACTGAAGACGCTTTGGAATTTGTTCGAAAATCATGCGTTTACAAGCAACCTAGAAGGAATCGCGAGTGACTGAATATATTCGAATCAGTGAGGTCTGAGGCATGTTTGAACTTGACGATCTCCTGTTGTCACAGTCCTAATTGGCTTTCTTTGTCTACTTTGTCAGACGGTTTAGTTCATTCCATCAGTTTTTAGGATTCTGTTTGAAACTCCAGATAATATGCGATGATAAAAATACACGTGGGGTTTACCACTTGCAAACTCAACTGATGAATCTCACGTCACACAGTAATGAAAGTTACTTCACTTATTGTCCGAATTAAGGTGCATCACAGTATGATAAGCGACGTCCAGAAAAGTTTTACATGTCAAACATGGTGGAGAGACTAAGCCGAAAACTCGTTACCTACTTCTAATTTGAAGAAAGAATTCTCCATTTCACTGACTAAGCTCGACATTTTGCTTATTATTAGTGGACGATATGACCTCCGCTAGGAGAAGTATGTCTGAACTTTAGGGCACTGGTAGCTGACACGTGGCGAACTTAACTCGATGGGTCTGATCATCCAAGATGAGATCTGGTGCCATCACAATGATGCAAGTGCCTTCCGTGTGAAAGATCTGTGTTCCAACTCTGAATGGGACGGTGAATGTAGATCACGGTGAGCTCTAGTAAGTACGAAACAGGAGTCTGGTGCTTTCGAGAGTAAGGTTAACTGGATGACCTGCAATCAGGGAAAGTAACGTGAAGAGCAATCAGCCAAACAAGTTTCTGAGACTGTTTTATTTCCGTCGATTTGTGATCTTACCCAAGACCTTTCTTAGTTGACTAATCTGTTGTCCACCTGCAGTTTGGTACCAACAAGCTCGTCTAGTTGTGACGTCAAACCGCTTTGGTAACCGATTTGATAAGGACTCCCCCCGCATTCCTGTCGGAT
The DNA here is from genome assembly GCA_008360955.1 of Fasciolopsis buskii. Taxonomy (NCBI): domain Eukaryota; kingdom Metazoa; phylum Platyhelminthes; class Trematoda; order Plagiorchiida; family Fasciolidae; genus Fasciolopsis; species Fasciolopsis buskii. The sequence continues at coordinate 315,173 of LUCM01003221.1, read as the reverse complement.
GACCGACTCAATAAGTAATTCATTTAGTCTCACACTTTAAGTTTGTTGCTGGTTGCTGGTTGTTAGATCACGATTCGGTTTCTTATGACGGCTGATAATCAGTCGGTTAGCGTGATCTTGCTCAAGTTTACTATCGGAATTCGCTGTCAATTCGCGACGGCGGAGACATCAACTTACAAACGCCGGCTGCTAAATATTCATTTACGGGTTTTTCCCGTGCACATGCAGATCACAAGTAACTCCGTGTTATCCCGCTTGATCGTCCAAAACGCGAGTTTATTTCTTCACACCGTGTCGGTTGCACATCGCGTGATCCTAAAACATGGGCGTGGGGATTTGTGATTCACCTAATTTGGTCCATAAGATATTATACCATTTCGGATTTATCTCAAAGTTATATAACTAAAATTGTTCCAAGGTGCCACACCAGCTGGTCTGCAGTGTTCATGCTTTTGTGCTTCTTTCTTCAACGTATTATTGACACATGAGCTTGCAATTGGCCCGTGATTTTGTCGTATGGCTCAGTAATTGTGATACAAATGGGTAAACGTGTAACGACCAAAAATTCAGGATTAAAAAATTGACGAGCTGACATCAGCAAAATCGTATGGGACCAAGAAAAATTCATCATAGGAAAATCGGCTCCAATTCAGTCGATTTTTTGAAACTAATTCATTGGGAAACAAAAGAACTGGGTCACAAGAATTTTGAAATGATTGCCAAGAGCACAAAGTATACGTACCACAACTGACGGTCACTTCCAGCCTCGAAAATTTGCAGGTATTTGTACGAAGAATTGAACGAAAAAGGGAATTCTGAGTGGACTACAGGTTCTATGTCGGTATCTGGCAGTTACTCGCGAGTAGCATGTAGGATTGTTGGTATTTTTATTTGACTGACTTCGAGCTTCACTGTCAATATAAGTAATTGAGATATACATATAGATGGAAAACAAAACACAATGGGAACAGCTGCCTGGTCCAGTTGAGAAGAACTGAATTGGGAGGTGAAGTCGACGAAACAGTTACCGTGGCCTCCTTCAAAATTGTAAAGCCCTGTTTGCTGTCCTTAGGATCAACGCCTGAACAAACTCGACTCGGTAATTCGTATCATCTCGGGCGGAGCTGGTTGACCTGGTGGCCTCTTATGCGAAAGGCCCGAGTTTACAGCTTGGGTACAGAATTGATTATAAGCCACTGATAAGCTCTAATAAGAGTGAGGGGCAGCCAGTCAAGCAAGAACTAAGAATTATTTGTGGTTGACAAAACCACTTGAGATGTGTTCTAGTCAAGTAACTTTTGCACGTTAGTGAAAATTCTAACAGTCATGTAGACATCCACCTACAAAAAGTGCTCAGTCACATTAACCAAACATTGGTAACTATGCATGAAAGTGACAATTCTTGCCTTGAGAGACCAGGTGATTTCCGGACCAAACGACGTAAGAAGTGTATCGAAAAATCGATGCGCCATGTATTGGTTTTTATTGTGAATGATATAATGTTAATAACACAGCGTTGTTGGTAGATGTAATGCGCCAACGTTTCGACTACCGTGGGTAGTCTTTCTCAAGGCAAGTTTTACAATCAAATGACTGAGGGAACGTTCACATGCCAACTGATGTTTAGTTGTGTTCGTGTATGTGTGTGCTTTGAAATGTGGGTCGGGTGAGTGATTAGTTGTCTTCCACGTCATGCGTCACCGTGGTGGTGGGGTCAACTAGCCTTGAGAAAGACTACCCACGGTAGTCGAAACGTTGGCGCATTACATCTACCAACAACGCTGTGTTATTAATATTATATCATTCACAATAAAAACCAGGTGATTTCGTTTATAATCGTCTGCTAGCAGCATAACAATTATGAGGTCATGATTCTGCTGAACCCTTCCGCAGCATATGTCAGAGAAGGTGCCTTTGGAATAAAAATTTTAATTTACCCATAAAAATGGATCGGCCTACAGAGATTGTAAGTATTGAAAAACAGATTCACAATAATAACCCGTGAGTATGCCATCAACAAATGGATAAACCTTAAAGCCATCTAGATGTTTTGCCTCAAATGCTGTGACCTGTCTTATAGTGCGAAAAGATTTTGTTACCTCCGCAATCGTACTCTCGATATAAGATCTAACTTCACTCAGACGGACCCAAACCCGTTTCAGTCATGGTCCGAATAGGGTCTTGGCGTGCCTCGAGATGAAAAATGGCCCCAAAGATTTCAGAAATACGCACTAATGACCGCGTTTCGTAAACACCACAGGCTGGGGAAGTTCCATCCAGTCCATTCTAGCGTCACGGTGCCAGAACGACGACGATCGCTTGTCGTTCTCCCCCAGGTTGACCGATCTCTTGGATAAAGTCCAAAGATGACTGAAACCAGCCGGGGGGTGGACCGCGGAACACAGAACACTGCGCCCACCGGTACCGGGCATCAACACAAGCACGTAAGAACAGCGAAACTGATCCCCAACTCTCAGCTGGTTCCGAGATGGACAATTCTTCCTGCCATCTAACATATTCAACCATTTGGTCTCGCGATGAGGGCCTGGCCGCGATATCTATCCTCTAGTCAGGTTTATCCAAATTGGCAGCAAGTACTATCCACTAAAAGAGCACGATTTCCGACCGATAAACAGAGATGTGGGCATAGAGGATGAAGCAGGTAGAGTATCGGAAATAAATTCTGCACGATCTTTCTTATTTCTTCCTTCTTTTTCCACATTATTTTCTATTAGTTCACAGCATTTGAAACGAGAAACTATAGTGAAAATGAAGAACTGTGTGGTTAATTTCAAAAAGAATGGCTACGCTTAATTTGGCTCGCCTGATGATACATCTAATTGGACATCTGGTCGTGTCAGTCACCACCTGTTATCTCACACTGAATCGTGCTCGCTGTACTTGCTAGTGGGCGGATGAGATCTGTCCTGGTTCCTTTCACAAGGAGTGTGAGCAGACAGGTGACCAATCATTGATCGGTGACGGACACGGTCACATGTTCAATGAGATGCATCAGAGGAAAGCATGATTTACCACAGTCGACTTTTCTCTGCTTGAACCTACAATTTTGCACTTGCACTCTACGGTCTCTCGTTTCAGCTTTATTTTTCCCGAAAACACTTCTGAAATGGTATGGAATAATAGCTGCACTATGATGTGATGGCCATGAAAGATAGGTCGCAGATGGACCGCAAAGACGATATTTCGGAATCAAATACGCACCTTGTAACACCGGGTTTTGCCGGCGTGTATTTCGAAAAAGAAAAATACCAGATTTTTGGTCACTCCTAAAACGAATGACCTCGTGAAACAATTGAAATTCTGACTAAAATGAAAAGACTGGCAGGGTTTATCGGTCTGAACGCACGGAACTATTTCGTTGAGAATTTTTGAGCTGTACACTTACCTTCAGGCTGCATGTTGTCCAGACGCACGTTCATTCTGCGCAGTTCACCGAACACCTCGTGCACATTGTGAAGACGTTCAACGCGTGTGATTGGTTGCAACAGAAGACCATTCAGTTTGATGCCACCTGTGTCAGAACAACGGGAACGACAAAGCAGTTTTCTTATCCCTAGCCGTTAAATGATGGGATTAGTACAGATTGCAGCAGTGGCAGCAGTTTTTGTTGCCGTAATAGTGGTGGAACTAGTGGTAGTGGTAGTAGTAACCGTAGCAATACTAGTAGTAGTAGTAGTAGTAGTAGTAGTAGTAGTAGTAGTAGTAGTAGTACTAGTAGTAGTAGTAGTAGTAGTAGTAGAAGTAATGATCGCAGTAGTAGCAATAATGTTTAA
>LUCM01003221.1:239498-309659 GCA_008360955.1 Fasciolopsis buskii | reverse complement strand
GCATACATACATACATACATACATACATACATACATACATACATACATACATAAATACATACGTGAATACACACATGCGCACATACATGCACTGTCATCCGGTAGCACTGGAAGCAGCTGAAGCGACGGGTTTTCACGTGAGGAGATCGAGAAGATTGAATTCTTTCGAGTTTTTTAAAACCTTAGAAATGAAGCGCTGAGATAGACTGAGTACGTTTCACCTTGGTCCCTCAAGTTCATTCCAAAAACAAAAATTTCAGGGCTCTAACTCTGACCCCAGAAAGTTCTTACGATTTCAATTTTGTAATTAACAACGTTTATCAGTGACAGAACAAGAAATTTATAATAGATGAAAGCTGCAAAATATGAAAATCCTCACCCAGTAGAATCCGGCTGAACTCCCGTAATGTGTTAGGTATTCATCCGTTGAATCCATTATTGAACTTTGATCCTAGGGGTAATGTTATTCTGCAGATAGAGAAATGGAATTTTAAGAGACAACACTTCTTGATTGGGCGATAAGACTGGACTGATAATGACATTTCAATGGATAAGATTAAGACCTTCGCCAGGTGAACAATGCTTAGTTGTTTCGATGGGCAATATGATCATTATATGACATAAATTGATTAACAAATGATTCATTATGTAGTTCCGAGGCTAGACAGCATTGTGAAATTGTTTTATCCCACTTCGGAATAATTCTTAATCTCCATCTATCCCATCCCAAAATGGGGTGGCGATTAAAGACAGACGAGTAGCTTGCACATCATGGCCGTCAGACTGATGAATAATGCAGCTGTGCACGACTGTCCGCAACGTGTTAAGTCTCTAAGGCAAACGAATCCTCAATTTGGAATAGATAATGGTATGTGTAATGATCTATGAGCTTCATAATTCATGGCTACGCATGGGCTCTATATCGCACGGGACGACAAACCGACAAACCTTCAACAACCACTTCGCATAGCGAAATGGATGATATATTCGGCATGGAATCTTTTCTCTCTTCTTGGTACCATATTTGAAACACGAAATGTGTGCACTGCTCATGGTCCCTAGGAAGGCTGGACTATGTGTACAGTTTGTTGATGGTTTCTTAATGATGAACTGAGCGTTGATGCCATATGCTGAATCTATTTGAAAATTTCGTTAAATTCTCTCCTGTGGTGAATTGTTAGTCTTTTTTTATCTCTTACTTTCTTTATTAACGAAATAGCAATGCACATAATTTTTCACGAAGAGCCAACAGAGGGGCGCCGAGAGCGCAAGTTGACCGGCAGAAGGAGGATTTGACCTCGTAACCTTCACGGGTAAACACCACCGCTGATAAGCAACGAATCACACAAAGGTTATTTGCAGTGTGTCCACATGCTACAGAGATGGCGTCCATTGCGTAAAGATTGGTCTCCGCTAAATCGAGTGACCAACTGGGGCGCCTTGTCATGCTGTGCCAGTGTGCGATAAACTAACGGCAGCCTGTTGGGTTCGCATAAAGACTTAGGCATTCCAATCAAACCTATTATTCCCGAGTTCATGTGTTATGTCTAACGGGGTGATAATGATTCTTAACAGAGATGAAATAGCTCTGCCGTCTGTTCTCATGAATTCGTAGTGGTGACTCTGAGGTTGGCACTACTGGATAAATCTGTAGGAAGTATATGTAGCTTCAATTCGGTACACCCGGAGTTCTCTGTAAGTCCCCGGTATGTCATGCAGTAATTGAGGCAGAAAATTATCAAGCACTTGGACCAACTTAAGTGTTCACAGTTCACGTTTAGTCAGATTTCAATCTAATCACAAACTAGCTAACCGAGTATTCCGGAGCAGAACAAGGTATTATCTATGGGACGAATGGTGCGCTATGTGTTGTTTTTAAACCACACAGCATCAGATTACAGCACAGCGTTGACAGCAAGAAATTGGCTTTTAGGTTGAAAAATGTTAAAAGGAAACCAAAATGAATGAATTACTAGCCCATAACAAGAAAAAGACATTTAAGAACGTGCTTCTTAACTGACTTCCTGAAGATGGAGGTTGAAAAGTGTTTCACAGTGTGTTAGAGAGAGAATTACAACTAGTCGTAAAAAGATGGAATCAGTATCTTATCACCACGGCCATGCTCGATTAATATCGATCAGGCAACTGCTTTATGATACCGGTTGTGTTGACTGCAAGTCTTATGAATCAAGGTAGTCCTGAAGCCACGAGTTTGAATGGCCATGGACAGTTCTCAGGGAATTCAACGGAGATGATTGTGATTCAGATCATCTTTTGGCTGACCTGGGGTCGAATAAATTCAGATGGTTGTTCGTAGTTTGTTGCTTCGTAAAAAGTCTGTATTTCTGACCGATTAGAAACTCATTTGGTTTGGCTTCCTAAGTCTTATTCGCATGGTCCAAGATCATCTGCAATGGCATTCGTAGATCATTGGAACAACGAGATTGTACAACTTCCTCTGTACCTGGTGCGAAATTAGGCAAGCGGCTGAAGAGTGTGAATAGCTGAAAAGAACGTGCAATTCACTGCACCACTTTTATACATCTACATCTCATGTTATTATCTATTTCGTCTCTTTTGTGCTTCCAGAAAACGGCAGTTTACCGAACCCTGCAAGTTCAATTAGCTTCATCCGTTTCAACATTGGCTGTCGCCTCACTCATTCACCACATTTTAAGTCCTTAATCGCATCAATAAAACCCGTCCGTTGCGCCTTCTTGGACAATTCGTCGACATTTGACTCCGTCCCACGGTCTCTTCTACTCCACAAACTGCAAACATTTGGTTGACCCATTTCTTTATTAGCATCGCTGTCTGATTACTTTACTAACCGAACCCAGTGCAAACGAATGGGCGGTAAAGTTTCAAAACCGTTGATTAACAACTCAAACGGTCTACAGGGTGTTGTTCTTTCATTGTTTCTCTTCTCTACTTAAATCCGCGGCTTATCACCTAGCTCATATTGTCATTTGCTTAAGTATGCTGGTGATGTTGCCCTCTCTCAAGCCGTTTCGAGCAACGATGATTTTCAAAGTTTTTCCAAAACCTATCTTCTGTTTGCGATTTCTCTGTACGAGATAGTTTAAGTCTCAACATATCTACATGTTTCGAATGTCTGTTCTCTCGCTTGGTCGGCCTACCCAACCGAAACGTCTTCTACCAACTCAAAAACTTTACTGGGGTTGATTCTGCAAAATATCTAGGAGTTGCTGTTGATAAAAATCTGAACTGGACTGCTCACCTTTCTACCTGTGTAAAAACTCTCCGACGGTTGCCATTTCAAATCAGGAAGCTTTGGCACTACAAGATGAAACAAAGCACCATCTCCCGATTTGCATACCAATGTGTTTTTCCAATTCTTCTTTACTGTTCTCCAGTTACAATTCCAGGTTTACTTAAAAAAGACATTAAAATTCTTCACTGGGGGCTATCAATTATTAGCCTTGTATCCTTCATACCACTAGCTGAATTAACCCTTAATCTATGTGATCAACAATTATCAGGATGTGAGAAATTTGCTCACAAAATTCTTCCTGACCCCACGCATCCTCTGCACAATGATCTTTCAAAATGTCGCCCTCATATTTCGACATGATCCGGTTTTCTTCCCATACCCTCCAGAATTAATATCTATAGGAACTCCATTGTCCCATAATTAGCACGAATTTTGGCAAACCGTGATCGGGTTTCAGCCGAATACCTGAGTAACCTGTCATAATGTGTTATGATTATTCCCGGGTGAATTCTGATATATCTATTTTTGCTAAGCGATGAGTGTATTATTTTTATTTATTTATTTTCTATTTTTATTTTACCCGCACATTTTTTGGCTGAAATGTGACATTATTGATTATACGCAAATGTCTATACAATACAATACAAACTAAGGCCACCAACCGACCAATTAATTTTCCGATTTGCGTTAATCGCACCGCACATCATCTTCATACTCCAGGCGTCAGTCTACCATGCAAATTCATTCCGCTAGGATCTGACGAACGATATTCACGTACATCATATTCAGCCATTCGTAACTCTACCAGTTTATCCTTGCACAGATCTATAGCTATTTTCCCAGTTATTTTTTATTTGGTCTGTTGAACTGTGCATTCATTATTGCGGTGGACCAAATTTGATTGTTCTAATTGGTTTTCGCCTATCTGCACCTCGTGTTTGTGTGTATACACCGCACAATATATGCACACACGGACAGTCTAGTAGAAGATCTTGGTCAGCACTTTTCTTTGTTCGTTTCTTACCGAATTTCGATTGCCTACTTCTTTTGTTCTCTTAGGCTGCGAGCAAATGTTACGAGGTTCCTGATTTCTGTTCACATATTACGACCTAATTCCTAATGCCATTTCAAATCCGTACACAAGGTAAATTTGAATTCAAGCTATTCTAGTTTATCGGAGAAAAAATTCGTCACTGCTCTTCCTTGATAAGGCCCCAGATTCAATCATTTCATGAGTTCAACAGAGTAGCCTAGCGTGATTTTATCATCCACTGTTTTTAACACAAGTCTCCGAACTTTTGTCTTTTGTTGTTACACTACACTTGCGTCTTGTGAGTAGGTGAACTGGAAATTTGTCAATTTCGTTCAGTTACGGGCACCAAAAATCGAATAAAATTCAAACTAATTTAAAACCAAAAGATCGCTATCTGTCTGCAAGTTAATTTCAGAATGAGAGAAGAAGTCGCACCTTCCCGAATAGACACCGAAGCGAATGGTCTATTCAGATGAATTCGGAAACTCAATTTGCTTTTGAAATGATTTGTCACGCAATACCAATATTCACGCAAATCGTATAAATTGCTGAGTCAATTTTGCTTCTTCCAGAGTTGTTAGTATTGCATGGCCACTGCACTCTGGTCTAAATAATAGTAGAGCATGAGCGTCATGATCAGGTTTCCGAAGTTCAGCGAATAACCGACGAAGATCCTTCTTAAACAATTCTTGGGGAAATCTTGCGTCCGGAAAGAAGCAGTCCTGTGAGGCTGAAATCCACAACATTACCGTGTTTTAAAGGTGATCAGCGAGTAACTTAGTTTTATCTCATTTTATTGTTTTCTTCCACCTATGTTCAAATGATTTTGTTCAACAACCACCCGGTTATCAAAATCATGTGTGAGCGAGCTGCTCTCTCATCATGTTCACAACCAAATGATGTCTACTAGTTCATATAGGAATGCTCAAACAGGACAGACGGACACCCATCGCCGAAACCTGAACATACGCCCGTGTAGCAAACAAAAGTGACGTTAAGCCATCCACTAGAGCAAACCGGTGTTCGAGTGCGCAACATCCGGCCAAGAAGAAACACCGTGGTCGGCTTACAAATTGGTCTTAGGTCAAACAGTAGGACAAATATGACGATGATCAGATAAGAAGATGCCCTAATCTTTAGCGGCAAGGAATCAAAGCTATTCATGTTGTGTGATTGGATTATCAGTTGTGATTTTACCTAGGTATCCAGTATAATTGTCGCACTTCATTTCCGATCGTTCTCGTTCAATAAGACAAAATTTATTTCATCTGTCTTCAACTACATCAAAAAACTTGCTTGGGGCATTTTGACGCGGTTAGGTAAGGTCGTCGAGCTCGACGGGATTCGAACCCGCGCAGGAAGGCAATCCACAACACTGATTGTTCTTTAAACAACAAAAAGCAGTAGCACTGATTACGGCTTACAGATTCAACAGACAGGTGTATCATACACTGTGCAAACCCAGGTTTCGGATTTGCATTTAAACTTTTGAAGGGACATGTTTGTTTCCGATCTACCAAAAAATGCCCGCCTCTTACGAGACTTGATCTGTGTACGATAGCTTGCCAAAGTGGAATTAACACACAAATGGCAACCATTACAGGCATTCAGAAGTCTATCTATGAAATGAGTAAAGTTTTGGACCTATCAGAACGAGGATTGGTTAAGCCAATCAGGTAGATTACAGGGGGTCCGAAATCGAATGGCAAATTGTTTGGCATAGGTGTAATTACTAGACTGTATCACATAAGCGGAATTGTAGAGTCAGAACCAACTTAACAAAGCTGTCTAATTTGTTAAATTGGAAGGAATTAAGAATTGATCAAGATGAACATGTTGTCATTTGTTTGTACAATGGATCTTATGCTCATTATGGAACATGTTTGGTTGTACATAAATACTGTTTGCAAAGATTTCCAGGGATGATGCAGTACAGTTTCTCAAAACTGACCTCAGCAATGCGAAATGTTTGACTTCCGTAAATTGGCCAGTTGTCTTCGCTGACTGACGAAAAAGGCTCATTCGTCTGTTAGCTTTGAGTAGGGGCAAGAAGTCACCATCTTCATACGCTTTGAACCTCGGGAGTTTCTCATAAACTCGACTGAAAATATCTCTATGGGTATTTTGTACGTGGTCCCTAAATAAACAAGGTGCCAACTCTACAATGCCAAAACCTTGGCAGTAGGGGATAAGGGTAGGGTAGAAAATTGATTTTTCTTATTTTTATCATATACTCCTCTATTTTTATCCGGCCTAATTAGTTTTCAGGGATGCTGGATTTAAGCTGGAGGTCAACAGAGCGTTGGCAATACTTCGACTTTGTTTTCGAGTCGTATCTCTCGTTGCAAGCAATCAGCGATAGACGTTACAAGCCCAGGGGATAGCGAATCGCCAAAGTTAGTGCCCAGATCAAAGATCAACATAGTAGACCCGATAATACACAGCTTTTGTCAATCAGTAACCTGCATACTTGAAGAAACGGTCATCAGCGACGGGTCCAATAGGTCAGCAGACTTAATGACCGAAATGCGATGACCACAGTCTACTGACATGGACGAGTTTTGGTAGATTGATAAACTGTATCTTACAGCTTCCTGATTCAGATTTTCGCGCTACAATGAGTGACGAGAACCGACTAGCTACTTAAAACTCGATGTTGGAATGGACGTTACTTTGCTTATTGCTATGGGACTTACAGGATCCGATTCATGAGTGCACAGGCCATCAGCTGAAGCCGATATCGAAACCAGCTTCATACCTTTACATCAAGTCATAGTCTACTTGCCAAGACGCTCCTTTCCTTCCCAACAGTACAACGCGAAATGATCGTGGAAAAATTGACAATTAACGCCCACGCGGAAAGCATGTCCGAAGCCTTAGGAGAATAGTAGAATGATCTTGTCGGTTAGTAGTTCACTGCCGGTAACTAAAACATGGAAACAAACCTTGCCCCTGATTACTCCTTATTTTCATCAGACTCGGACATCATTTCACCTACATTGATGACCGAATAAAGAGTGTCAGCAGGAGTCTGGAGTACACAGTAGGTTGTATTACAACAGTAGTATTTTCAAGTAAAATCAAATGCAATTATCTTTAATATACACCCGGGTAAGGGTGGATCTTCAGCTCACGTTCACGAAAAGCATGAGAGGGCCAAGGGAAGATGTAGACAAACATTAACACGTAATGCCCAGTGTTTCCTAGAGGATGAACCAAACGTGCCGGCAGTACTACGTGTTTCAAGATCTTGTGAAAGCTATTCCAACTCTTGCCAAAATCTATATGTTTTCTATAACTCAATTTCAATTTGTGATCAGGCATTTCTGGTACGTAAACCTACTGACTACTTTTACCGGATAATGGCAAACGATACGGGCTAACCAGCACTCCCATCAGTCATTATAGATTGCTTTGAAATTAAAAGGCAAGTAGCACATACTGTAACAGGCTATCGCAATTCGACACTTGCTGAAATGCCTTTGTCGTGACTTTCACCATTGCGACTTCACTGGACTAATTGAATTTCGAAACTTGTGGCCCGTTTCGGAATTTTTGTTGAAAAAGAGCAAAATATAATGCAGAACATCATCTACAACAAAATTTCTAATGATTCCCGAGTTGATTTGCATGTTCCGTTGGCAGGGTTTGGGCTCGAATTGCATGGATTTTTTACTCGAAGTCAAGTTGTCGCAGCTTTTACGAAATCAGGTAACGAAAGTAACAACAAAGCTTACCGCAGACTGCACTACGCGAAATGGAAGTGTATAGGACAGTTATGCACTATGCCTGTACTTCACGATGGATGGTAGTTTATACAGGTGAAACGAAATATTTAATAATCTGGTACCCTTTGCCGACAAACTTTCAGGATCAACCCGGTGTTGATCAAACCAGACTGACTTGACTTTTTACGGTATGAATCAGACCACATCCGGAACACCACAGTCTGTGAGTGCGAAATTCGACAGTCTCGTGTCTAGAGGAATTTCGTCAATGACATTTAACCAAAGACCGGTAGTGATAAACAGTACATTGAATCGGAATTTGCGCATCTGAAACTATGCGTATGAATGATAGTCTCAGAATGTTTAGTAGAGGCTGCGTAGAATATGAGGGCGATTTTGGCTTGGCCGATCATTCTACAGAGTATTAATTGCTAATTTATTAATGCAAACTTTGTTGGCCTGACGTCAAATTGTCAGTGTAGTGTCAACGAAGAACTTCATGCTGAAAGTCAACAGACATGTTGCACTCCATCAAGTCTTCAAGTCGAAACATTCTTGGATCAAGCCTACTATATTTGTCATATTTCAATTCTTGGACCTGGAATAAGTTATCTCAGGTTAGATCAGCATATGATTGTTTTATCACGGAAACTTCTCTCTTGCGAATAGTGTGTGCCAATGAGGTTCCGGGCATGTGAGCAAGCCATTTCTCATACTTCAAACAGCTGAACATACGCGGTACACATTTGTGGATATTGACCGAGTGTGAGTTCAAATTTGGCCGAAATCAAGGAAACTATTGTGGTTGGACTAGTTCCATTTTTCAGTTTAAATGCTGCATGAAAATATCGATTATACATCATTAACGTCCAATCGACCATTTAAAAGACCCCGACCATAGTGCGTTACTTTTTTTGAATCTTTGTTAGGGATCTTCAATAGTGCACATTCACCGCGCTCGAAACGGAAAGTAAACCAGAAGACGAACGAATGGGAGTCAAAAGTCTTCACTAACCAAACAAATGTCCAACAGCTTTTTAAAACTTCACCAAATGATTTAATGCCCATCCGCCACGGACCCGCGAGACCACAGACCGCCGTTATGCGGTAGTCGACGTCCAAAAGCATCCTACATACGATGAACACATTTTGAATGTGATTTACAAAGCCTGGCCACTAAACCAAAGTGAGTACTAGGAGAAAAGATGTCGGAGAAAACTTTTCATCACGTGACATCAGTGCATGGTGATTCTTAACGGATCTCTTATGGTTCTTTGACAGTGAATTGTACGTTATTTTCGCATGACGAATAATTCTGCGTCAAACAAAAAAATACTATGGGTCGAAAATTACCGCTATTATGCTTGCAGAATTCTCACTCAATAAACATTTTACTGCATGGAGAAAATGGGATGACATAATGACAAACTTGTAGGGTGTGCATTGAAGTATATGCGTCCAATCTCACGTTCAGCCTGGATACTTGGATTTTTAACGAAAGCCCATGCCCGACAGTCACGAGATGGGATCACATGACCTCGTCTAGGTGCTCCGGGAATTGATCCACCATAAACTACTCAGTGGGAAGATGGGCTATATTGCGGTTTATTTCAAGGTAGAAGCAATTTTTATATTTGAACTTCTGGAATGGATTGAAATAAATGATAGTAAGTTATCATACATCACTGTCAACCAGTCAGCTATGAAATATCACCCTACTCATGATCATGCGACGACTCCGCACTTATTGCCAGTCGTGCCTGGACATGGATGAAACTCAAGTATGAGTTAGACCACTGTGTGTTGAAAGTACTGGGCCTTAGAATGCCCGGATTACTCTTCAACAGTCTAGTTAAAATTGAGAACAAGTAATTTGACATCCTGCAGTCGGTGACATTGTAACGATTGCAATATCTTTCATGTGGTCCTGATTGGTGGTTTAGGCATTTAGACGGCAAAATTTCCGTCATCTGCCAGAGTGAAGTTGTCAGCACGTGTTCGCAGTTGGCATGGGTCTTTTTTGTTTAGAATTTTTTTTCTTTTGCCAACTTTCACCTTGTCCGCATGAGCAACACGGAACTGCAAACTAGATGTTTGTTTACTTATGTGCCCTCTTCTAAGTATGTAGTTGTTCCTGGAGTAATGACGACCAGTTTGAGAAGTCTTGCTCTCAAATTTTGTGCTGCTGTTAGCATTTTGATTTCGTGAACGCTCGATGATTCGATTCCGGATATGTACTAACACAAAAAATTTAGATTCATCAACATGAACTGTCAGATTTATTTGCGCTGACGTTATCCGAAATTTCCCAGTTTGTTTGAGGTGATTTCTCATTCGATTGTGTGTATGATCCAGTTGAAGATGCATACCAAGCAAATTATTTGAAGATAAGAAGACGTCAAAAGCTCCGTTGCGCGTCTTCTGGCCGCTGAAACAGAATTTCAACCTAGTCTAAATTGTGCTCTCTTCCTTCTTGATTCAGATGGGTAGATTCAAGAGATAATGGATCGTGTCTACAGCCAGTTGGTGTCCACGTACTGGAGTGACCATTCTTACCCCAGCCTGACGGATGAAGCATTTTTCGGAGATCAAGTTATCGACTTCGAGCATAAAATTTTTTCTTTCTTTTGTCTCGAGTCGTTCTTTTGGTCAGAACCTCAAAGAAACCAAGAACGCGAACTGCCCTCATTCGCCCAGTCGTTAGATGATTCGATAGGTTTTCACTGTCCATTCATCAGCTTGATTTTCTGCCGCACTTTGCAAGGGAAATCCGAAAGCTCATATTTCTGTATAGGTGTTCTTTGTCTACTTGGCTTGGTCTCGTTTTGATGCGTTCAGACTATAAAAAAATGGTTTTGACAAAGATCACTGCACGCGAACGGTAATCACTGATGGTCAGATATCACTCCTGGTTAAAACAATACAATTTTGAATCCTTTTGCGCGGGATGACTGTTGCACTCGCTAAATTTAAACTAAATTTAAACCAATGCTGAGCTCATTGACGTTCGATCAATGAATTTTGTGGTAGTTTGATTTACTTTCGTTTGGGCAACTAATGACCTCGCACAAACGTGCTCTAATTTTTGGTTGCTACCTGGCTGCACTGGCTAATAAGAAAAATAGTAAGAACTAGGTTACAAAAATAGAACTAAGACAGCCTCAGACCCAGAACTCACAGCCAAACAATATAAAACTTGAACGACAGAATCACAGTCGGACGTGATAACACTAACCCGTAACCGGCACGAGATTCTGATCGAGAATGTCGCGAAATCGGACGTACCACCTCTAGCATTCTACCAGTCCGGTAGATCAAAAAGCACCAAGAAACACCATTCTGTTGGTCATTGGTTTGGTTTACGGATTCTATACTGTGATTGAAATATCAAATAGACCATCGGACTCCTTGGATTGATGATGAATGACGCTCCTGACCAAATTCAGTTGAACCGATTCGAGGTTGAAGTTTCGTGCAAGCGTTTTACACAGTATATCTATTTCTTATGCCTTTGCCAATATTCGAAAAGTTCTAGCACTTGCGACGTTCAAACCAGTACTATCACGTAACGTGACATTCATTTGCATTTTTATAGGCCGTCATAAAGACGGTTGAACATTAGCGGCCTTCGTTGTCAAGGTGAACTCATCTGAACATGGAAAATAAAATATTAATGGAACACAAAATTTTCAAAACACTTGTTCCGAATGCTCTTAGAATTTATCCCAATTTGGATATCCATAAAAGTCGACCGGGTGGCACGTTCGACGGAAGCGTGTTTTGTTTACCGAGTAATCTAACTATGATTACCTCTGCAATCCAAGGCCAAAGTTAGTTGCCATATAAATGGGATATTTCACGGCAACAGCAGTTTAACAATCATTAACCCGGAACTGTTGGATTATAATTTAGGAACGATTCTAATTTACACCACTACTGCACCTCCATCAAGGTCATTCAAGGGCGCTGCCTTAATCGCTATCGTTATTACCGCAATAGTAGAGCAAGAACGTGAAAAAATTGAAACGGTTCTACAACGCGGTGCAGAAAATCATGAATTGATTGAAAATCTGGGCTTAAAAAATCTATGCGTGGGTTCAAGTCCGGCTGAGGTGGAAGAAGTTTCACAGTCGCATCGATTTTACATTTGTCAAAATCTGTCTACCAAATTTTTTAAATTTCTTTGGTGCAGGCATATCCGAAGTTTTAAATAAAAAAACAATCATAAATGTGACATCAAATGATCAAACTGTGCCAGGAGTATGTCTTTTATCCAGGGAACCGATCAAAGTGAACACAGATTCATCGGTATTCTTGTCAAAATTTCATCTATTCCCGAGATACAGTATTTCCAATATTTCACTCACATTGTTACCGAAAAGAAGGAATATTTCTTAAATAAGTATATAAAACGCCCACAAGTAAGAAGTGCGGCGTAGTTCCGCTTTAAGATGGAAAAAACAGTGGAAAGTGCTTAGCACCTTGATTCTGCGACCTGGTGATTCAGCTGAACTTGGTAACTCATGATACGTTTGTACAACGAACATTCTTGTAAGGAAATTATTCTGGATGGTTAGCCAACTTTCTCATATTCGTTGACCAAATTATCAATGTCTTCTTTTTTCGCATAGTAAAGAAAATCACAAATCACGAGGCAAACGTTTTGATATCAACTGGGGGGAAGAAATATCCATTTTCAATAGCACAAGTTAATTTGCCAAATAAATGACCATAATCAAACGAAAAATCAATTTCTTCCAAAAAATGGCCCGTTTCAGTGACACTCACACCGTTGGAATACGATAACCGATGGACAAGAAGTAACCGCGTTTTATTCCGCCGTTAGATAACTTTCCGGAACTCATACTTTACGAGAAATTGATTGTTCACCAGTCATGTGAAAGTGGATCCTGATCAAGAATCAAAGGAACGCATGATCCATTTCTTTGTTCACATTGATGAATTACTTCTCTATGCCAAAAGAGAGTAAGGCTGATGGCTTTCTCCACAACATCACTGCAAGTAAGAATTTATATCTCTTTTAAATCTCTACTATGGTCAAACTTCATCCTAACCGCAATCTCCTTAATGTTGACTATTATTGTAGTCAGTTACCTTGGTGCTTTCATCTTAATCCGCATCAAATAGGGATTGACAACCAAAATAGACTTTTATGCACGTGATACCGAAGAACAATATCCTTTAAAACATGTGAGCTACGTGAAACTATGCGTGGGCGGATACATCGGTGACAATTGTCACATTGACTATCACACACAATCAGCTGCCGATTCTGCTTCCAGCAGTAGATTCCAAAACTGTCTGGTTTGGTGCGGAACTCTTGCCAACTACTCACCCGCGTCATTCTTGTCACCCGTATCATCAAAA
Organism: Fasciolopsis buskii; assembly: GCA_008360955.1. NCBI lineage: Eukaryota > Metazoa > Platyhelminthes > Trematoda > Plagiorchiida > Fasciolidae > Fasciolopsis > Fasciolopsis buskii. The sequence goes on along the minus strand of LUCM01003221.1, from coordinate 296,275 downwards.
TCATGGGCTGTTTGTTGCCGTATCTGCCAATATATCCTAAACATATAATCACAGTCAACATTCACATTTGGCGTTACGGGAAGTCAAATAGTTTGCAATTGATTTATCTTTGCCTAATGTTGTAAGAACAAATCGTCTTTTGCTAACCTACACGTTTGTACGCTCTTCAAATACAACAACTATAATCTTGGTGGAATGCCGTTTCGCATTTTGTTGAATATGTGAATGATAACATTCAGTTCAATTAAACCAAATCGGTAGTTAAATTGGAAGAGATGCCCGGTAGAGGCTTTGAAGGGGACTGACTAGTTCTTAGCCGGAGAACTAAATTTTGTATGGTTATTTCTGGGATTAGTCACTGGCGAATAACTGGAAAGTATCAACAAATTGCAAAGAATGCCTTTTACTGTCCTTTTCCGCCGTCTCATTCAAAACAGACAACACGTGATTGCTCGAATGGCCATCTTCTGTTAATCTCCACTTTCGGAATGGACTAAACTTACAGATTTTATCTCTCTTTGTAGGCATTAGTTCACTTATCTATCTTCAAGCAAAGGAACGCGAATCCGGCTAAATGGCTAGAGAAGGCTGATACCTGTAATTCATTTGGCAAAATTACACGGTAGGAACCATAAAACCGAGTGTCACGTCTGTTGTTTGTCTTTCAGTTATCTAATTTACATTGACCACTTATTGTTGTGTCGCTTTCTTTTCAATCTATCTTCCCCGGGTACCAGCCGAATGAAACGGGCATTTCTGTATTCAAATTCTCGTTCAAATTTCTCGACTTATACTAATTGCTAACTATTGTTCGAGCTTTGGATAATCATGAGGTCGATCTTTGTGTACCTTGTACGATAAGAGATATGTTTGAACCTCTGGTCTCGAACACAAGCAAGTCACTCGGAGTTTGCACCGGACAAACCACACATGCGTAGGTCTTTCTCGGTAGTATACATCGAATTCTCAAATGGAAGGTAAACTGATCGGTCTCGGGAACATATCGATCCCATCTTTTGGGCTGTTCAGTAAAGTTTCAGAGACGTGCACACACACACACACACAAACACACAAATGTAAATAAATAAACAGAAACGTTTCGCTAGGCCAATTACAAGAATCGTTAAGAACCAAGTCTCACCTTCTATTATTAAGCTCCAATTTCCCCTGGATTCACTGTCAGTATGAGCCAAAACAAATAACATTTAAACCCCATTTAAGTCCATCCGACCAGTGGTCTAGATTACATGTCTCAATGAGCTTACAAGTTTGTGTTGATCGTAGTGTCCACTAGTGTTTGGTTTGGCGATCTAGACGCCGAGCTTGGTGATCAGAATCACGTAGCATCTGAGTTGTGTTCAACAACCGCGTGAAACAAAAATTTAGCGCGTCAATCAACCAAAACCGATGGGACCAAAACTAAACAGGCATGTAGCCGTGATATTTACTATCTGTCTTCGTTTTTCTACAAAATTTATGCTGGTCAGTCACTGGATAAGTCAATTGTGAGACAGAATAAGAAAACTTGTCCGAAGCCACACATTTCGATCGGCACTCTTTCGATCTTTGTTCAATCTGATCGGCAAAATTGTAATCCGTTTTAGAATGTTGGCTGATCTTCCTAACTTGGTGCCTCAGACTAGCCAACAACTTTCGACTAGTCACAGGAAGAAAATCCGTTCGAACAATAACAAAAATATTCTCACGCACGACCAAATTATGCGACTATTATTTTTTAATGGATCGAAATCGTTTGGTTGGATCCGCAAAATTCGTCCTATGCTGTTTCTTAGATACGTCGTCTGTCTCTGGCTATGTTTCACGGCTCTTACTGTTTAGAGGTACTCGATTGTCCCAAGCATTTGGTGGCACGGCCTTCAGACTACTTCATCAACAGAACTCGAAGCACAAAACCTGGGACGAAAAATACTTGCATTGTTGGTAAATTTTATCTGTTACCTTCGTTTACACTAAACCGACCAAGTACATCAGTTTTAGGGACCTGGTCATAGTCCAGTGGACAATCTGACCGACCATGGGAGGATTTGAACCTGCGATCTTCAGGTTGATCACCGTCGGGCCTTCAGAATAAGGAACCCCCACGAGAATTCAAAATTCTCCCAGGAAGCCCTCCCTTTTCATAAATTGCTTCCAATATGCCTTCCATTAATGGGTTCTCATAATCACTCCTTCAAATAAGTCTAGATCTGAAACTAAAGTAGATTCCGCCAAGTCGTTTGGAATTACTATCAATAAAACTTGACAGGGTCATCTCACACTTCCAGTTGAATAATGAAACTAAGGAGATGATCAGTTCATAAAAAGGACAGCAGCAATTTCAAGATAAACGAAACACTGTCTCCCTTCGTTTTTGGCGATGCGTTTTCCCCCGCATGTTTGTCTACTTTGAGGATTTATTGAAGAAAGGAACCGGAATCCTACACCGGAGTCTGTCATTTGTCAGTGATAAATCTTTTGTATCGCTGAAGGAATTATCCGCCAGATCATATGATACATATCTATTTGTATGTGAAAAAATAAATCCACAAACTATTTTTTTTTGGATTCTTCTTATTCCTCCGCACAAGGATTTTTCATAATTCTTCTCTTACGCATTGACAATCTCCACACTGTGCCTCATACACTCTGCATGGGCAAGTTGGTATGGACTGGTCATAAGCATTAGTCGAGTTAGAAATCTGTTATGGTCGATGACCATTCCAAGGTTTTTGGAGCCACGGATTTCATTCCTGCTATTAATTTTCTAAAATAATCTGTCCTTTTCTCGATATTTCGAAATTGACGTTATTTTAAATATTGCGCGGTGGAATATTTTTATCTGCCCCGAAAGGATTCATAAAAGCCCGTTCTGTGATTGGCTAGTCCACACATCGATCAAGGCCACCCAACAAAACTATATAAAAGATAGAGCTCACTTGAATTCTGACTTGTTTTGGTGGGTCACCAATAAATGCGCGGCAGTACTCTGTGTTCGTCTTCTCTCTTCCGCTAGCGGGCTGGGCTAGCTGTTCGTATTTCGCGCCGCTTATTGTTCCGTGTGGCTGCTCATTCAAGGGAGCAGCAGATCTGTCCCATTCGTTGTGCGACTACGAGCCCTGAGTCTTGAGCCCGAACTTTTTGTTTCCAACCTCTGTGCGTGTTCGTGTTCTACTAGACCACGGGCTGTGTTTGCTCCTGTGATATCGTGCGTCGCGAGTACTTGTGTCTTGTGCTTCAGTGTGTGCATAGACCAACCAAACTCGGCAACATAACAAGATCAACACAGCTGCGGTGACATTGTGCTGATTACGCTAATCGATAATCTAAGCGAAAAGGCCACTTGAAAAATCGGTGAATTCCGAAGGACCGTATTAGCCGAAAGAATAATTGATCATCGAAGACGGATGTAAGCTATTTGATTTTGAATGATAAATGGACATTTTTTGTACCCCACCTGGTTTATATTACCGGATTTGGTGGTGATGCCAGACGGAATAGGTGACCGATTATCGAGACGGGGCTGGAGCAAAATTCTCGCCCTTTTTCGTTACGAAACACCTCGCACTATAAATATCTACAGGAACTCGACTGCTCCTTACTTGGCCAGAATTCTCACCAGTCGTGTGCAGCTCGTGACTGGCTTTCTCCAACATTATTCTCAAAAACCTACATTTTTGTATCGATCTTTTATCCCACATTCTGATGAAGGGAATAATTCATTTATTTTTTGCGGAAAGGTGGACGTGTCTACAGGGAGAATTCCATGCAAATGAAAACTAGGTGCAACAATCAGAAGAAAGCAGATGGATGCAGGTGCGTCATTTCTAGATGTGATGAAGCAAAGGAACAAAACAAACAGACAGGCAGAGGTACAGACACAAACGACTAGAAAGGCGGACAGATGGAAATACACACGAGTATACACACACATACATGCATACATACACACATACATACATACATGCATACATACATACATACGTAGACAGACAGACAGACAGACAGACAGACAGACAGACAGACAGACAGACAGACAGACAGGCAGGCAGGCAGGCAGGCAGGCAGGCAGGTAGACAGAATGACTGATTTACTGACTCACTGATCGATCGGCCGATTGATGTACAGACAGGCAGAGAGACAAAACCACTCTAACAGACAAAACCACCGACTGACCAATTAGCACAGTTGGAGGCTGTGATTTTAGTGCTTCCCCATATTTTCATTGCTGGCATAATCGGATTCATGTAAGTCGTCGATATGAAGCCACTCTCGCTGAGATTAGGCACCGTTCATTGGGCAGCAATGTTCAGTGCGGAGCCGGCAGTCGATTTATAACTGATCTCATCGCGATGAATGGAGTAAATAGGGATTTTCGTTATAGGTCGACCTGGTCCGAACTACCTGTTAGGTTTCGTCTCCTCGTTCCTCTGATCCACATCCATGTTATCTGCCGTACATCTGCAGTACGACAAATAACTAGAAGACAATACTAACAACAAATGAACATATTTTAGGAGGCAATGGTCGTATCTAGGACAGAAAATTCTTATCAAAAAAGGAAAGGGAAGACTAGTCAGTTGGTGAAGACAAGAAAGACTTAGTTGCCAGGCAATTCTTTGAATATAACACCGATGAAAAGTTAACGGAATTCCTTGCCCCTTCTTGTAGTCCAAGGAAGAATCCAGTCAAGTTTTGACACATTTTTTTGACTTTACTAATCTAAGATAAGTTGCTATTGGTAACTTTTATTATCACGACACTTTCGTCGCAACGTCAGAGAACATCACGATATCGAGCGAGCCATCCAGTCCAGTGAACGGAAGCCCAACGGAGATCCCCAAAAAGCAAATCGTCAAATGTTAGGAAATCCTTCGGCAGTAACCACTGTCTTTCTTAATCCTAATCTGTATGCCTGACATACTTTACCCGAAGGTGTTCAACATCCATGGCCACGGTCTGATAACGTATGAGCACTTTGGATAATGGTATTAGTATCAGGTCATGTGATTTGAAAACCTGTTGTATGAAAATTCAGTGACTATCAATATTCCAAAACCACTGATTCTTATACACTCTAGCAGATTTATCTTGTTGCGCCTGTTCTTTGCTGTCATCAATGTGTACGGTTGTATGATCTAGGGTACTGGTCTTCGACACTGTCTCCCTTAACAACATTGTGTTTTACTGAAATGATTGATTCTTCGAGTTGACGCTACTCACTGATATGATAAAAACTTTTTGTCTACAATTGCAAACTTTATTAGAAGTATACAGTGTAAGACCACTGTTGTGACTGTAAACAATCCATACGTATTTAGTCGGGTAGAGTAGAATTGTTACATTCGAAACATATTGTAAATCCTATTCTGGGTAAACTGTCAACAAGAAGCCATGTGACTTCATCATTACCAGGAATCATAAACGTACCAAAATCCATGAGTGAATTGTTACAGAACCGGCAACAGCTGATGACATGTATTGATCTGATTTTAAGGTCTAGTCCTCTCCATATCGTTTGAAGTTAACCCATTGAGGTTTGACAAATATCACTTAATGATGGCAATGATTATACGTCATGGCTAGTCACATGACCAGCGTCAAATTCCTATCAGAGTGATTGAATGTTTGGAAGCAACATGATAATTTTGCATGTAAAAATTGCAATCAAAATTGGAGTAATATACGTTAAAGATGACCACTGGTAGAGCACAATTATTCTGTCTATGCTACCAGCTGATGATTAATCAATACTTCCAGCCTCGTTTCTCACGCCTTAGATGACCTCATGAAACTATTATAAAATGAATACTAAGCATCGGATTCTCTTCCGTTTTCTGTATTCTTCGAACGACTAATGCCTCTTGGCACATCCCAAAGACTACGACTAAATAAAATGTAATTTCTTCACAATGGCATACTAACAGTACCGTCGATTATCACCCCTGGCAGTCAATAGGCAAACTACAGGTTGTACTATATCATGAGAATCACTGCTTCCAAATGTCTCAGTATGGCTGGGGTGGGTATTTCAAGCTCCGAGATGCTTACTCTTCCCGTATGCCTCTCAAAATACGTCCAAAACGCCGCACGTTTCAAACAACCTCCACCGAGGACGTCCTACCCTTTGCTTTCTCACGATTGAGGTGTTACTACTAAAGCGGAAAAACGAGGAGGAATATCCGGCGCTGTCCGGCTAGTTGACTGGTGTTTCGCAACCATGCTATAGGAAACTTTTAAACGCGGATTCCAAATAAATTGCGAATGACGCACGAAACAAACGGTTGTATGTTCACCAGCATCTGTGGCGGAGGGGCGTACTGGGCACCGAGGATGCCTGGCCTCATCCGAAAAGCGTATGAACAGGGCGATCAGTCACCGGTTCCCAGTGGTTTATGCGATCCTCAGATCATCCTACTGCCTTGTGACTTAGACCATTTGGTCAGACGCTCAGGGCAAGATTCCCTTTGGTTTGATTTAAGCATCCTAGTAGTACAAAGCCCATAGTCGAAAAGTGGCTGTCTGTAGACAACCAGGGGCGGAAAGAGCTACCATTTGTGTGGTTAATTATTCGCGCTGAATTCGGCGCATGTTTTATTGTAGAGGAGAGCCAAAACGAATGGAGAGGACATCCGACTCAGCAGCACAAACCAGTCAGAAGCAGTCGCCCGAAGAAGCAACAAAGACTATGCCAAAAGTACTCCCCAACACGCGCAGCAGAGCCAGGACTCAGACAGTCAGCAAATTCCCCCAGCTGAGAGCAACAGTTCAAATCGTCACTCAGGCCATTCGAACCAAAATACAGTCAGAGGAAGGTCCAAAAAACGAAAGCAATAGTATTCAGTAGATGATAAAATCGGCCAAGGAATGGGCAGCTAGTTAGAACATGGATCTCGCGTGAGCGTGGTCTGGAAAAGAACAATATACACGACCAAGCAAAATCTGGGAACTGTGATTTGTTTCGCTTAGCAATAAACGTGTGAGGGACCCGCTTGTCTTCTTATGCTTGCCTTCATATACACAGCAAGCGACACCCAAATATTGAGGTTTTCCCAGCTCATCAACAGACGCTGATGTGAGTCCATGTTGCTCTGGTAGGGGAAACCATACGCGAAATTGGCAACCCCGTGATGAAATAGTCTCGTCTCAGGGGCATACTCTTTCCCTATTATCGTGATTGGTGTTAGTTCGTTATTTTCGAACTTTGTTTTATAACGACGTCAGTGATAGACATTGTTTATGCCTTTCGTCATTCCACACTATGAGCTATGTGGAGATGCGACAAAATCATCCTGGAAATGGTATTTATTTTGAATTATTTTCACTTCCTTTTTTAATCATTAACTAGTTAGTTAATTATTCATTATTTAGTAAATGGAACTCAAAATATGGTTTGTCGGACCCTAAAGTGGCCCCTTCGTAATGTCTGCGCCGATGAGTAGGAACCCGTCATTGTCACTGTCCGAGAACCGGTTCAGGTCACAGATACGCACGCGTTGACTATCATAGATCGATCTAGCGAGCAACTGCGGCTATACGCGGGTAGGTAATATTGGCACAGGCACGTATGACTGGGTGATCGGCCTACTTGCGACTTGATTCCCATTGGCTATTGATTTGTCCCGGACTAATCACATGGTTCACGTGATTCATCCAGCCGAGAGTTCATCTTACGTACGTCTGAGGCATAGATGAGCTCGTCGAGACTGTTGCTTCTATTGGCCTGAGATTTTCTTGAGGACGCAAGTGCGGATTGTCGCTCATCACTACTTCATAACTGACCGCATGTATTTCGAGACCAAATGTTCGGAATTCAACCTCGGGATGATGAAAATTGAATGTAGGACTTTCAGGCTGAAACCATATATTGACCATCACTGCTTCCATTGGTCTTTTAAACATGTGAGAACATCCTTCAAATTTCATCAGTATACATAAGGGGTTTCTCTATGCTCAACCCAAGTGGTCTTTTTAGATTATCAGTCACTTTAAGCTCAATCTGAACAGCTTTATTTTGGGATTCACTTTCTATTTTTTTTATAATTTTAGGCTTCCGGATCCCGGCTTGCCAAATAAGTGCCCGTTTGCAATCCTAATCATCTTGGCTCGGTAGACTAAACGAAATACATCTAGGGTACATCAGACGATAAACGGCATTGACTTTTGCTGACATGTGCATCCGTGAGACCACTGAGACGGTTGTCCGTAGACTTTGTAAACTCCGTTTGGTCATCAGTCGGTATGTCCAGATGCTTTCTTTTTGTCACGTCAACTGTTTCCCATCATTCTGTTACTAGACCCGGTAAACAAATGAAAAGAAATCCAGCGCTGTTTGTGGGCTCTTTCTGCACGGCACCATTGTTCTTACTGTTTGGAACGAGGGGCTTCAGGTAGTTGCGAAGATACAAACCACCATAGTTAACGAGCAATTAATCATCCCCCATTTGGGCTTGGTACGTCCGGAATCAAATACAGGGAGGTAGGCAAATCGAAACTGAAGTAACTTTTGGCTTGCCCTTTGCAAACCGAGGATCTTAATGAATCAGGCAATTAAATGAGTCAACCAAGCGCGAACGCTTGGTGTATCTTAATGAAAAACTGTCGATAAACAGGATCTCGATGACGAACGAATTCGATTAGCCGATAACGGAGTTATGGTTATTCACTGAGTGTTGTGTTGAGTCACTTCTAGTTACTCGTTACACAACAAACGGTTTTGTTTAAGAATAATAGAAGAAACGTGCACCAAACGTCACGAGGAAATTGGATCGTCTTTGTTTGGTTAAATGCAGCGGAAACAAAATAGAAATAAGACCACGGAAAAAGTGAGCTACAGCTAAAAATCGAGGTTCTTAGACTGCAAGATTCTGTGGTCCCAAACTAGCTCATCTTAGTCATTTACAGTGGTTATCCAGCCGGCTGTCTCCCAGGTACGTAAAGCATATCGCTAAGTTCTCTCATGCATCTGATAGTGGACTTTTAAGAGATTGATTCAACCCAGAAGCCTCTGATCAATTCAGATATCCATTTGCTCGAGCTTTGACATCAACATCGTGTATTGGAAAAGGTGGTTTCCAGTGAGTCACACTCATGCCGATAAAAGGCATCAAGTAACACTGACGATCGCAAACGTAACAAAGGGTTTATGTATTCAGTGGTTAGCCTTCATTTTTGCATACGTGAGCGTCTCAGTTGGTGTTGATCTAGCGTTACGTGGTTTTGAATCTTCTCTCTCTTAATCGACAAAGGCTAGGTGTTGTCTGTACAAGACATTTGTTCCCATCTAGCAGTTCTGAGATTACAATGAACACCGTTAATGCTGACTTCTTTTATCGGTAAAAATGACCCGATCTGTGAATATACTAACTAAGTCTGTCCTATGCTTACGCATTCTGCTGTGCTGTCAGAAAACAGCCTCCCTCCCTATAGCAGAAAGACGGGGAAGAGTTAAGCTGCGGTTGAATGTTCCTTGTGGCTCTTGTCTAAGTGCCCTGGTGTCATGCAGATAAAAAATCCATCCAAAGGCTTCTCTTTTTTGGGAAATACGAAGGCAGATGAAAGTGAAACTTTTCATATCGGCCTTCGGTTATTTCTTGTACGACTATCACTTGTTTATTGGCTATGGGCGACGAATAAGTAAATAAATAAATAAATGAATAAGTGGATGAATGAATGAGTTATTGGGCAGGCGAATCAATTAATGACTGAACAGATGAAAGAATGAATGCATGCACAGATATGTGAAATGTGCTAAGGCCTGAAAAATTAAACCCTGATCCCGTTTTGCTTAGGTTTCTGTTTATATTCAGTTTCATTTTAGTGTGATTTTCTCATCGTTCATGACTCATTTGTCGTTTTACTTTTTAATCGGAATAATTCATGCATCGTTTATGAACAGGACACAAATTGGACGTTATTTCGGATTTTTGTCGAAAAGGCTGAGAATTTAATAAGAACGTAAATTTTTGTTTCGCTAGAGTACTTCTCCTCACGAATTGCGGAGTAATGCATAGATAATAAATGAAGCCTAGCGTATGTGGAGACAAATGGGCACATTAGGAGGACCACGTTTGGGACCTATGCAAATGAGGTCGCACAGAGTCGGTTGAATGGCCTTTCCGAATTATTTTGACACAGTTCAGAAGTAAGGTGATAAACGGTGTAGATGCATTTTCAAAGGAATCGGTCATCAAGCCATGAGAGCATATCTAACTTATGGGTGAAAACTACAAACTATTATCGTCTAGCTGTTTCATTCAGTCTATGGGAAATTACGAAGTATGTGTGACTACCTGAACCAAAAGGGAAACTGAACCGGTTAGTTATCAGATGTCCGCCTAATATCATCTTTCCAAGTAATGTGATGAATGTACGATTAAAGTACCAGCTAGGGTCAAAAGTGCCAGGTCGCTTTGTTTTGGTCCAGTGATTGACTGGAAGCCGAGCATCAGGGTGGAAAATCAACCCATCACCTGAATCCCCCGAAAACCAAAGAAATAACCGTCTGATTTTTGTAACACGTTCATCGGCGAACGGGCTGCCGTTCGAAATGAAGGTCAAAAAAGTGACATGAGCCCCGAGAGACGGAGCCGGTCGGTCAGTGAGTGTTGACCTAAGCAGATCAATTTGAAGAGTTTGATTATAACAACTAAAAGAGCAGTCACGTTGACCAGAAGCCACTTGATCATTCTCGTTTGACTAAGCGGCATGGGACTGAACTGGAATCAAGAGAATTGACTGAAGCCGCTAGAGATAGTGGCAACGGCGACCTGCACTGTTTGGGAGCTAAACTGCACCGACAGGACTTCACTCACAAAGCATTCATCCACTCTGACTGGTGGCTTCTTGTTAGGAAACCTAACAATAAAGATAGGTTTAACTTGGGGAAAAGTACACGGTTCGGATGGGGTTGATGACAAGCACATAACAATAGGCCTAGTTTATTATGAGCTGTCCGAATCTGAAAGAAGGCTAGTTTCTCAATGAGACTCGGTGAACTAAACTTGATTATCACTTACATAAAGAACTCCGATGTTCCTCAAGGATCGGCTGTTCCACCTTAACTTAGCACTACTTACTTCAATAATTTATCCACCTAATTAGTTTATCTACTTCCTAAGTATGCGGATGACATTGTACTTTGTCAGTCACCATCCAGTCAGTTGGATTTTTTATCCTTTTCAGATAAGTTGCATAACGTTTGAAACTTGTCTTCTAAGTTTGGCTTTCATTTTGATTTAAATGTCTTGAGTGCATTTCATCCTTTCGTGCTCACCTTTTCCCAGAAAACATTCGGAACTTCAAACGGTTCCCGTTGCCAAGGCCAAAGCTGTAAAATACTTAGGTGTTACTATTTGCACTCATTTACTATGGTCCTTTCATAGCTTTGACTTTGTAAAGGCCATATGTCCTTCGCTTTTTTTCAATTCGCAAACTTAGACAGTCCCGCACAATGCAAACCGCCATTTTTTCTTTCGTTCATTTGTGTGTCTACCCTTACATGCTCTGTCCGGTCCCTAGTTACTTTTCCCAGGATTATTCGAGGAAGATTTTCACTCATTTTACCGAGGTCTGTCTGTCTGTCTGTTTGTCTGTCATTAGTCGCGTTCTGTCTATTCCTGCTTACTCTCCTATTGATAAAATATGCGACTTGCATTTAAAGGCTTGCAAAATAGTGTTCATGGAAATTCTCATAGATCCTACTCATCCCCTGCGTAGTGCACCGTCTTTCTCGTATTCTCATGCATTCATTCGTTCCGAGTATAAGCTAATCTCCTCTAGCATTGATGTTTATCGTAATTAGCACGCATTCTAGTTAAAGAAGAATAAATTATGAGACGGATCCATTCAAAACTTCATAATCAGTATTATTTCGCCTAATAACTGCTTGCTCGATTACACAGATAGTTTTTCTTATCATGTATATCAATCTATTTTTATTTAGATCTTGACTAAGTAGTGAAATTTCTTGAACTACAGAAACCTGTCGTACAATACAAAAGAATAAACAAGGTTAGAATTGCGTTGAAGGTACCGCAAACTTTTCCTTGGGAATTAGACTGGGAAACATAAAAAAATCTGCGAATCACTGTTCTATCGACCGTGGGTAGTAATCAGTCACAAATAGTTGGAGGGAGCATGGTGACCAGTGACCAAGGTGAAAAATGGCCGGCAGTGGTCGAGCGGTCACCATTGTGGCATCTCAACCTGAAGGTCTCGGGTTCAAGTCCTGACACCGCCGTCCAACTTGCCCACTTGACGGTCTTCTATTGTCCGCAACTCTCTTCATGAAAATAACTTACATAGCTGTCTCATTAATCAATGAAGTTAGTTTTATTGAAAGAAATAATAGCAACTGACAGTCGAGTTTGGTCGAGTAGCACGAGTCAGATTTCCGAATCACGGTTTATGATATCGAACAGCTGAATGAGTAAAAAGGCAAGACGAAATCTCCAAATAGCCTGAACCAAAAGTTCTTCCACCTTCTTCGTCTGTCTGGTTATTTTCACTCGTTGTTATAATCGATTGGTTGTTCACTGATTGAAATTCTACAGCTGTCTCATCGTGCCATTCATAAACTCATCGTCTAGGCACCAAGTGCCCACAGAACTATCTGATCGGAATTATTACGTCGGGTTTGTTCACGTGCTGCCCCAAGTAACAGCCGGTAGTGCCTGAGATCTTTGAAGACATGCAACTTACCTTTCTTGTTAACATCAATTCAGGACTTATCAGAAGGACCAAGTATTTGTCCCCACTTAGTCTGGTTTGCGTTTGATATTCCATGCACATGTCTCACTACTACTTGTGAGAAGTGCATGGGATTAGTGACATGACGTTGGGAAGAAAGTAAGGACAGTCAGCCAAGAGAAAATATCACCGAGCCCACACACCACTCACAAGTAATTGCGAGACACACGACAATTCAAAACTGTCTTCATGTTCACCAGATGAATTGCGAATTTCAATGCTTCGTTTTCAACCTCAGCGTCATTGTGATAGCTTGCTACCATATTAGGGGAATACTGGTGCGTAGACACCATCCAGCACTACGGTTTGGTGCTCATCCGAATTCGGCAGAGTATACCCCTATTTCTGATTTCGAATCGACCCACACGCCGAAGTCACTGATGCCTCAGGTAGACGTAAGCCAATCAGAAATTTACCACAAGTATAGAAAAAATGTTTTGCTAGTAGTGCATGTTTCTCGGAGTGATATGAAACCGTCCAAGTAAGATAACCTTTCTGGTTAACGCAACTCTTCCATTCGAAGAGTATTATCCTGCTAAAACCCACCCAAGTTAAGCCGTAACATTATACACTTGCAGAGTGGATAATCCATCTCAAACCTGGATGTAGTATTGCTCATGTTTCAATGTGCATTCCGATCCAGTCTAATAAAGGCATTCATACCAAATTCATCGTATGAGAATGGTATAATTTCTATCTAAGCATATCCGCTTTGCAATTAAAGTTAAAACGTGGCCGAAATAAGTACAGGAAGAGACTACCTGTGTTGAAATTGCTCTCAGTAACACATACACACAAATTTACGCACACGCACACATACTAGTGGGCAGAGCACTGACCTTAGGTCTGTTAACTGACTAGGGAAGGCACCATTGGTGGGAAAAAGAAATTGGTGTATGAAATCGTAGGTCAATCAAGCAAATTCATGCCGCGTTCTTTCTCGATAAATCAAAGCCATTTCAATAGCTATTTGAATTTGATTTTTTGGGTTTTAACAATTTCCAGTCAAAAGATCGAATGCGGAGAAACGGGTTAACGAGTCTCTTTAGGATGGGCAGGTAATGCTGAAAAAACTTTCTGTCCTACGCTTGTGAATGTAGCAAGTTTTTAACAATCCTAGTAATACATATGATTTTGATATTTGTTTGACCGCGACTATTTTTTCATAGCTTAGATTAACCGATGTAGGATGGATGTCCTTCGTATTTAATTACCGTCCAAGACGAGTACGAGGATCTCAAAGTTCACATTTTAATGGTGACATGTCTCATGAAGTATATTATGAAACTTTTTTACTCCTAATAGACTAGTGTCTTCAGTTTTTATATCCGTTGTCGTTTATTTATTCTATTAGTGAAATGGATTCGTACATCATTTTTCAGAAAGGTACTCACCGCTTGGGAGGATGTTAGCTGGTGATCCTCGGTACGAAATCCCGTGGCGATGACCGCTTGATCACTGCAGGGCCAACCGATGGTCGATTCACGGAATGTCTCGTCTTGGATTGAGTGCCAAAACAGATCTAAGATAACAGCCAATTTGTTAGGTTTCTGCTTCTTGCACCATCGCTGAACTATTTAGAAAAGGTCGAAATATTTTTGCTCGGAACTATTTTATCCAATAATTTCCCTCTTAAGTCAGAGTTTGTACATCTAGCAGTGACTTAAGAAACCCACGGTGGTCCACCCTAAGATTAGTCTTTATTGCTTCCTATTTTCCTGAACACTACCATTGGGGACGGGTGAATCCGATGTACAATGAGAAGATATTCGTACGCAGCGCTATTCACATTCCTGAAGTGTTCAAAACATGAAAGCGAGACTGCTTTCTGTCCTGAAAAATCCTATCCCGAGCCGGTTTTTGTGATCTCATACTTTTCACTAAATCATGTAAGACTGGCGTTCTTTCTGTGCCTAAGCGGAACCTGAAATTTCTCACGGAGACTCTGCATTCTTATAAATCAGTGACTAGCAACTAAAAACTAGTACCGTTGATTCCCTTTGCTATCTGCAACTCCATCACGCGGGTTGTAAGTTCATGGTGTCATGGTGTGTAAATTGTAATGATTAAGCGGTCGAATTAAGTAAAAGAGTGGCATATTTGCGAAAAAAAACAGTCGTGTATGAGATTGTAATTTCAAACCAAATTTGGAGTACGTAAAGAAAATCCTGACTGGCTAGGGCAGCGCCGCGTGTCTACGGTTTCTAGACTGAACATCGATTTCTAACCTTGGCTAGTTAAATTCCCAACCACATCGAACCCTTGCTACACTATCGACCAAGTCACGTAGTCCCAGGCTCTACCGGTTAAAGGACTAGTAAATTCGATACCACGATAACCTGATGAGCGACAATAGTCTGAAAGTCTGTGGTGGTATGATTTAGGAAAGTTATTTTACCATTATACAAATACCACATCAAACAACAAACAAACATCAAACTGCTTGGTGCAGTATCAAGTCGACTTTTCTTGAAATAACCGGATAACATATGAAGACATATCATTTTTATTCATCGGAAAGAAAAGGCATACGGGCACAGTATCAGAAGGTATTTGCTACCAATCCCTTTAGTGGTAAGACGTGATGGCCACGATTCCAAGATGATTTGCATTCCATAGGGCAGTTTATTACGTTATCAGGACAACAAAAGGGTATTTGTTTGCTTGGGACCTAGTTTTCAGAAGATGTCAGCCGCTGCACATGGTCCCACTTCCAAAGCTAACCTACTCGATATTGACTAAAATTGTTCGTTTTATAGAGGTGTTCCGTATTTGGAGGAAGTTTTCTTGCCAAACTCCAATATGACTTGAGAGGTATGTTCGTCCGATGATTGCAATCATTTCATGGAAATACCCTGCAGTTTGAGTACTGGGATGGGATCCGAAAAATGTCATTTTTCAATATTTGACATCTAATAGCACTGTGTTAGTTTATTCAGCACTGATTATTCTCATCAAAGTTTGAAATCCGAACTCGAAATAATTTGAAAACCAACATTTTTTGTTGCGGTCTCCAGATGCCTCAGCATTGTCGGGTATGGGTGCGTCAGACTCGGAATTGGTTACTCTTTCTCAACCCCTCTTCAAATGCTACCTAACGATCGTTCATCTCAAACAGCTTCTATTAATGAATGGCTAAGCGCTGCCTTCTCGTAATGGAGATATTCCTACAAAGGTGTCAGGACGAAAACAAACGCTCGGCACCTCCCATGGGGTCTTTGTTAATCCCTTTTCACTCTCTACTTTCGGGGCTTTTCACATATAGTTTACTCTATCCATTCCTTTTGATGCTTTTGTTCAGCTAATGCTCACCATATGCCTCCTACTCTGAATGTTGAAATGCCTGGAATCTCGATTACCATTTCCGCATTTGGGCGCCTGAAAGTTTAAAGTGAGGCAGCTAGCCGATACCAGAAATTCGGAACTGTATTGTTTCGACATAGTGGGAGGCAGAATTATGTCTAACTGACGGACCCCTTTGGTATCTGATGTATAACACAGGCCGACTACTAGTCGGATAGCAAGACAGAAAATCAGTCGGTTAGTCTAGTTCTTGTGCAAAAGGTGGTCTGATTTTCGTGTGACTTTCATAGGTGAACGGGAGGGGCGTTAGAAATGAAGACCAAAGAAAAAGCAACGAGCTCGTGAGAGTGAAGAAAATAGGCCAGCGAGTTTGGCCTGAACTGACCCATGTAAATCGTTTGATAAAGGGCAATGGTTTTGACCCGCTGCAGACCGTCTGATCGTTTTTGCTTGATTAAGCAGGAAGAGACTAGACTAAAATTAAGATGACCGATTGAATCTGATATGCTTTACGATCGTCATAATCAGTCTCTAAAACTAGAAGGAATTCAGTATCGAACACTACTACATCGTTATTGCGAAAATGCAACACTAATGCTTGGAGTGATACGCACGTTGGCTAATGGACTAACATGACCGGAAAGCAAGGGCATTTTCCGGCTAGAGTGAGAAATGTAAATAACTCCGGTTACGCAACCAAACATTCGGGCAGCTTTCCTAAGGTCTTGATCCCTGAGCTTCGCATGTTGAACGACAATCTCACCTTGACTGGTGTTGAAACTTTTGCAACCCAAGCTCCAGGTTCAGTGCTGAAGATCCAGTTGAAACCATCGACCTGAGCTAAGACCATATTTAAACGGTACTAGAAACGAGAGTAGCACATGTGAGTATGCATGTTTACGCGTGAAGTAGTGCTGCTGCAACGCACAACATCTGGGTATGTCCGCATCTTAATTTCACTAGATGAAAGGAAGGGTAAGTGCTAACCCGATAAAAACACTGCGGAGGCAAATAATGCAAGCGAGGATAGAAATTTTCGACCAAAATTTCCCTCAAAGCTGACTAATCGAGCACATTTCAACCAAACAATGACTCCCGAAATCCCCTGACCTCGATAACTCTAGATGTCAGCTTAGAAATCCATTTTATACAAAACTAAATAAGTAGCAAAAAACATAAAGACTATGCTTTTGCCAACTCGAGAATTTCCGTTCAGATTCCAACAGACTGTACAGAGAAGAGGCTCATTAATATCAGAGTGTCCAATATTTCCATGCAAAAAGAACTCACAAGTTTTAGAGCCAACTGAAATTCCTCGCCAGTCGTTGTGTACGACACCAAAACATCTAATAACAAACAGCGTAGCGGGTCGAAGCTGGACTAAAATTAGGCCTGAAAATGAGTGGCGCCATTCGCGTCCGATCGACTTACCACCACAATCACCACCACGTACCGATACAGTGCACACACGAAAGAATTTCAGAAACGCAGCGGGTGTCCCAAAGAGAAGAAAAAACACGAAACACTGCCTTCAGTCATGGAAGACGAGGGACACGGCGAAACTAACTGTGTGATCGAACGACGTTGAGATACGGATGATGAAGCTGATGTTACGCTGTCAAGCGGAATCGCTTCAACTGCTCACAAATCCCACATCACCATGCGCACGGCTGAATGAGTATTCGGAAGATGCGAGTTTACGCATGTTGTGTCAGTCAGCGAATTCATTCATACCACAACTTGATGATCTGCTGTCTGACAATGCGTTCCGTTCATGACAAACACGTTTTTTCCGCAGTACAAGCATTGTTGAATATTACCGGTGCCTTGTCACTCAGACACATGTTACTTCGTTGATTGGTTCTGTAAAAATGCAGTAACCATTCGGATTCAGATTTGGGGTTGTCTTCGTGTGTTTGTTTGTGTGTGTGTGTGTGTGTGTACACTCGAGCAGGCCCAATTGAAAGTACTCAGTAGTTTACTCGGCATGTGTGCATGTGTGTGTGTGTGTATGTGACGTGACTGGCAGGTCTGTGGTTCCAAACAATGCTTCCCTGAATCAGTGACAAGGTGATGTAATCAAGACATTTGATGTGATCAAAAACCAGTAAGTCACAATTCGTCCCAGTTCATTGAGGCCCAAGTGTACTTCAGAAATTGCAATGTTCAAAAGTGACAACATTTTTCCGTTTGCCAGAACCGCCGACTACAACAGATCGCGTTTGAAAAACACTCTTCTGTGGCGAAATGGATAGTCCATCTACGAGGCTTGTAGTAATTCGCACAAAGTAACTCTTGATTGAAGAATCGGAAAAACTGCTTGTAACAAACGAAAACGTTTTCTTCACTTCTTGTGTGTCAGATGTATAAATGAAATGTAGTAGGCGACAGGAGGCGAATATTATTCTGCAGGTAACAGCAAGCACCAAGTCTTGGTAACATCTTAGTCAAACCGGCCATTGCGAAACTAGTGATGCTGAGACAATAGGCAATGTCATCAAACACCGTTGAAAAGGGATAAAATGTTAGTGTATGAATCCAAAGTCGACACTACATTTCTTTTCCATCTTGCGCATGCAGACCATCATCGATGAAATGGTCCGTGAATCACAGAACTGGACAGGCAAACATTCAACGAAGGGACTACGAACGCCTATTTGCATTGAGCCACTTGTGCGCTGGGTGCATGATGCTATGGATTAAATTCGTGTGCTCACAGACTAATAACACACTCGGTGGTTACACTGCTATGTGTGTGCTGACTGGAACATAGAGTCGAAGTTGTCCAGTGTAGTAGTTGACTGAGGTCGACATTTCAACCACAAATTCTAAAACGTGGCCACAGTCTATTTGGCTTTCGCAGCACTGTCGGCGAGATGAAGATGCGTCATTAAAAAAACGCCAGTTGACATCCAGCTCTCCCACGGCCAAGTGCCCTGTTGGCATTACCCAATAACCAGAGAGCGTATACCACTCAGCAGTTCATTTGTGGTGGTTGTGTCCATGAAGCGATGTCTTCGACTCCCGTCACAATCACGTTCATCAATAATTGCTGGAACACAGTTTACCTGTTTCACCAGTCAGCTATCCACTGGACAACTGACAAGTTGTGCAATTCAACCAACCAACTTCGACCATTGCGTTGGACGGGCGTTGACAACAGCGTATATGTCCATGTAAGTTGTTCATTTCTAGGTAAATTTGAGTACAGTTTCTCTACTTGTTCGTGGGTAACTACTCGTTAAGAATTGGACGATCTAGAAGTCACTTATCGCTAACAGTCCAAGGGTTTGCTCATGTTGTTGAGTTGAGCTAATCAACACACAAGACCGAAGCACAAGAGGCCAGAATTGAACGACACAAAACACCACAACAACGCAAGCCTGCGGCCCAACAGGACACTGACACACATCAAGACTGCGGACACAATAATACGGGCTTCGGCATTCAAGTCCCATAGTCCCGCAACGGAATGGAACGTGCCACATGCCTCTTTGAGTGGGTAGTCACACGGAAAGAAGGTAAGGAATACGAACGGCCAGCGAGAAAGCGATGACCAACATAGAGCACAGCCGAGCGTTTATTGGTGACCCACCAGTACAAGCCAGAAGTCAAGTTTTGTGGGATGGCCTTGGTCGATAGGTTAAACAACCAATCACAAAACAAGGTCGTGGGAATCCTTTTGAAAATTTTCGACTACCCAATATTTAAAATGCAGCTCCAAACTACCTCGGAAAGTGTTTTTGTAGAAAGATAATAACAGCATTAAAATCCGCGACACCCAAAAGGCTAGACTGGTCACTGTCTTTAACTCTTCACGAAATACTGTTAGGTCTACCGCGGTTGGTTAGATCAGTATGCGAACCGACAACCGATAGAGGCAAGCCGATACATTAAATCTCGGCACAAAGACAGGGTCAAACGATCGCGTAGCCAGTTTGGGAAAGACCACACACTCCTTCACTTCAACATCGATTGAGTGCAAACAACCACACATAGGGGGTCATTTTTTGGTTTGTATTTCGCTACTTTTTGAGCATAGTCTCAACCAACCGCGCTCTACTGTAGCGGTCTGACTCGCCGTTCGTGTAATTCTCTAATCAATAGCAGCAGTCTTACTGCCAGTGGTTATCCAGAAACCAAGCAAACTCTGTCAAAATTTTCGGTCGGAATGTTCATTTTAGTGCGCTATCCTATGGAAAATAACATCTCGGTCTTTGTTCCAAACAGCAGGCACTAATATATCACGTTGTAATTCGTACATGCCATCTGACTACATTTTTGATGTGATCTTACTATAAATGCTTTTATTTCATATTATCCTCCTCTCACAGCAGCCACGGACTTGTGTTTTTGTATGGTCCGACTGTCTTATGTTCATTTCTGTTACGCATAACTAGTTTTCACTTTGCATGCCTTGAACTAACTGCTCAACGTGGCTGCCGGTGAGTTGTGGAGGTTTTCATCTCCAGCCCGTGAGATCAACCCACTTTTAGCTACTGATAACACTGTAAGTAGCAAAAGTGATACTTTGACTTTTCACCGGAATCGGATGGCGGCTATTGACGGTGATCTATATCTGCACACTACAGCCGCTGTTGGCAAAACTTTGACTTTTTCCGAACTTTCTCACCTCCTTCGTATAGTTCACCTTGTTTTTGTTTGTTTATTACTGTCAATCTATCGCCATTCTCGCCAAAATTAAGCTAAACATAATATGGGGTTAGCCTAAAGCACCTTTTTAGGATTTTATCTTCTGTTTAATTTAAGCTGACGCACTTTATCGAGCCCCCAATTTTTCGAGTTGATAAAGCCGTATGCTGCACAACCTCCTCTAAAATATCACAGATAAAAAATGTTTACCGATACCCCAGTGGGTTGACAATTTTTCCATTGTTTAGCATTCTTCACGTGCATCAACTTGAGAGCTGACATGAAGTTCCAAATTGTCCAGCACACATTTTGATTTATCGGATATGATCACAATAGAACGGGTTCGCAAGATTCGTGGGTGGACAAGGTGAACTGAATTTTTGTGATGGAGCTATTACCAGTCAAACCTAATTAAATTTACTAGTGGTTTGAACGTACCGCTGACCCAAAAAATTAAACCATCCCGCAGTGGTTTTTAGATCTGATTATCGCAGTCGCTGTCGTCAGTCTCCTGGATTCATTGTCTTTTCTTTATTTTTTTACTTCCAGCAAGGTCCAAGCTGGCCTCTGAACATGTTACGAAAATCAGACCACTTTTGCGTCGTCCCAGAACCAGGGCTATTGATCGATTATCCACTCTGCTTTCCTGCATGCAGTTGACCGGATCCTTGGCCCGTGCATCATCCGCCTTAATCCATAGGGGGTTATCGACTGATTGTCTCTGGGACCTACTCAGGCCTAGCGGTCGCGTGACTCATCGGAGCGAAACCAAGTGGTCTTGGATCTTTGAGACCAGCTCGTAGGCGCATCCTACAATATCGTCATTCAAAAATGGTTTATCGGATAGGTTGTAGATTATAAGATTCCCACCTAACCTGGAAGTCAATCCTCGGATCGATTTGGTGAGTTTGGAGTAGACGGTTGGTATGCAAATATTGGTCGAGTGTTGGGAAACTGCTAACAGCTACAATTCAGTCAGCTTCTCACTTTTAATCCGCACGTTACATGTGCATCATAAAATCAAATTTCCGATCTTCTGCACACAGAAAACACAGATACATACATATGTAAATAAACACATACATATATACAACATGCATACATACATACATACATACATACATACATACATACATACATACATACATACATACATACATACATACATACATACATACATACATACATACATACATACATACATACCTACATACATACATACATACATACATACATACATTCATACATACATACATACATACATACATACAAACCGATACATACATACATACATACATACATACATACATACATACATACATACATACATACATACATACATACATACATACAAACCGATACATACATACATACAAACCGATACATACATATATACATACATATTCCCGGATATCAGACTAATTGAGCATTTTGGAAATGACTTACAGAGCACGATGTGACAATCAGTTAGTGTCCTGGGCCGAAAATTTATAGTGTAGGCGATGAATTGTATGACATCAATAACAATAGTTCAGGCACCTGAGGAAAAATATTCCCAGCATAGTATATGCAAACCTTGGATTCAGCTGAGGACCTAAAGAGCAAGAAGTATGCTACATTGACCAACCTTTCTGTTGACCAACAGAAGAAACTGAGTACTCTACTCTGGTCCCCCAATGTCGAGTGAGCCTGATTTTATAATAACGGATATGCAATTTAGGCTTGGGAGACTTTCGATGAAAATTCTATTGAATGATGTCACTGTATGTCGCGAAAGTCCGTAGCATGGTGATGAAGGTCGGATTTCACACACGAGTAGGTAAAAAAACTGTGTTTGGTAATGTTCTAGGTCGAATCCTGGTTGAGAATGGCACTCGTTGACATGCAGTGAACAGGCAGCAAAGAGTGTATGATGCAGAATGCCAACAGTTATAATACACGCGTACGACATGAGAAAATATGGAATGGATTAAAATAACTTAGTTTATGCAGTGAATACACTTGCACCAATGACCTCCGCTTTTTGTTTCAAACTCGCAGCACCATCGATTAGGGAAGTATACGGAAGAAGAAACGCTTCGAATGTAAGAACGAAAATGACTGCCTTATTTCCTTTTGCGGTCAATCATCGCTTGATGGGATCTTGTGGACCCCAAATCTCTAGTCTAACTGCACATACACGAACCAGTCCACTAGTTGAAGCTCATACTTTTAGTCATGACATCGATTTGCCACTCCAAACCATCTTCCAATCATTATGTACCTCGAACAACATCGTATAATGGGACAGGCGTTTTATGAACAAATGCAGAGCATGTCCGAAATACCACAACCCATTTTGATTCAGTCCTGGTTCTAAAGAGTGAACAATAGGACTCGTTACCTTAAACCTAATATCTCAATTACTCACAAAATTCTCTCACCGTATTCCACGAATGTCACGCAGTGAACGACGTACAAACACCGAAATTCATCATACATCTTCTGCTCTCAACCACCATGTTTCGGAACCGCGGAACAATATCGACCTCAATTCTGCCGTGTGCATACTCAACCTTCGACCGATAAGCAAATATCATGCAGATACAACAGGTGCCTCAAATTATCAAATGCCAATCGGGCTTCCTATATGCACGAGGTCATTTCATCTTATATATGACCACCAGTTGAGATATAACTACCGAAGTAATTAAATCTATCCATCTCACTCAGTTGTTTGCCTGCGAGAAAAAGTTCGGTTTTGAGCCAATCCAGTTCCGCAACGACATTTTGCTCTCCGAAATTACAAAATCCATTCCAGCCTTACCTACACGATCATTCAGATGATCGCAAAATACTTGCGAATTACCTGAACTTCCACTCGGTGGCACAACGTCGACCAACATCGTCCAACTTGTGCACATATCAGTGCCATTATTCTCACACGGAGATGGGGCTATCTGCATAACCATCTCAATGACAAGACTGAAAAAGAAAATCAAAAGAGAGCAACGCTGACGAACGAGGTTTATCCTTGTGAACTCGGTGGATGGGTGAAATGACCTTCTTCAGTAAGAGGCAGCACCGTAGAATTGCCCAAATCGACTAAGTCGAACGCCATTCACAAATCAAGAAAGATAGAGATCGTAGTGTATGAAACGTGCCCTTATTTCCCGAGAGTTATCAAAAAGTGAGAATTTGGTCAGTATAACCCCGAAACGGATGAAAACTTGCGGAAGGTCAACGATCAGTCTTGCACTTCAGCACCCCGGTATAGATGTGTTACCATTTACCATGTCATTCGAAAATTTCTTTATCCACCCCTGCAGCTGGAAATACTTGTTTGCAGTATATCGAGCTGGTGCCTTAGCATATGCGCGCGTGTATCGAACAAACGAACAGCCTATGTGCGAGTTGCTTTGGATTTCCGTAGTGCTTATACTTATTTCTGTTTAGTTTAGTTTTTATACCTCCTTGAAGACTGTCAATGTGTGAACGGAACAACCGGCCAAATCGAATTGTACCATTAGTGGGTGCAAGAGTAGAAAAGCAACAATGCTTTCTTATTTTCATCGCACGTATTTCGTGACTTTTTGTTCCGTATTTGGTGTTTTCTATGGGGCATGAGTTATTCTGACCGGCCAGATAGAATTCACGCCACCAATTTCGATTCCGGTGCATATATCTCAGCTTCTCAAATCGGCAACGGTCCTTAATTCCTTGGTCACCAACTAGGAAGTAGGAGAACATCAATCAGTATCAAATCCTAACCCAAGTTCGTCATATTTCTAAGAGAGGCTGATAGCCAGGTCACATCTTCCAGCCTTGATCAACAAGTGGAAGAACAACACGGAAAGACAAATAATGATCTGACACGGATAATATGTATTCAAACGGCCGGAGGGAGTGTAGAGCCGTTATCTCAGTCGGAGATCGACAGTCTCCACTCAGCACACAGTAATCGTTGAGGGTTGGAGAGTAAATCACCAAGTTAAAACTTATCAGAGGTTATGGATTGTATCGACCCATTCACTACCGGTGCGAAACGTAACTTGCTCCGAAGTATTGCATGGAGACGCCAGTTGAACGACTGCGCTGGAGTCCTCAATATCAACCTCCTGAATAGAACGTATATGGGAAGTCAGGATCTCCAGTGTAAGCCTGTTGTCCAGGGCATAGCGTTTTTGGCAGGGTAAATGTGGTTAGTTTAAAGAGGCCTTAACAAAGAACAAGAGCATCCGTGGAACTTAGGAGCTAGTCGAATTGGGAGGCAAAATAACGGCATATTTTTCTCGCAGAAGAGCCACCATTAGTAGAGTCGACTAAAGTTCCGATGTATGCTCCAATGAAAAGGAGAGATGAAGAATGGGTGTCAGATAGACGAGAAGTTCCATATGCTATCAGAGTAGGTGTATTTATGATTGCGACGTTAACCTGAGAGAAACTGCAAGCTTTTCGTTGATTGGGTTATGAGCTATTGTAAGGATGAATCATCCAGCACAACCTAGGCCGCTTTATTTGGAGATGCACCTCTACCCTGAGCATAACCAAGCGCGGTCTGCAAGGGAGTATTGCACCGAGGAACTGCTGGCTCATCGAACGTTTCATTCACCTATTCTGAGAACTGTAACCAGGAATACAACAAGAGGCAGTGGTCTTATTTCGTTGATGGGGTAGATTCACCATATCACAGTGCCAAAAACGCACTCTCGTGGCATCTTTAGGAAAAGCTCTTACCAAGTAAAAACCCATCACAACTTTAACTTTGGTACTTTCTGTCCACGGCCGCCTATTTAGTGAGACTGAGCCTACCTTATTCACGCAATGGGGGCGTAGAGCTCTGCCCTAAGTCTAGACAGCCAAGCAAATAGTGTCCAACACTTTCATGAAGAGAGCCCCAGCCAACAGATGGTGGCTGAATGGAAAGTGGAATGGCGGTTGGAAGATTCGAATCCATGGCCTTCGCTTCCAAAACCCATGATTACATTTGCCCGACCACCACAGAAAGTCATGTTACTGATGAAAAGACTATCACCCAGTTCAGTTCAACTTGTATGACCGTTTACCTTGCCCTAACTTGCACTGGTTTTGGTCCCCACCTCACAGCACCATCTATTCAAAGGTGAAAAAGAACGAGAAATAGTAAATGATCAACTTTAGAGTTATAATCCGAAGATCTTTTGTAGAAGGGCAGTGAGATCGAATTGAAGGACGGTCCCAACTGAGGCATTCAATCGTTATCATTTATTGTCTCCAACCATCAATTAGGTAGACCACGTGGACCCCGACAGGGCGGCTGTAACGGTTTTACACGAGCCTATCCATTGCTTGAGATCTTCATGCTCTTGGCATATTACCCACTGACCACATGGACTTATCTTCCACCCGTTGCCTGTCTCGCGAACAGCGTACAGCGGAGCCTTCGTTCTGTGAACAAGTGTAGGACTAGTTCCAGCCACGGTAAGCTATCAAGATCCAATATCTGTCCGAAAGATTGCTCCCTGGTACCCAGTACCTTACATCTAACCTCTGAGTTACAGAGAAACTTATCCCATAATATTCTACCAGTTCTACGAAGATAGCGTTCTTCAGAAACCGAAAATGTTCGCACCTCTGTTTTCGATTGTCATGTTTAGGAGCGGAATACTGGACTAACCTTGTTGTTACTTTGTAAACCCGACCTTTGACCGATAACAGAAGATGACGCCGATCCTACGGAAGTCTCACGTTGGTGAATGTCATTGGAGCCGTATGCATGCTAGAATTCACTCAATTCGATATAATAGCACCTGGTAAAATGCAACTACACAAGTAACTAAACCTGCCTCCACTTTGTTCCTGTAGATGAACTAGATTCGGCTTCGAGCCAATCCAGTTTTACAACTGCAATTCACACTTCGAAGTAGCAACTCTTATTCTAACCATTCTTGCACTGCCGTTCAGAATATGAGAAAAAGTTTTTATTTTGCGGATGCAGTTTGTGATCAGAACGAACTTGGACTTGATGATCTATGCTTTCGTCAAAATCAGCTGAGACAGGAAACCAGCCTCCGATGTGTCGTTCCGTCTTCACTAAGTAGCCCAAATGTGATTAAAATCACCAGCAACGACCACAACTTGCGTGAGACACAAATCTCTAAATAATCGAAGCAAGTGCTGACAAAACAAGTACTTGGACTCTTTAGGGGTGCCGTCAGTAAGAGGTTACACAAACGTGACAAACAGACATTGCTGACTCAGTCGCCCATTGAAAGACCAGACCGAAAGCCACACAAACTACTGTTGACTGGGATCGAGTCTAGAGCAGTGCACGCGCACCTCGTACTAAGGGCGATCCCGAGGCCAACTTGACCATGAGCACTGGCTATCGGATCAGCTGACCCGAGGACAGTGAAACTAGAGAATGAGGTCGCATGAGTGGTTATAGAAGTGGGATTTTGTATGCAACTTTCGGAGAGGCAGCATACATCTATTTTCAAAGTTTCAAAAGTTCTAACTAAGATAAATTGTTACCCTATTTTCTGAGTATGCGCACACTGAACACGGCCAAGTGAACTGAAGTTCAAGTCATGCGGCTAGTTTGTATCCCTCTATTTTACTAATCCCGCCATTAGATAAATCCATCGAGCATCAGCATTTTGTGACAATCTTCCTGGTTCCCATATGTGAGTAACAAAGGTTGGTAAGGTCCCCTGAATGTATTTCATCAAGTGATACGTTGCAGCTGCCCAGATCACAGAAAGGGTTTCTTTTTTGGCGTCCTAACCGGAACCTTTCATGCAAAAGTGTGACCCACAAAGCCACGGAGCCTTAACCCGGCTGGGGAACTCGGGGCAGGCGCATACACATCACTATCCATCCTGATCGAAGCAACGGACAATGTGGTCCTTATTATTCTTCAAGGAGATCAATGTAATATGAAATTCTTTTCACTTGCTCAAATCATTAGAGGTGGTAGGCGGACACCGTTGAATGGTCCATCCGCTAAGCAGGAGAACAATTAAGGTTCCCAACCAAAGCCTTGGGTTTTAACAAGAACCCGGCCGCAAGGCAGGGCGCAGTGACAGAGTGGAAGTCCATCTATTTGGACCAATTACCCTTCCACTTACTGTTCCGATTGAGTTGCCAACTGAAGTCAACCCCGACTTGGAGGACCAGGAGACTACTTCGCCAGGTCTCTACCCATTGAATTCGGCTTAAAACAAGCTACCCTGTATAGCTCGTTGGGTCATGGATGAACTCAAGACGTCACACCATGACAAGGCTCGGTTTCATTGCAACGGGTAACTCTTTCGTAGGTCCATAAGGCTTTCTGCTCGTTTTGGTTGTTTCCAACTTGCAACTTACTGAAATTTATTAGAATGAAGTAGAAATGAGAATCAGTCTAATGAGATTGAAGCGTAAGATTCAAAAGATCCAAATGCACAGGTAGCAAGTTTGGTAATCTTCAAAAGAACGAATTACAATTATCGTGTCATATCGACCCTACAATCCCGATATTTTATCACACTGTTTGCTAAGCAAAGAATTATGCAACTGACGGTTGGATTGTGGAAACATGGGACAATTGAATCTGGTTTATGGCGCTGTAACTGGCTAGGAACGTTTGGAACGTATCTACGCATCACGTGATTACAAACAAATTCTAGCTATGAGTCACAACACCTTGTCACCATACCAGTTTTTCTCGATGCGTCCGGTCCAGTTAATTCGCTTCCTGAGGTTGATTGAGACGTAGAAGTTAATTTCGCCAAATACAACATCGGTTGAGAACGAAGCTAAGTAAGTATGATGTAAACGTCAGAATGTTCATCTGAATGGCATTATTGAGTGAGTAGCACTGTTGAACTCACGTGGATGGGATGACGCAGCAGTGCATATAGGAGTTCCTTCATGGGAACAGTCATTCGGGAAAAAAGCTGGCATTTAGCAACACCAATTGATAATGGGCCACACCCTATTCGGTAGATAAACGGAGAAAGATTTGTTGAAACAAAGATTACTTGAACTTTTTTAGAAGGTAAGGTTGCTGTTTCTTTTTGGCATATGCTACATTTGTCACACTTGTCCAGTTGTCAGTAGCAGATTGCACTGATCACGAAATTATTCCTCATATGATATTTTTGCCCATCTCACAGTGAAGAACATATCAACGAGGCCTCAAGTTCGTTCGTCCTTGGTGTGCGTCCAGTTCGGGTGCGGTGCACGTGCACTAGAGACGATTCCCATCACGAATAAAGCATTTTCTCGATGGCATGTTGGGGACCATGCTAAATGATGAGTAGTTTCGTGACACGTACAAACCATATTCATCTAAATAATTCAGTACATTTAGACACAGTTCAGACGTGTTATGAGATCCCGGTGCCAGCAGGATTGTTATCAATTTTCAATGGCTAACTTGAAAGGAAATTCATTGTTTACCGAAAGTAAATAAATCACTTTCCATGCCTGTCAAATTGATGAATGTTTGTGCGCAGTTGTACTGGCGACCATCATCGTTTGAAGTGTTGCGAGGCCTGCAACCACGAGTATATACATGCGTTATGCTATCGTGCATCCTGGAAGTGAGCAACATACTCATTAATTGCGCACCACCCGAGTGAAATTGCTTGAAAATGTTCCTTCCTGAAGAAGCACCAGAAAGTGTTCCCCCAAGTTTCTACTTTCATGTTACCTTACTTGAGATTCGGTATGATAATGCTGTTGAGCATTTCGGCTGGGGAGGACTCACGTGACCACATAGTTCGGCACATTTGCTATCCATTTTTATGGGCAAGTCAGTCTCTTGCTAAAGTTACTTAGGACTTTGCTCCATGGCATCATTCCAACTGATTTATTGGAAATTTTGTAACCTACAAGTGATCTGTTCCATTCATCTGTGTCCCCAAATGCCGATGTTCTTGACTTTAAATGTACTCATACCTGGATTTGTCCGTGAACCACAATAAAAGAATCGATACCTAATGCTTGCACGCTCATTCACGCCGTTTTAGAGTGAACCACGTTTCAGTCAACAAAGACCATCCTGTACAGTTTCTGACCGCTCAATACATCAAATGTTTAGTTGCCAAGACCACCATATATATATATATATGTTTAATAATAGTAATATTAGAAGTTTAATATTAGAAGTGATTTGGCAAACCTGACGGATTGCGATGAATCCGTGGCCAAACCACGTGACGTGGAACGCTATCGCCTCACTCTCACGTGCACCAAAAAAGCGGCCAATCAGGAGAGCTGCTATTGAGGCACGACTTGGATTGGTTAGGTTTTCCGCCATTGATGTCTTCCCCTGATTGATATTTATATATCACAAACAAATCCTGACTTGAATCTTAATTCCACAGGTCTTGCCTCTGCTGTCAACTACGAAGTCAGATTTCAGAGATTTCCCAGTGCACAGGGTGAATCGGTCCTAGTTTGATCTCAGCTGGCATCTTGTAGCGGTTGGACGAAGCATTAAAAGTGAGAAATCGAGGTAACATTTTTCGTTTTCTTGTTTTTTTAGACTGAAGCCCAGGTCCTCTGATCTTTCAGAATTGTTTCACTCAAGATCCGTATAAATCTCTCTGGGGAAACGTCAGGACACCAGGTATATAAAGAATTCTGTAGTTCCGGTAGAACTGGTCACTTATTTCCCATTCGCTGCGCCTTTTTTCAAAAGTTCGTAGATCGAATGTTGACCAGATAACACCATCATCAATAAATTGGGTAGACGTAGTGAGTTTTCGTGCAGTTCACGTGATACAGTCCAGTACATCTTCATGCTAGCCCACTTAGACAACCAGACAAGGAGAACCGTGGTGGCAGGCGGTCGTGAAGTCCGATTGTCCCTTGAAAGATAGAATGAAGTCCGCCAATCAGGATACTGGCAAATTTGTACATAAACAAGTGAGCTGTAATTATAATTTGAACTTGATTCTCCA
Source organism: Fasciolopsis buskii (assembly GCA_008360955.1). Classification (NCBI taxonomy): domain Eukaryota; kingdom Metazoa; phylum Platyhelminthes; class Trematoda; order Plagiorchiida; family Fasciolidae; genus Fasciolopsis; species Fasciolopsis buskii. The sequence continues at coordinate 265,661 of LUCM01003221.1, read as the reverse complement.
TGTGTTGTGGTCCTCTGGCTGTCTTCGATTGCACAGGTTGTGTCGGAGTCAGTCCAGCGCCTGTTATCTTCTATCTTTTATCTTTTACTTTCTTTATTAACGAAACAACAATGTACATCAATTTTCAGGAAGGGGGCCGAGGCCAACAGAGGGCTGCCAAGGGGGGGAAGTTGACCGGCGGTGGGGGACTCGACTCGCGACCTTCACGTCCAAACGCCACGACCTTATCCGTTTGGCCACCGCTGTTAAGGATTCGTAACTGTTTATTGCTGCTGTTGGCCGAATTCCATAAGCCGATTCCATCTACATGCATTATGCTAGGCTATGAATTCCTATCTCGAATTCTGATCATCTCAGTTAACCGTTAAGCTCAGGTCTAAGCTAGAATGTATGCACATTTCATGTTCTAACGGGCATTTAGCACGTATATTGTTTGTTTGCTGCCGATATGGATAAAGACCCATTGTAAGCTTATTGCTATCTAGTGAACAATAGGTTCGTGTCCCAATGGATCGTTGTTCCACAGCCCAACCAAATTTTGGTAAAAATTGTTCAGTTTCATCAATCTATTCGGCTTGTTATTAACTGGTGTTCTTCGTGGAAACAATTTCGAAAACCGAGCGAAATTATCGTTGGTACTGAGGCGGACTGATCGGGTAACGGATATCCAAAACGCAAAGGACAACTTCATTCATAGATCTTCTGGATCATCATTGGCCTACTTCACACAGATGATCCAGTTCGCTTGCGTTTACTGGTCAGGTGACTCCGGTGTACCCGTCAGTATCACTGTCAGTATAATAAGCACCAACGTCCTAAACCATTCCAGTGGTCACTTCAGGAAAAATAACGTTGAACTGAGAAACTACCAGTTTGATTTAAGAACAAGCAGCTGCAGAAATCCTGTTTATACTTAGTGCATCTCACTGGGTGATTGATCGTGCCAGTTATCGGTCATTGATTGGCCAACCGTCTTCTTAAGCTCTTTGAGAAATGACCTGAGGCAGACCTCGTCCGTCTGCTGGAGCGCATGATCTGTCCCAGTTTTCTTCGAAAGGAGTGTACAAAGACGAATGATCAACCACAGACTGATGAATACTACAGACCAGCTGGGCAATGAGATGCACCAAAAGCGAGAGAGATTAAATCCAGCCTTTTGTTCCTGTCTCAAACAGAGTTTCTCGTTTTCTATTTGTCGTTTCTCATTTCATTGCCATTTTTTCTAAATTCCTGTTGGTGGTCTGTAATGCAACTTGGCACCGAGAGTGTGGATTATAACCGGGTAAGGACGACCAATCCCTGGACAACTAATCACCAATTTCTGTTCAAAACACATCTTGATTGGTGGCTTCATTTGGGGTTACATAAATTCAGTTTGAACTTACATTCGGTTTACTGACTTTTGAAAGGATACTAGGCTAAACACCTTCGAAAACTGCCTTCTTGCATTAACTATAAGGGTGCTATTCGCAGTAAAGATCTGAAAGTACTTTGAGTGTTTTTCTTATCAGTACTAAGTTGCACGCATTGACTGGTGAAAAAATTTTCCCGAAATCACACGGCCGATTTCGCGGTTTCTGTCGCTCAGTATGTTTATGTACTCCGTACTCTCCCGTCCGACCATCTTTCCCTTTATTAGTTCGTCATTATGACCTTGTTTCACTCCAGATCATCAGCGTGGCTCTGACGGAAGGTTATGGTTTTTATTTATAATCGGAGCGTGGAATGGTTAATAAGTGCATTCGACCGGTGGAGGTCAAATAGATTAAATGTCGGTCGACTCAAAACTACCATAGATTCCGGTCCCAGGTACGCTATCGGGTATTTTGGTGATAGATGCTAATTCATTTTCCCAGGCTTTTTATCGCACTAGATCTTGTTTTGAAACGAAAAAAGGATGACAAGACGTCTGCCCTGTTTCGGCCGGAAATTCTCAATCGATTCTACCCTGCTGCCACTATCTCAAATCCCCACTTACTCTATGGAAGAAATCAAGTCGAGCAGAAAAAAGGTTCGTTTGGTAAACCAAATCCAGATCACTTCTATCCATTTACTTTGGTTAACACGTAGTGATCGATCAGCTCGCTAGCCGATTCGACTCACGATTATTAACTGACCTTATCTTGTGGTTTTTTGATCAGTTGATTAGGATAATGGATATGCTGATTCAGCACCAGCTATCCTTACAGATCTACTGTTCATCATGTGGTTTTTTGCTACTCCAACATTCATTGCGGTGGCGCCCGATCCGCCCCTGACCGTGTGTTGCAAATCTTAGTGACTAGGACACACGAATTTTCCCCTACCCTTATGCTCTAATCGTAGCAGGCAGAAAGACATTACATAATGACCCACAATTTGGCCGTTCTCACTCATTCCGGACACTAAGAACTGCGGCACGTTTCTTGTAGAAGAGTACTCTTCCGAAACCTTCCGGCTGCCCACGTGATCAAAGTACTGGCAGGTGCAAAGGCATTAAAAAAGACTAAAAACAATATTTAAAATTTCTTACCCTGCACGTGACGCTTACTCATACTGTTTGACTAGATCTATCATGTAGGTGAGGACAAACGACAGTCATAGTGAAGCTAGAAACTTATGGTGATTATACGAGTAATTTTCAGGCAACAGCATTTCCATTCGCAGAATCCCTCGGACCGAATAATAAAGAATTGTTTCTTTTTAAATTAGTATGTCTCCCAGTTTATTGTAATCGGTATTCCTAATGAATGGGTGGACAAAATTTTCTTAGGCTCGAACGACCGATTTCACTGTTATTGCCACAAATCCGTTATGGTTCATAAACAGACTCATTGTGAGATGATGGTCCAACCAACATTGCGCCTCATGCAGCTATCTCACTGGCTATCGGAGCTTGAGCGATGGTGGACCGTGTTAGACAAATTGCAATTAATACATATGCATATATGCAATCGTATCGTGTCAGGCAGTGGGCAAGTACATGTGAACCGACCAAATGGAAATCAAGTTATCTCACTGGCTGCCAGTTGCCAGCCGAAACACTGGGGCGATTGGAAGACAGAAGTGCATACATACAAACCGAGAAGGTCATGCATTGAGTTCTGGTAACCACTCCGGATGAGCCTTCCAAATAGGATAACAAAACGACAAGAACCAAATCGGATGAAATGCATCAAACGAGATCGGCAAATCCTAGAGTGACCCGGACAGTCGATAAATTGATGTCGGTCATATAGGCACAAATTTGCAAGCAGAATAGCCCAGAAGTTTGTCATGTTTACGTTTAATAAAATGAGATTTTATCCTAATTAAGACTGTTTGTTCCCGCTTGAACGATTGGGGACGGAGGGATAACGATCTAGAGACAGGATTGACCGACTGGAGAGTAGACATTCGAAATAGCAACAGGCCGTTGCGCAACGCTCACCATCCATGTGCTTTTCTAGTTATTCAAACGCAAATAAGGTACGAAAACCAGTATCGGAGCGCAAATATGTAGGGATGATTGAACAGTAATTTGCTGATTTCGTAAACCTAATGAGCGGCTATAGGTTCGAAAGCGATGGCATGTTTCTGGAGCGACTTTGTGCTCTCAGCCACGCACGATACTACTCACAATAAAACCCGAAAACTTAGGACTTTGTGCCATCCGTCTAAAGGTAGTCTATAAGCAAACGACGAAAACCGACCACAAATCACCCTTGTGATTCATAAATGGGCAAGCCATCCATGGGAACTCCTAAATATTTCAATGGATAACAGCTAACTGTTAGTTATTGCTTATTGAGTACTACTTTTCCTACTCCTGCTACTCAATGAATCGCAGTTCAGAATCAGTCCTGACGACAACGCTTTGGAAATACGGAGACAAGTCTTCGCGTTGTCAGCGCGTAGTATTAGACTGAATGGATTTTTAATAACGTCATTGTTCACCTGAATGAACTGCCTAGCCCAACGCGTCCAGCACATCGATTTGTACAGCCAATTTACCCCGCATCAAAGTACTCTGATTTTGGCTGCTATCTCACAGTGCAGTCTGCTCAGAAGATAAAAAAGAACGAAAATCAACAGAAGGTCAAGTGCGAAATAATCAGTTGAACACCTAAACAGAAAAGAAAATATTTTCATGAGAAAGACATCAATGACCGTGACATTGAACCGCCTCATCTATTGTCTCTAACCGCCGCCTGAGGGCATTTCTCGTGTACATCCAACCCGGTAGTCCAATTGCACATACACGAATCAGTTCACTGGCTAAGGTTTTCATGTCATCGACTGGCTAAGTTGACCTATCTACAAAACCGTACCTAACGTCGACTTCACAGTAACTGTTGACAAAAAACGATGAATATACTGCGATCGGAAGCCTAAGAAATACTAACAATCATTTTTCTTTATTTTTTTTAAATACCTTTATTAACGAAACGAACTAGAATATCATTTTCTGCAAGTGGGTCAGTGCTGCCAACTGAAGAAGTTGACCCGTGTTTCCGGAGTTCGAACCCACGACCGCCGTGATGTCGACCGCTTGATCACCGTCACCGGAGAAGATATGGTAACCTCAACATGCGACAAACACTTTCGAGAATTACCTTTGGGGTGCTGCACAGCCAGAGAATTTTACAGTTGACCTTACGAAACATCGGTTCAGAGAGGAATCGTGGCCTCATCAAAGCTGCTAGATACGCTGCTGGAAGGCATCCAACCCGCAATGGAAACAGCGGGTCACGCTGGATTGTGTGTTGTACTTAGCTTGTGATTTCGCCCGTAATTCGAATTCGGTTAGCCACAGGTCGCTTTGCATACTCATTAAATTCCAGTGGCAAAAACGGCTACAAATCTTTTTGCGGAAAGATGTTTGGACATTAACAATTGCACTAAAACTTAGCTGTCTTACTTGCAATTAGATTTCTTCACGTTTCTAAGCGAATTCTGCAAACGCATTTGGAATTATTCCCATAAAGGGAGAGGGACCACACCATCGACTCACACTCTTGACTAATGCCAATGGTTTTGAATAGGTGGGTTGGCCGTGACTCAGGTGGTCGGTTGTCGCGGGATCCTGGACACTAAACTCACGGTTAAGATGTCACCCGGAGGAGTGCTGAAATGTATTTGAACTACACTCCAAGGTCACTATCCCAGACGCCATGTGGGGGTTACTATTAATATCAGGATTATATAAATGCTGAAAGAGGGATTCGTGCCTGACTGGGTTGGACACCAACTAACCATTGGTTTTTCATTCACAAAATAAAATCGACACCTTTCATCTCTCGAAATTCATCTGTTTCCATGTGCTAGTAGTCACTACAGAAGTGATTCGCCTGCGCTAGTTTCACTAAGTACTAAAACTCGTCTATGATCTTGCATGCAATTAGTCATATATATATATATATATATATTATCCCCGAGGCCGGGGTTCAAACGAATACCAACAGGCATAATGACCAGGACTGACGTGTTCAACCTAAACCCGCTAATTTTTATCACGCCAAGTTTTTTTTATCAACTTTGACGCTCATTTTTAAAAGCTGCATTTAAGAGAAAAATTTCGAGAGCAGGAAAAAGGAAGTTATGAGACAAGCGTGAAAAAATCAATAGACAACTGTTTACTATAAGTTTCATCTCCGTTTCATCACCTTCCAAATAGTAATCCAGGGAACTAGGGCGGTGGGAGGGGATTAATTCCTATTAGCTTATCTTCATCGAAAGTGAGATGTCACCCGTCGACTTCTGTATGTCCGGTAGGGAACTGATTTGCTTCCACGGAAAGCACAATGATCGGAAGAAATGAATTTAGGTAGATGCAAGATTCTTCAAAAGGGTTATCGGATCCGCATTGCGTAGTGAACCGAGCGACGGGTCCATTCGAAGTCTTGTGGATTGAAGTAGCTCGAAGTAGGACCATACAAAAGATGGCGTAATCTACAATTGATTATGCAAGTGCAAAAGAAACGTTACTTTCCATGCAGAAAGAGGTCGATAGTTGCAGGTTATCTTATTGAGGAAAACGTATACATGATTGTGCAATTTTGTGAATCAACGTTTTTCGCGATCCCGTTTACCTCCCAAAGTCGTTCATTGTGTTAGAACAGCAGAGGAGAAAACAGCCGACAGTTGACAATCTTAATCCGGTCAAGCGCTGATGAATTTTTTTAATTTTTTACCTTTTACTACTTTTATTAATGAAACAACAATGTACATCAATTTTCAGGAAGGAGGCTCCGGCCAGCAGAGGGCTGCCAAAGGGGGGGGGAAGTTGACCGGCGGTGGAGGACTCGAACTCGCGACCTTCACGTCCAAACGCCACGACCTTATGCGTTTGGCCACCGCCGGCCAATGGTATCATACAAACCGGCAGAGGTAAGTGATTAAATCACGCATCCTCAGATCACGTATAAGGAGATAGTTATAAGATCACTGGCTAACAGTGAACCAGGCAGACCCAGAATACTACAGGCGACTAACCAGTTTCAGTTCTCCTAAACAGTGACCTTAGTCTTGAGTGCTCTTGTTATGGTTCTTTCTTCAAAGCACCGTTTATTCGAAAGAAAAAAAGAGAACGAGAAGATGCAAGGTGGATGGCATTCAAATGCAACAAGGTCACTAACCGCAGCATTCGGTTGTACCTGCACTATCGCCAACCGTCGCTTAAGGAATCCCATGAACTCCAGCCACATTGGACCTAATTGAGCCAGTCCGCTGGTTAAGGTTTCATACCTTTTGCCATATAATCGACTGGTCACTGCGACTTGTCCTTCAACTACTACCCGCCTTGGACAAAAGAATACAGTAAGGTATGCGTTTTGTGGGCATGCACACAGCAGGCTCCAGTTACCGTAATCTATTGAAATCCGATGCTTCGTCTGAGGGCTGAACCCAGTGCCTAGCTTCTTACACCTATCCTATGAGTTGCCAAGTCGATTCTCCCACCGCATCCTACCGGTACAACGTTCAAGATAGAGCCCTCGGAGACCTGGGTTAGTCTTTCCGAGAAAACTCCCCTCTCTGTTACATGAAAGTACATCGTCCTCTACTAATCAGTGCAGTCATTTCGCTCTTGCGTTCCTCGTGAAGCAAGGTACTCTGATAATTTTTTGGACAATGAACACCTCTTCCTCATGGATTTCACCTTGAATTTAGATTACTGAAGAAACATGAATCGGAGTCCATGTTAAGTGCACATTTCAAAGTTTACACATGTATATGCATATATCTCTGCAGCAACAACTTCTGACCTGCTAGTTGTTCGGACCATTTAGCTCTAGCAAGCTATGAAATAGCTCGTTGTTAACATATTCCATTGGCTGATTCGGTGACCAATCATTGATCATTCAAATGAGCGCTCGCAATGTACGGGCTGCTTTGCAATCGATATCCATTCGAGGGGTTCAAACCGAAACTTGAACTGGAAACCGCGCTGCTGTGTTCGACCGATTGGCCTTGGAAATTAACTTTTCACCAACCAATCTCAAGTCATAAGGGACGACGTCTGATCAGGCTTAATTCGATTAATATGGTTAGCCTAGACGGGGTTGATGACACAATGGTAACACAGGCGCGAATTCCAGCCAGAAATTCCAAGTTTAAATCCTGGGTAAGATAGCGCATATGCATCACTGATGAGCTTTAGTTAATGAGAACGAAACATGAATCTGGTGCTTCTCGAGTGTAAGACTGACCACGTGATCCAAGGTTTGTGTGTGAAAGGTGTGGTCACCCATGGTCACATTGATCTCGCACGCTACCGGTACGATTAAGCAAAACTTTTAAGACCATTGTGAGTGACTTGAGTTTTGCACGGCTTCTAATCGCACTCCTCTTGACGTATATGAACGGCTTCATTATGTTGGACAATGACAAAATGGGTGTACTGTTCATCCATAGGCTTGAACAGCGAGCGGTTTTGTCACTGATATTCCATTCTCAGTCACTTCATGGACACTTTGTATGCGCACAGAAGAAACGTAGATTAGGAATGTAAGCGAATTACAAATGTACGAAGCAAATTCCTTTATACGTATAACAATCATAGTACCCCACTGGACAATTTTCCTTGGAGCAAGCCAGCTGGATCTGCGGTCCAGCAAGGTACACAGACTCCGTTGTTTGTCTTGAAAGCTTAGTAGACAGTTTGCCATTCAGAAATGTCCTTGGATTTCCTCATGCATTCCAACTGTCTGGCAATACCGTTCCCCGCTTAATAATGAAACAGTTTCGTTTTATTGTTTACTCTTTGAAATCGCTAGCACACTGTAGTTGAATTAACAGACAAATCTACAAATTTTATTGTACAGAACATTTTGATTTTCGTGATAGGTCCTCAAACAGTTTGGCTACTTAACAACAACGACTGTCTTCACACAGGGGGATTTCCCATTCTTCAAGTCATTCCCTGCCGTTTACGAGCAAATTACACTCCGCTTATGAGTCATTCTTGAGCTCACCTTTACTAATAACCCATTCGGTCTGTATTCATGCTTTATTATTTTCTTTTTGGGTTATTTCATTGCACCCCTCATCTCATTCTAGTGGCTATTGTACGCTCCGCGTCATGTCGCCGAATCGTAAAGCTAAAACGATAGCGAGAATCGTCAACGCAGACGACTACTGACCGACGCTTACTTGACCTTGAGCCATACCAATCTGCGAACCTAAACGCATACACATCCGCATCCAGGCCTCATTGTTGCGGTTGAAGGTCCTCGTTGTGTGTCTCAATTTCGGTAAAGTTGAATCATCACTTTCTTCATCCCGCATTCACCCAGATTATTACGCATACGCACCCATTTCTACACTTGATCGCGACTCACTGACAGTTATTGACGATGGAACTCCATACAAATACACCCCTACACAAATCTGCACACACTCGAGGGCGCTCTCGGTTGATGGCAAACTATCGTATAATCTCTGAACCACACATGATGCACACACGTACACATACCGCAATGGCAGGTTTTGCCTGCGACCATATACATGTGAAGACATATGCGCCAGTCAGCTCCAACTATGTTCCAGGGATATTTGGCACAGTGCATTCTGTTCAGCATTCTCACATAGGTTATTTCTTGCCCCACGTTTGGAAACTTTCAGTAGTACATTTGTTTACTTTTCCAATTACAGATGTTCATAAACTATAGAACTGTGTTCCCACAATGCACCTCCATAGATTGTGCCCTGCTAAGCGACTGGCACTCGAAGTAAACCTGACCCGTACACAAGGATCCTAGAACGCCATTAGGAATATCGAAAAAGTCTATCTAAGGCGGCCATATTTCCTAAAGGTGTCATACTTTTCATACAGTTCTGCCGACAACTCATCCTCACCTCGGTGAACAAGGACAATATTTGAACTGAATTGACTTGAAGACCAAAACCCTTAAGCGGTTGGATGAACAAATTCTGACACAAGGTCGAAATCGCTAGTCGCCCAATGCAGTCACGTTAGTTGAGTGACAGCAAGTCTAACCCATAGGCCTGAAGGATTCACGTGTGCGCAGGCATTCATCACCATCCTCATCCGTGTCAACCAGATCAGACGTCAACCAGCGATGGATGCAAGCGTCTGTCTTCAAGTCAGTCGACCGTGCATCGATGTGACCGGCCCAAAAAGATATAAAAAAATACGTTCCTCTGCATTTATTTTGAGGTGACACGAGAAGCCAGATGTTAAAATAGATTGGAAAATCCACTTACGTACTACGCATTCAAAAGTCGACACCAAGAACTGGAATTGAACGGGCGACCGGGGTTTGATTTTTGGATGCGTAATACGCATTTGCAATCTTCCATTCGGCAGGACGTCTAGCTACTCGTGCCATTGCAAAATAAATGCAAATTAATAATCAAGTCGTGTAATCTTTGTTCAGCTATTCTGTCCGCTTCCCCTGGAAGGTGATCGACGAGATTAATACAATGGCTAGTTGTTATGTGTCATTGGAATAATTGTTCGCGCAACATCAGATGTTTTTATGTGATCCTGTAAAATTTCGCAAACCATTGACAGGATTAACAAACAACAAGCGTCTAACTATTTGAAACGATGCTCCGAAACCTAGGATGATTACCTCCACGGTATTCTGTATATTTCTGTCTTCCACGAGACCAGACGAGTACCAGTGTTTGGTCAAGTCAATAAATCATACACGATCGTGATGACTTTTCACAAATAAATTCCTCGGTTTCACGGTGCTGGTAATTTTCCTTTTGTAGAAAACTGGCTTATATTTACTGTAAGTATAAGATAATTTAGAACGCAAGCTTTAATTGACTACAATCGTTAAGTTAGATAATCACAAAGCATATTTTGAAGGTGTCAGATCCAGCCTTGTATACCCACCTTCAAGTCTCGGGCGAGGCCACAGTTTTCGGTAAGGAATTTTTGGACCGCCTGAAGTGTTGTAGCATACGACGTATTCTGCTCTAGCTGCGAGTCCGGCCAATCTGTGGATTCCGGTTCTTCAAGTCTAGAACGCAAAATTGACAGCAAGTAAGGACGAGTAGGAACGGATGGAAGATTATGACGACAGAAATTTGAGGTCTATTGTATGATATCCGTTAAGGCTAATTATTATCAAGGAGAAATAACATCGACACTGCGATTCGATTTACCCATCAATTGATATGCACAAGTCGAATGTATGCCTAAGTACTTCCGAAAGACACGTGACTGATCGATCACTGACTAGTCAGAACACTATTGGTTGGTACCGATCGAAAGCAACAGAAAACGAGTCAACAGGAAAACACTTTTTCTTGAATGTTTTGATAATACACATCCCTTGTAAGGTAAATTTGCTTCTATGTTCCAAATTTATTGGGTTGGTAAACTAGCGTGATATCATGTGCAATTGACGGTCATGTTCTAGCTACCCATCCAGCACACTGCCAAAGCAGTATCACGAGATTACCAAGATAACAAGTGATAAGTCGACCAGATGATGTATCGAGTCTTGGCTGTCCCCTTGGGGTTAGTTAGGATAAAGACAGCCAAACAAGTTGTCGTGGACGAGCAACGATCAGAAACGTTCGTCCAAAAAGTGGTTTTCAAACGTAACACTACAATATGTAAGTACAGTGTTAATTCTTGGCAATCGTGATTGACTCCTGGATAGAATTACTGTTCTTTTCTCTCTCAGATCATTGTCCTTATTTTTGCTGCTAATCCTATCTGGATCAATAGGGGCCTTCGCTGGTTTGATCGGTGGCGGTCAACCGGTCAACGCCGGTATTTCGACCTTCGAGTCACGGGTTCGGGTTTTCCCATCCCCGGCCAACTTCCCCATTTGGCAACTATTCCTGAAAAAGATGCACATTCCGGTTTTATTATTAAAAGGGGTAAACGACAAAAGAAGGAAGAATGCCAAAAGAGGCCATGTAGTTCTGCTTCCGCGTGCATCAGTCTCTTTGGATTTGATACTCGCGGTGAGGAATACTAAATTAACTTTCCACTGAGACTTGTGGAACTGAGTAGTATCACAGTTAAGGAATCTTGAATGGGAAATGTGGACTAATGTTACAATTGTGACTTATTTAATATAAGCTTACTATACTCCCAATACTCTAGTCAAGACGAGCACCGTGCGCATAAACACTTTGTCCCGTTCTCGTTAATTCTAAACGCTTTTTCTGCACACTTTTTAATCGTTTATCGAATAAAACTCCCGGGAACTGGTAGTAACCACCACATAATGCACACGGTTACCGTTTGGTCAAAGGCTCAGTCGAGGGACTAGTAATTAATAACGTCCTGTTTCTTGCCTAAATCCCACTTTGCTTAATCAAGCGAGAACGACCGAATGACCTGTGGCCGATGAACTCGATTATCCACTATTTACCGGAATTCCACGATTTATTCAGGTCTATTCACGTTCAAGTTCATTGACTGATTGCCTACAGTTTGTCGGGTCCACCGTCACGTTTTTGCTCGTTTCGAGCAACCATTCGGCTCGCCTCTGAAAGTGCCACGAGAATCAGATCGCTTCTATTCTGTCCACGAACTCGGGGTAGGCCTAATTCCAGCTTGTCATCGATCAGATTCCTGTCCTGAGAGTCGTTCGATGGGTGCCAAAGAGGCTTGTCGGTCGGTCATGTTCTTCAAACAGGCCAACGTCACTGTAGCATAACTCATCGTGTCGAGCCAAAGGAGTTTTGAATATTTCGTATCCGATATTAGATTTCCCTTACGCAGTTTCCAAAAGCTCTCTGTGCCGGCTGGCGCATCTATGATCGAAGATTGGATCGAAAGTTTCAAATTGTGGTACACTGTAATGGGTATGTTGAATCAACAGAAAAAGCGGCGTTTCTCCGATACCTCAGAAAATGGTGGCTGTACTCACCTAGGAAGAATTTGATGTTTCCAAGACATTCGGCACAGAAGCCGCTGTTATTCAATCACGTTGTTTTAGTCAATTTCCGAGTTATTGAAAGCGTCAAATTCCACTCATTCTCTTGTCGCTGGAACACGAAACCATTCGCTTCTAAGTGCAATTTTGGAAGTCAGGTGGAACAGTAGCAAGGTAGGGGAACTGATTTCCGGCGCAACTCATCCATGGAGTCATAAAAAGTTACTGGTCAAGCAAAGACTCTGAGTTTACCGAGAATTAACCAATTTGTCAACAACTTGATGCCTTTTCGGAACCCCACTAAGAAGCGTTCTGTTGTCTTATGACAGACTCAATTTAGTAGGTAAGGTAATTCACACGAAATAGACTCTGGGCTAGTGGCCGAGTATAGGTCATATCACGAGATATGACGGATAGATCTTTGCATTTTGTGGTAAGACCCACCTCTGCTTCATCTGTCGTTTAGCTGAAGCAATTTGACACACTTTGGGAAAACAGATTTGTTGCCAGACTAAGGGTGGCTTTGCCACTGTGGATACTAAGATCTCCAGAAAAAGTTTCGGTCCCGCGTTAAAAGAGAAAATTTTGCTGAGCCGAATCAGCTTGGACAGAGAAACCAGTGAAACTTCCTGCGGACTGTCACATCGATTCAATGTCGATTTTAGCATTCTCTAATCCGTTTTTTTAGCAAAAAGTAATCTTCATGATCTGACCGAGTTTATTTGTATAAAGTCTACTTTCGATCATGCACACAGTATAACTGGTCACTACTTTACGTTGATCGGTGAACCGAACCTCAAGGTATGATTGAGACGGCGTGTGAGAGAGTTCTACTTGTATTGGATCAAGTCGCACCCTTCCAAACCAAATGGGAGACTGTCGTGGGTCAGTGGACAAGTCGGAGTTGGATTGTGCAGCACCGTAGTAGCAAAAGTGCAAAAGCGGTAAAGTCAACAACATTGAAGGTCAGTGGTGATCTGATATTCCTGAAACGAAGACCGTTTCCGTTACCTTAATGACATGGTGTCTTGAAGAGGACAGCCAAACTGGAACAGGACAGCATGTTAACAATGGCTCATGGAATCAGTAAGAGATTGTTAGCACACTCGATTGATTGTGTCAATAAACCAACAAGACGATCCTTGAGAATGAAGCCCTAGACAAGACGTGAACAAGGGTCGTACACAAGAATCGACCCTTCACCTCCACTACAGATTGCTATTTGATGGGTAACTTGAATGGCTCATCATTGCGCGTGGAATGACCTACTCGTTCTCCTCCATTGTTTTTGAGGTTTCCACTTTGGACAGCTCCAACGGGGCCACATTCGCAACTGATAGGCATATCTCAGATGATGGTTTCAAATCTGACAAGAGCATCCGATGGCCATCTACAAAACCAAGGTAAGAAACAAACATTCACATTATTGTGAGTGCAAATTTGATGAAAAAACTAATTAGCAGTCCAATTTAACGGCTCAATTATAAAGTAATGAACAGATATCTTGAAGAATTGCGTAGGGGATCTCCGTTTGGTTAACGCGTACGATGCTTGGCGTACGTCCTGAAGACTTTATCTTGTCATTCTAGTTGTGCGAATATATATATATATATATATATATATATAAGCAGCAAGTAGTATCTGGATGCCTGAATAAAATTTGCCCGGGAGCACACGACCAGTTTCGCGGTTATTGTCGCTCGTCAGGTATGCGTACCCGGTGCTCTCTTGTCCAAACATCCACATACTTGTACACGCCGAATTGATGGATATTTCTCACCAGAATCGAATCTGTAGCATCAGGAGTGGACATGGAAGCTCTTCGTCGAAGAGTCCACAGAAGAACCACAACTGTGATTCGTTGATAATTCTTTATCAGTTGGGCTGAGCCAACCTTAGGAACGAGGGCAGAATGCCCCAGAATATACATATGTATATGCTGCTTCTATATATACAGTCGTGCTTGTCCTTGTATTTTGGAGTATTTTAGGGGATGTAGGAGATGTTGGAAATTCCCAAATATATCTTATTGTTTTTCACGAAATAATTCACCGTATGATACCATCGTTCAACTGACCATTAAGAACCCGCTCGTATTGTTCTCCTGCGGGCTGTGACGACGGATCACGTGTCGCGCTACGTGGTCAATTGTGACACTCGTCGATGATCAACGAGTGATCGGACGACAGACAGACACCAGATAATGTCAACACATACAGACTTTCGGTCTGTATGCACAAACAGCTGACTGACTGGGGCTAGTGATTCGCTTTATAAGTGATTTTGATCGACATGTGGAGGATATACGCGAGTTCAATCGCAAAGTGTGGTCAGTTGAAGTGGTCATTTTTCGATAAGTTTCGGCGTAATAGACAATGAATCCACGTGACCACCACCGTCGGTTACCCTAGTCATTATCTCAGCTTTGCTCCAATATCATGCTCTAATTTCGCATGTGACCTAGTTTTTCTGTCCGGTCCCTTATCTACTAAGTCCTTTTTATACGCATTGACGTGATGCGTATTCCTCCACAGTTCAGAGCACACTGCGGTTGGAATCTCTTCGATCTAGCTAGTAACTAACATAACTCTATCCCCCCAGAACGATTAGATATACTTCATCAGTTGCTAAATCGATTTCTAGCCCCGAAACCGTCTTCCCATGCAGATATGTCCTCGTGTATCCACTAAATGCACAGCTACGTTAAATTCATCCCTCTCGGTCAGAGATTGCGGAGAATTGAAGGAGTAGTTTAATGGAAATAACTGTTTCATTCGTTTTAATGGCATCACTAATAAAATGTGATGAGTCTATATCCAAGCCATGTGATAGAATCCGGGGCAAGTTCGCTGTCGCCGCTGAGTACGGTCAATCAATTCTAACGGTAGCTGCTGATGAAAGTAAACTGTCCGAGACTGTAACTGGCTCAGAACCATTCTTTCAATGGGAATTCTGTCTAGTTAATCTATACCCGAATGCCTTCCAGATGCACTCTGCCGTAATTTCCAGTATTCAGGGCCTTCTTATTGTCTTCAGTTGTATGGACGTGAGTCGGATTTACCCCAGTACGCGTTGATGATTCGCGACCGTGCCTCGTTGCGATCGATCACAGTCCCTGCTAATATTTATGGTTGTTATAAACCAAATTATAGCATTTCACGATTGAATTCGGGGAAAAAACATTGAAAGGAGGAGCTATAAAGTGAAAATGACAAACTATATGTTCAGTTTGGTAACAAAGGGCTGTGTGAATCTAGCTGTTCGTTGGTGCTTCCCACTGGCCAAATGATCATATCAGCAACCAGACTATAATTCGTCACGTGCCTGTCCATATCTTTTGAAAAATAATTAAGGCAGACCTCAGCCGTGCATCATGCTCACAAGTAGGCGGATGTCAACGAAGTCCAACGTCTGGTAATTCGGAAATTTGGACGAGTTGACTAAGCGGCACGAAAACCGATCAACCCGAATATCGGCGCAACTGAGGTCTGTCGAAGTTTCTTCGCAAAGGGTGTAGCGACTGATATGACCAGTTAGGACAATGAGATTCACTAAGAGTGAGCATGATGTACCGGAGGCGTTTGTTCTCAGACTAAATTCACAGATTCTCATTTCCTCTTTACAGGTTCTCATTTCAATTTTACTTGTTCTGAACGCAGTTATTCACTCAGTAGGTTTCATCACGGAGTGAGGAGAACAAATGACACCATATCTACTTGCTAGCTGTTTGTTCGGGTTTATCTAGCTTCGGTTGGTCAGTAGCCTCGGCTCGTTGCTTCTTCTGCTTTTCAACATGTTCGGTGAAAAATTGAATCATTTGTCTCCGTTTACTCTCTTCGACCTCTTTCTTTCGTTCTTGATGTAATTCAGCCAATTGGGCCAATTCGAAATCTTGAATAGTATCGGACGCGGTCAAATGCGTCCCCTTGATTCGACGCACCAGTTCCGCTTCATGTTGAGTTTGTTGTGTGGATTTCTTTTCACCAATCTGACAGCCCAATTCCTTGGCCTGTTCTCGACGCACTTTGTGCAATGTTTTAGGCAATTTCGATTCCAAGTGTTTCTCGAATTGTAGTCGTTTAGGATCATTCAGTTTTGTGACCTGAAAAATCAAACGTTTCGTGATTGAATAAGCGGAACAAAACGGGTAGGAAGTGAGTGAAAACCGATTGCCATCTACAAACTGTTACCACATTACTACAGAATGGTCTAAACGGATAGTGATCGTGAGTAGCAAAGGCAATGAAATTCCATAACATCGAATGCGGATAGACTGACAGAATGCTGTTTCAGCCACACGTGTGTGAAATATGCCTGACGCATCAACTGATCCATTATTTCAAAAGCAAATATGAATTCCCTTCGTCGCTCAGCGCAACGAAACTGTTCAAGACGTTTCGCAACTTGTCTACTGTTTAGTAAACTAGTAAAACGGTCTACAATATGGTAGTATTAGTAGTGGTCGTAGTAGCAGTAGTAGTAGTAGTCTTTCGTGTTGTACTTCCTTTAGTAGTGAAACAAGTATACATTTTTCGGGGAGATGATAGACAACTGAGAGTTACCAGTGGCGGGACTCAAACCCATGCACGACCTCCAGGTTAAAACGCCGTGATGTTGACCCCAGTTAACACTCAAGGACGTTGCGGAAACGAGTTCAGTTTATGAATCTGTTGCATGTCTTCAGCGTTTCATTCGCATCGCAGACGGCCTTTACGTGGTTCTTGATTTGTTAATTAGCACTCATCGATGGTAAAAGACAGCTATACTGGACAGATGTTATTAAAAGTAAGTTAGCACTATTTGGGACAGAATGAAAAAGTGTCTGACAGAAAATGATGTTTACCACGGATTAAATCGACTTTAACTTTGATGAGGAATTATTTGCAAGCTTCCAGTGAATACGGTCTACACGTTTCTGACTAAAAATTGTAAGAGTTTATTTTTTAGGACGAGCATAATTGATGAAAATGTAATGCTCAAGAAATTTTACGCCATCTTACCTACAGGCAAAGTGCATTTAATTAGTCAGTTTCGCGACATGAATTCTACTATGGGTTAAAGGATCCGTTGTATTCCTTCGCTATCTTACCTCCAAAACGGTAACAAGTGATCTTTGAACTCGCTTCTATCGATAGTCCATTTGATCAGTGTTCACTTTCATTAAGTCTGTTTTTCTCCATTTATGTGTTATGTATCATTTATCTAAGTTTAAGAATCACCTTCACCTCGATGCACAAAACCGCTGTTTTGACTTGAACCAGCCTGGATGTATGTCATCGAGCATATAAATGTTACGAGTGGATTTTTTTGAAACTGGCCACTAACAGATGAAATCACATCAGTTCGTCAATTCATTGCAAGTAAGTAACACGTCACAATCACCTCAGAGTCGGAGGGCGCGGCACGTTGAATTGGCCTTGCTCGTTTCCAAATTGGAATTCGTTTTTCAACCCCAGTAGTCTTTGCCGCGTTTGATCATATTTCTATGTATGCTGACAAGTGATTGCACGATAGCTGCGTCCGTTGCACACACGAAAGCTCATTATGACTTTCCTTCCTCGTGAATCAAAAGCTTGTTATACACACACACATACGCACACGAAGAAAGTCTACTGCCTTGGTACAGCTAAAGCCGGTATGGATTATTAGAGTTGTTCTTAACGCTCTCACGGAGTACCGTGTTTATCGCCCCTTTTCACAGCGGAAACGAAGCGGCAGTGTCATTACGCATGTCATCAGCTGACGGTATCTACATGTCAAGCTGGTTTTCACATGCGAAGGTGCTTATATGAATTCCGCCGTCAGTAATTGCAAACCTAGACCCTTGAGTAACTTTCGCTCGGTTTTGACAATCAATGTCTACATTTCATCCATCTAATCCTGTGACAGTTAACAGGAATTTCTGGGTTCAGATTTACAAATCTTGGCAAACTTTGTATGCGAACTTTGCAAACTTTGTATGCTTTGTTTGCGGTGATTTTAATCACCTCGGCTTACAGTTATTTGTCTTTAAATCCGTTTTCCACTATCCCAAGCCAAAGCGGCTTCAGTCGGTCGTCCTGATACTTATTCTTGTCTTTAATCTTTTTATTTCCTTTATAAATTAAATAACAATGTACATCATTTTCAGTAAGGGGATAGTCGCCAGCAGAGGGCTGCTAAGTGCGGAAGCTGACTGGCGGTACGAGAACTAATACTCGCGAATTTCCGGCCCAAGTACCACGACCTTTTCCATTTGGCCGCCGATTTCAGTCCTCACCCGCTTAATCAGGCGAAAACAATCAACTTACTCCTACCCGGTTTATGCGTTTGTTCCGCTGATTTGTCACAATCATGCGGTTTGTATAGATCGACGCAGGATAAAGCTCATTGACCGACTGGCAGCTTCTCTTGGGCTCATTGCCTCTTTAGTCTTCTTTTCGAACGCCGCCCAATTCACCCCTGAGCTTGACATAAATCAGACCACGTTTTCCTTGCACCAGAATTAAGGCCAATATTTGGTATCCCAGCCTCTTTTCCTATTTGCAGTAGATGAATTTTGTGGATCGTGCGTCATTCACCTGGATCCTAAAGGGCCTGAGCCCTTTTTTCCGGATCTAATCCGGCCTCACTTTCACGGAGCTCATCGTACCGAAAAAAGACGGTCTTGCATTCTTGGCACCAGCTCGTAGCCTCATCTCACACTTTCGGTCTGGTAAACAATATCGTCTTTCCCATTAGAATGGATGCTTTCATGGGCATTTTCCTGATGAAAAGTCGAAATACATTTTTCTATTTCATGCTGATCCACTAGTGGTTTGCGTGATCACGCTGTTTCTATCTAAGATTTATAAATGCATCAATGACATTTCGCCCAATCTCGCGACCGCAATACTCGCAACTGGCAGTGCTCTTTTTGTAAAAAAAAAACTATGAAATGTAATGAGATGGTAGGTCAAAATGACTTCTTTCTAGTCTCAGATGATGATGGCCTTCTCTCCTGGGAACATCTAATCATTTGTCTTAATTATCACTTTAACCTCTGTTATTCCTCCCAGAGTAGCTAGATTTGTCCTGATCGTTTCTCATCCCCTCGCCTCAGACTACTTCATTGCTACAAAGTCCACACTTTTAAAAACAAGAACCACAAAACAGTAAAGAGACTAACAAAATCCGTTGAAGAGGATCTAGCGAGATTGGATTATTCATTTACACATGGTCCTCTGGAGCCCAAAATTCATCAGGATATCTGGAGATTAGTTTAAGATTTATACGGAGGTTCATTTGCACGCAAATACGATGCTCGTAATATTGACGCTTTCAATTTATCATTCAGCAGAGATTGGACCTTCCGCTTTTCCTCTTACTGCAGAATTTAGCCCTGTAAGATGAGGCCGAGAGCTGGTGCCAAAAATACAAGGCAGCCTCGTTTTGGTCAGTGAAACCAGATTACGTCCGAGAATCAGGACTGGCCACCAAACCCCTTTGGACTCAGGTGAATAACGCACTGGGCAATGTAAACGGAAAACCAAGCTTGGAGATCAACAGTTCACCTTAATTCTGGGACAGTACGAGGGTAGTTCGATTTTCGTGACAGTTTCAGAGGTACACGAAAGAAGAGACAATTGGCCCAAGAAGGAGCGAAACTGAAATAGAATCGTGCTGAACGATTTTGACCGATAGAGTTAGCCATCGCAATGATTGGATTCCAAAAAAAATCGCCTAACAAATGCTTTTATATTCTATTCCCACTGCAGAGGTTAATGAAAAAATGACGTCTTTTAAACTCTAAAGTGCCTTGCGAGCCGGATGACCCCGCCCCATAATTCTCAGATAGTAAGCAGACAGTGGATTCCCCATGTTTTCTGAATCGTTCAACAAATGGCTGGGTAGCAACAAAATTCCCGATTACTGGGAGACAGCAGCAGTCAAAATGATTCTAGCAAACTCCATCCGAATACCTCCGCTTTAGTTGCCCCGAGCGGATCTGAGGAACTAGATCTCTCACATATCGCACATTTTCTAAACGTTTCTGATAACCATAAATTTGGCAATTGATTCACCAGATTTATACTTGACTCACTTGTCACCTTAACACACCACACTATTTTGCAAGTGCAAAACAGTCGGATTATTTTTCTTTTGTAATAGGAATGCTTTTAATGATGCTGACGTGAGCAAATTGTTCTCGCTCCCATCCCAATGGAGTGTACAGCCGTTTTATTTCTGCTCTGACTGTTTATCTATGCAACCGGCTTTTCAACTTTATCATTTCCGCTCTCGTTACTCCTACTCTAGGAGATCTTCAAGTTGCTCCATTATCCCAGTTTTCATTTTCAGTTTACTAATTTTTCATCCTCACCTAAAACTAGCGCAGATGATTGAGTTCATGATCTGTCCTTTTCCCGAAATTGCTCATTTTCGACTTGCCAAAATGAAGTCACAGAATTTTCATAACGGTGCATGAAACATCACCTGTCCACCCATGAAGGGCGGAAAATACTCGGTCTATAATGATTCTTACGTTCCAGTATCAGTTAATGGAAAGCAATCAACATAATGTTGTACCGAAGTCACAGCATGTGAGCCACAAAGTCAAGCGTCTATCCTCTCACTTACCGCGCCTTAACTTTCATCCCATGCCAACACATTTTATCAGTCGGTTTGTCTTTGACTGTTTTTCCACTGATCGATCCACACCGCTCTCGTCATTTCTTCGGGTCACGTGTCAAAAAATATTAAATTAATTTTCATATTTTCCCAGCTCTTACTCTCTTGTAGTGGCACACTGAGAATTAATCAATTCTCAAAGCGTAAAAGCTTGTCAAAAGCATTCTGCCAGAGTACTCACCGACTATTATCATTCCATACAGGAAAATTTAGTGAAAGGTATTTCCTTTTTGTCACTCATTCCAGTTAAAAACATGTTCATGCATGTATCCGAGAATTTAACTGCTCCATCTTCCCGTATCTAGCTAGATTCTTAAAGAATGTCGAAACTGTAACATTACAATGCAAAAAAAATCACTGAAGTGAAACGTAATCACCACCCTATATCAAAAACCTTTACTGCATCGTTTTTGGTCATGTTGAGAATGCGACTTTTGATTGTGTAAAATAAATATCCAATTTAAGGGGTGCATAAGGCATTCTGATCTAATTCACACGACAATCATGCACATACACATACACACACACGTGACATTCCCTAACCAGTCTGACCATTAGACGTTGACCAGTCATATCAAAACGAAGCGAATTGTACTGAGAGTGAATCCCTGCCCGGCCTGCCAGTGGATCAAATGCATCCGTCGATGTCACTGTGTTCGCTTGTTTTCTAGTGTGCATGTGTCGGCGAAACTGGTCTCTCATTCCTAATCTTTCATTGTGCTTGGTCGATAGCAGCTTGGTCAACTGCTGCGTCTCGATCATCTAGCTCCAACTTTCCGTGGTCCTTTCTGAATTCCGCGGGAAGTGAGTGTACGATGACTCACGAGGACGCCACGTTCTGAGTTTGTATATTTTGGCATTTCCTCTGGTTACCTCATTCTAGCGCTGAAAGACTATCTCCGTTAGTTTCTATTCGTTCTCTGAGGTTGGCCTAGGGAGGATAAACCAGTAGAGCACACAACTAAGTTCGCGCGTGGAATTTTGTTTTCAGTTTCAAAGCTAGAATTCTGAATCTCTTTGCATCACTGCCGCCTTGTCGACCAAATCGTGTGACTTCTTCAACGAGAGCCAACACAATCGGTTGATTTAGTGCATACGGTAAATTTAGGGAAACCGCACGGCTGAAACGCTCGGGTTGCAATCGTTCGTCCACGGGTCATGTGCCAGTTGGAGCGCGGTGGATGCACATTGGAGACGATTCCTAACAAGGGCAAAATAACTTCCATGATTTCTTTCAGGCATGGTGAAAGTCGACACTGCGTAATGGCTAATATCCTGTAATAACTTGAATAATACTTTCATTAACTGTCACTAAGTTACTCGCTCATTCTTGCTCAATTCTCTATCGGTTTATTGGTATGGAAATGACAGTTAATGCTATAACTAAAAGTCACACAGAAAGTGAATATGCAGTGATGATAATGAGTACTTACAGTAATAACTAAGTTAGACATCGGGACACTTTTCGGTTCGATTTCATCTTTGGAATCCATAATCTGAAATAAAGCACGTGAAAAAAGGATATGTACCGGTGCTTGATGAGAAACAATGGAGAATCACTTGAACACAAGCAAATCATATTATGTACGGTAAAAAACAACAACAAGTAGCTAGAACAACGACATGTTCCAATGGTTCATAAGACATTTTATATCAAATCTATTAGCATTAAATTCAGTTGAGTTCAGTGTGAACAACCAATAAACATGCACCAGCATCATCTGGTTGTCGTTAACACCTCAAAACATCACCTACTCGAACAGAAAACAAGAAACGAGAATAATGAAAAACTGACTGCTAAATAGTAAATTGAAGACCTACAGAGAAGAAAGAAGATTTGGAATGCAAGAACTCCATTGATTGCAACACTGAACCATATCATCTGATATCTCCAAACACCACATACGCAGATCTTGTGGACCCCAAATCTCTAGTCTAACTGCACATACACGAACCCGTCCACTAGTTGAAGCTCATACTTTTAGTCATGCCATCGAATGACCACTCCAAAACCATCTTCCAATCATTATGTACCTCGAACAACATCGTATAACGGGACAGGCGTTCTATGAACAAATGCAGATCATGTCCGAAATACCACAACCCATTTTGATTCAGTCCTGGTTCTAAAGAGTGAAAAATAGGACTCGTTACCTCAAATCCAATATCTCAATTACTCACAAAATTCTCCAATCATATTCTATGAATATCACACAGAGGACAATGTGCAAACACCGGAATTCACCATATATCTTCTGTTTCCTGCGGCCATATCTCGGGGTCCCAGAGCGGCACCGACATCACTGCTGCTGTGTATATTCTATCGTTGATCAACAACCGGAATTCACGCCGGTTCTACAAATGTCCCAAACAGGTAAATGCCAGCTGAGCCTTTGGTATACCTAGTGCGAACTACGACTCCTCTCTTCTACCAATGATTTGGTGTTGTCATTTCACATTCCTGGTCAAAACCACTCGACAGCCATGGAAAAACACTCTTAGCATCCTTCGTCCTATCGAAGGGTAAACCATGTTTAACATAATTATTTACCGTTAAACTATGCTCGTGGTCCCGACCTGCTTGATTTCATTGATGTCAAGCGAACTCATTATAGTAGTTCGAGTCAACTGGGTCCAGTGACAGCCGTTTTTTCACAAATGCTGGTGTCACCCCGAAAATTCTGTTCTTGCACCCGAATTATCATTGATAATCATCACTGATGACTTATCTGCCCGCGGTAGCCACATTCACGTTATTTCCCGATGATCCAACTCTTCATTATTAGCTCTCTGAATCCGGCTCTCCCCATACCACAGTCTAATATCGATCGAGACCGACATGCCTTCCTTGTACCTCGAAATTTAAGCCTATGACAAATCACATGATACTTCACAAGTCATATACTTTTTACATTCCCAATATATCTCTTCTCCGTCTCAGTAAAGCGAAGCTCTTATTCCTGCAATCTAAGCACTTATTTTGTTGTCTGCCCAATTTGAAAATCTAGCCTCGTAATTGGGTATTTCTGGTTTTCATACATATCTGATCTTGCTCCTCGTGCTACGTGTAAGATTGGTTATTTATTTTGTGCCAAACGTTTATTCATTCCATTACGCCTTTTCATTTATCAAGCTCAATTTCTTCCAAAACTTGAATACTGCATCCGTGTGTCGGATGGAGCTTCACTTTCCCTTTAGTCTGTTCTCTGCAATGTCTACCTTAAGACCATCAGTGTGATCGAGTCCAGTACCACCATCCTCATATTGCGGTAGCTGGGGCGCTGCCAAGCTGTAGCTCAACTGTCCGAATGCTAGTCTGTGTCTGGCTTGAACACAATCAACTCAAGGTCAAAATGTGACCGATCATGTGCATGTGATTTCGAACAATAGGCAAGCGACACGTGATCTCTATCCGAACAACGCGATAAAGGAGACCACGACTTTTTCCAGGCATAGGCGACTTTTCCTACTCTCAGGGTAAGGATAAACAACAAACCTACTGGATTTCAAAACACTTAATCAGGATTTCTTTGTCGGATACAATCTGATGGGCATTTTCAGTAAGAAATGTCATCTTTCTAGGTTATCAAAACATTCACCGATGACAACAACAATAAATGACTGCAGAAATCATACAACCGATTAAATTTAGTATGCTTTCTATCCGATATGAAAAATGTGCTCGAATGGTTCTAAACGATTCGACACATAAATCATTACCTTTTTCATTCGTCGAAACTTGGCTCCAACCATCCGAACTCGAAAATTGAAAGCTGTGAAAAAATAGCACAATGTGTTAGAACAATCATCTGGGGATTTTCATGGTTAGTTGAAAAGTATTTGCATTGGTGCATGTCTAAGACTACCAAGTAGCATCTTTTTTTGGGAACAGGCCGTACCTTTGAGAGTTTGATACTTTAAAAATTGGAATCAAAGTATCCAATATTTCTGGAAGAAGATTTTGTTCATCGAATCCTTCAGGATGAAGAAGTGACGGAAGATGGCTGACACATACAGGTAGGAAAACGGGTATGCCCTATAGCCGATAGGGAGCACTAAACGAAGGATAGGCGGAGCCAACAAACATGTTTCGGAAACTTGAAGTGGCACAGAACCAAATAACGTTCCAGCCCATAATCACATATAACAGTTCTAATCGGAACTCTCAATGTGGTTGTCGTCTGAACAAAATACCAAGGATCCAGCCAAACACTGGCAGTAGATCAACGAAGTCCTGTACTCAGTGGCAACCGCCACACAAGACTCCTGATCACATAAACCTCAGAAACGATAGATATCCCCGACTTCGGCTGCACTGTTAGATGCTCGCCGATCAGCCCCCGGATGCCGTATACAATGAGATGCGTAGACCTCTGAGACGACAACTAACCGTCAGTCTGAGAAATGACCGAGAGTAGTGGTGGATAGGGACGTGTATGGACATAGAAATGGCAGCGGGACTAGTAGCAACTTTTACCGACTGATGCGGAATGCCGGTCCAGTGTAAGCTAGGTGATTAAGGAATCGGACAACCAAGTGATTCACTTTCTGACAGGTTGAACAGAACAATTTAGGGGAGAGTTTAATAGACCAACGACCACAGTGGGACTTCCAATTATGCCTGCAAGTTATTCAATGCATTTGGATGCCAGCAACACATCGATAGTATCGATGATCAGGGAGATGGGTTTTCTTAGAACGTATAAGGCAGCTGGATTGAATGGACTGCGGCTATCCTCCTTCAACGATGGTGTGCAAGTGCTAAGATCGGAGTTAACAAAACTTGTGGAATTAATCTGTGTAAGGTAATAGATTGTTAGGGATAGGCATGAATCGGTGATTGTGCAGATTTACAAGAAGTGTGATAGATCCTCATGTGAAAACCACAGAGGAATTAGTTTCGCAAGCATTACATCCAACCTACTGGAGGCCAATATTCTCCAGCGATGATCCATTGTTGGTGAAAAATGTATGCGTGAGAGCCAAGTCCCGGGTATTCGATTCAGATCGGTTTTCGCACTGAACCCGCAATTTTCATATGAAAACAGACTTTGAAATATATGCACAATATTTCAATGGATTTTTGTCTTTCCTCTGATTTTAAAAATAGCGGCGTTCGAACTTCGGTTCGATTGTGCAATTATCTCTTTCACTCTAGAATGTGGTAAGAACAATTCCTTTC